>NW_023591598.1:729704-947043 GCF_014843425.1 Jatropha curcas | reverse complement strand
AGAAGCCAAGAAATGAGCTTGAGGCGCCCTGGTTGATACTAGATAGACAGACGAAAGTTTACAAGACGACTTTTTCTCTTAAAGTTTTGCGAATTAAAGTAGTGGTTTCTAAAACTTTTTGATTAAGAAAATTTAGTACTAAATATGTAATTAAGACAAGTTTCTTAGTATATAAATGAATTAAATTCAATTGTTTTGTGGTTGAAAGCTAATGTGTTAAGTTTCCTGAAGAAATGCCTAGTGAAAGTTTAAATGTTTCATATGAAATATATAATATAGAAAAAAAAAAAAAAAAAAAAAAAAAAAAACTATTATATTTTCCCTGTTAAACAAACCAGTTTTTAATCGAAAGATTTTATTCAAAGCAGATTTTCTAAAGAGATTTCAGTAGCTGTCGAAGATTTAGTAATAGGAGAATAGAACAATAAGCTTACAGTTTCTCGTAAACTTCAGCCAAAGTGGCACTAAATAGGGATTGTTAGCAATAGAAAATTAACAATTAGAGTACCTTGACTCTTTTCTTTCCTAGTTCATATTATCTACTCTCGAGCTTGCCCCATGGTGTTGGAGTAATTTCTTATAGCTTTGAAATTCTTCTGTGTGTCATTCTACTCTCCTCCTTTAACTTTTGTAGACCTTTTTTTTTTTTCAATTCGAGGACGAATTGTCTTTAAGGGGGGAAGACTGAACAACCCGAATTTTATTTTCAAAACATTTTCCAATTAAATTTTAATGAACCGACAGGCCTAGAAATTTATATTAGTATTTTAGCTGCGAACACTGTGAGAAAACCAAACGAAAACCGATTTGAAAAAAAGCCGTAAAACAAATTTGAAAAATCCAAAGATTTGGTCCGAAACCGAATCAAATCGAACCGGTTTGACCCAGACCAATCTAGAATTTCTCTTCTTCCTCTATTTCCAGCGTATGCCTCACTTCCTCACCCATATTTGTCCTACGCCTTCGACCACCGCGTAGCACACCAGTGCCACCGCCCATCCTCTCCTCTCTTCTTCTTCTTCTTTCTTCTTCTTCTGTCTCTGTCTTTTTCTTCTCTTCTTCCATTCTTTCTTTCCTTTTCCCCTTTCACTGCATCTGCGTCGCTTGGCGAGACGAGCTTGTGTAGCGAGCGCCGCGCGAACCTCGCAGCTCAATCGGACGCCTCGCGCGCCACATGCCAGCCGCTCCACGTCGCAGCGACTCCACCAGCTCCCTGGATCAGATCACGCGTCGGGACACGAGCAGACCCGGTGTCACGACCCGTTTCGATGGACCGACCGGCACTAGGCCCAGGTAAGCTTAAGGCCCCCGAGGCCCGTAGTAAGCCTGAAACCACTAAAATTTACTATTCCAAATATAAATTTCAAGTATTCAAGCCCATAGTTACTAAATAAATAGAATCTCCAAGATTTTATTACATCTCGCTCAATTTATCTTCTACAAAAAATTCCACAATTCGCCCCTAATTAACAACTACATCAACAGTCTTAATATGGGCTCACATTAATTATATCGTCTATTTAATACACGAGCTAATGGTACACAAATTGCTACAACTGCCGGAGTACTAACTATTTTTGTTATACATAGCTTTTATTATACATATAATTACATTAGTAGAAATAATTATGGAACTAGGAAAACTTCTTAATTAGCCTGTGGCGAAGAAATATAGCTTAAACCGTATTAAAGAAAAATTACTCCTGAAAAATTCAAACAAGACAAGTGAGTTTCTAAGGAGTAATAATTATTGCACAACACCACGCAGTCACACAAATGTGTAAACATATCAATTCTAGTCATGCCGACTAGTTATTATTGCTCACGCAGCCCAGTCAAAACCTCAAATGGTCCATATCACCAGCACTCACAATCATAAACATCTTCATATAATCACATCACGTGGAAATTGGTCTGCGGCTCAACCGAAACCCCCGATGAGCCGTCCTCCCACATGCCCATCCTCTCACGTGTGCACAAGGGAGCTATCCCCACATTCTGGCCGACCGGTCTAATCCTCACTTGACCAGCCCTCTCACTGTCTTTTTTTTCCATTCCTCTCTTTTCTTTCCATACCAACAGGTGGCCTACCCGGTCGTCTCCATCAAAGTCTAGATCATCAGGCGCTTCACAACAGATGAGGCCACCCTTGGCGTCGGCTGCGAATCAAATCTAGATATCAGGGCGACCCCAATAAAGAAGTCAAACCTTGGTTTTACATATCATAATAGATCACCAACGTTAGGTGCACACGGGGCGCCTATCTTCCCATTTACCCGCCGACGGTTCCAGTTTCAATTAATTTAATCATAATCAGGATCGCATGGCTTTTATCGACCGTCCTCACAAACCCATGTGACCCCTTCATCCAAATTCCACACCCAAACAAAAGCACAAAACAATATCAAACACACAATTTAATCAAACATTGCCAATTAAATTGCAGACATATTGGATTTCAACTACATATCGAAATGTAATGCACGATTAGACCATTCATACTCAAATGCAAACAAAACAAAAAAAATAAATAAAAAATAATATTGACAATAAACAACAATATGAAATAAATAAATAATTGAATAATTAAAATGAACATTCATGAAATAGTAAAATTAATCATAACAAGTTTATAAGATTAATCTAAATAAACTTATTAATTATATTGTTAATTAAAACAAGTCTAAGTTCTATAGAAATTTTCGCAGCACCGTTCCCCTAAAAATTGGACTACACCTGCCTCAAATACACAATATAAATATATAGCAACTAATGCACACAACCCATCCGTCGGCGATCAGACAGTTTAAATTTCCCTTTGCCTTCCATCTAAATAATATTGTCAAACATTCAATTATTAATTCACAACTTATAATAACCTCCAAACATTTTCCAATAATATATTGAACATTCAATGCTTTACGTAAATATAATCAGCTTTTTTTTTAGCTAATTGACCAAATAAATGAAATCGTTTATTACACTATACATATTAAACAGGAAGTTAATGAGCTTCTAACTATTATAAAAACTCCTTTATTAAACCTTTATTATTCATCATCCTGCTTAGTATAAAACAACATTCTTTAAACATTTACTGTAAAATGTCTTAAAACTAGCTACTCTAAGAAAGCCAATCTTCAATTAAATTTACAATTTCATAAATTACTTCTACTAGGTAACCAACTCACAACTGAAACATATAACTGAAAGCTTCCTAAATTTCCTTCATCTATGCCACGAAAAATACAATTTCTAGATTATAGTAAATTATGTTTACCATCGATCGATTACCTAAAAGATTGGAAGCCCTATTGAGCATTAAACCAATGGATACATCACATAAAAAATAACAATATATTCCAAATTCCTTCGTTAGGTTCATATAAAAATGAAAACGATTACCTGCAATAGCTACTCCCTACCAAATGGCAATAGGTTCTCCATAACTTAGACTTATATATATACACACAAATTTTCACTCATTTCCCATCCAAAACTAGATTCTTAACATCCTTATAATCCATTATCAACAATTAATTCATAAATTTTTCTTTAATTCCATAAACCATAATTTCCTAACAATTTATTTATTACTAAGAATTAAAATTCGTGAAGTAACCACAAGTAAATTTGAGATAATCAACACTTACATTATAACTTCAATTAACTACTCACAATTACTAAATTAAATTAACTAAATTAATTAACTACAAATAATTAAAATTTAATTTAATTAACTAAATATTACTCAAAATTAAAATATACACCATATATATTATTACCGGGAATTTGATATAACCGGAAATGAAGGCTGGTGCCGGAGGTTGACTGGCAGTGGCGGAGGAGCAGAGGCAGCGCGAAGAGCGGACAGGCTTCATTTCTGGTGTCGGAAGGCACGTGGGAGCGATGGCTGGCAGTGGGATGGCGCGACAAGCGGATGCGGCGCGATGCTTGCGCGATCGAAGGCAGAGGAGGCCGGGTCTGCTTCGTTGCCGCTCGATCTGATCCAGGGAGCTGGTGGAGGTCGCTGCGACGGATGGAGCGGCTGATGTGGCGCGCGGAGGAGTCCGAAATTGAGTGGAAGGTGTCGCGCGTTGCTCCTACAGCTCTGTCCGGCCCAAGACGCAGATGCAGTGAAGGGGAAAAGGAAAGAAAGAATGGGAAGAGAAGAAGGAAAAAGAAAGGAGAAGAAGAAGAAAAGAAGAAGAAAAAGAAAGAGAGGAGAAGGATGCGTGCACTGGTGTGCGACGCGGTGGTCGAAGGGCGTAGGAAAAATGATGGGTGGAGGAAAGTGAGCATCGCTGGAAATAGAGGAAGAAGAGATTCTAGATGTCTGTGGTCAAACCGACGTTCATTTGATTCGGGTTGGCCCAAATCTTATGATTTTCAACTGCGTTTACGGCTTTTTCAATCGATTTTCGGTTTGTTTTCTTCACCATGTCCACTAAAATACTAATATAAATTCTAGGCTGTCGGTTCAGTAAATTTAATTGGAAAATGTTTTTGAAAAATAAAATTCGGGGTTGTTTCAGTCTTCCCCCCTTAAGACAATTTCGTTCCATTCGAAGTGAAGTCTAGTAGAGAGAGTAAGAATGAACACACAAGAGGTAATTTCAAAGCTATAAGAAATTACTCCCAACACCATGGGACCAGCTCGAGAGTAGATAATATGAACCTAGGAAAGAAAAAGAGTCAAGTACTTCTAATTGTATTCTAGTGCTAACAATCATATTAGTGCCACTTGGCTGAAGTTACGAGAAACTTAACTTATTGTCTAATTCTCTAATTACTATCTTCAGACAGCTACTGAAAATCTCTTTTAAAAATCTCTCTTGAAAATAAAATCTACCGATAAAACTGGGTTTAACAAGAAAAAATTATATAGTTTTTTTTTTTTTTTTTCTATTTAGTAAATTTCATATTGAAAAATTTAAAAACTTTCACTAGGCATTTCTTCAGGAAAACTTAACACATAGCTTTCAAACACAAAAACAAGTGAAATTTAATTCATTTAAGTCATTTATATACTAAAACTTGTCTAATTACATTATATTAGTACTAAAACTTTGCTTAATTCAAAAGTTTAGAAACCACTACTTTAATTCCCAAAACTTTTAAGAAAAAGTCGTTTGTAACTTCGTTGTCTATTAGTATCAAACAGGCGACTCAGCTTCATTCTCTTGGTTCTTACCTAGTGCAATGTCCTATTCTTCCTATGAATTCTTATCTAGACCAGTTCCACTATTCATACTCCTGGGACTAAAAGGATCTCCACTGCACTACATAAATATCTTACCTGACAAAGATTCTCATGCTTTTGAACTCAACCATCAACTTCTCTTTAACTTAATCTCCTTCTAATAACCCTCTAAAAAAACTTATCACCTTTAATGGACTTTCAAATAATAAACCTTTCATCCCTCTTAGCTCTTATTTTTAATAACTTTTCATTCCACCAATGTTGCTATTTAGTTCATCCTAAGGATATTAAATACCTCTTATTAAATATATTTTAGTCCCTTGGTTTCTTCCATACTACGTAATCATCATCCACTCATGACTTACTACTCGCTAACATTTTAACCTACCATTTATTGACATGCCCTAAATATATCAAGTACCTGAGTGTTTTTAAATAAAATTTCTTAATTCTTGACCGTAATGGTGCCTTAACATCAAAATATATAATCAAACAAAGTGTAGACCAAGATAACTCAACTTCCTTTACCAAATCTTGAGCTAAATAATTTATTCTTTCTACATGAAATTTCCAATTTATACTTCAATCATTGTAACAAATAACAATTTCCCTAATATACCTATAATACACTAAGTTAATTGTTTTATTTTCCATCCTATAACCTATATATCCTTCAAGTTTAAAAATATACTATCCAATCCATTCAACCTGATATCAAAACTCAAGCTAAATGGAGCTAAGACGAATTGTTACCATACTAAATTTCAATAGAACGTTAATTAATTTCCTATTTCTACACCTTTATCAATTGTATTTACGATAAGAATCCACTCCATATTATCAACTTACTTATTTTCACTATCTTTAGTCAATCTATCTTCCCCTTATCAAGTCTAGATAAGGTGTTTATAAATTCTCCAGAACTTTTATCTACCACTTACTCCTCATAATATAATTACAACTCTTATTATATATCGTCGTTTCTATTACCCTTAAATCATTCAAGTCCATTCCGTAATGTTATTGTCTTCCATGTATTACATTAAACAATCCATATACTCCACATCTAATCACCACTTACCTTCTATACCAAAATCGGCTACCCGACATTTCCAGCGTTCATGTCTAACTTGACTGCTAACTGTCTACTTACTTATTATTATCAACACCAGTCTCATTCTTCTTTTCCCCAATCTTCTTTCAAAGAATTTTACTATCCTTGTAATCATTTCATTTCATGCTCTAATCCAATTTCGCCCCGTGATATAAATAGACGGCTGTCCAAAAAAAAATAATTGTCTTATATAAATAATCCAATTTCAAATTATTATCATAACCACAATTTGAATCAAAATAAAAATGGTTTAATTTAAAAGTCAGGTTAAGATAAAAATGAAAACAAAAATAAAAGGTGTATATTTTTAAATAAACTCTAAAGATTATTCAGTAGCTGTGTTGAAGAAACTGGACACAAATTTCTAATGACCTCAAAGTTATATTGTGTTACATTGAATCTGACCATACCAATGAAAATCCTATTTAGCTCTACACTACCTACTCCACTGACAGGAATAGAGTTCCACATGAAAAGTAGTGTTACTGGCGTGGATGCAGGCCAACCCACTACCATCAGGTATTACTCTATTCCCTACTTAAGGCGTTGATAACCATTCTACCCCATAGGTACTGCGATAGATGGTTATCTTATTGTCTAGTGTTTTCACCTCAAACCATTGAATTACTATCTTCTATAGCCATGATCTACACAATAGGTGGGAATTTCCCACCTCATAGGTCTAGTGCGTCCACCAATCCCTGGAGGGAAAATCAACAAGTTTCCTTCCTTATGCTTGGTACGGCCTCCCAACATAAAGCAAATTTCCTTATACTCCGCATTGTTTCCTAGAATCCCTAACCTAAGCTCTGATACCAACTTTGTCACGACCCGTTTCCAGGACCGGACCTGGGCACTAGGGCCCAGGTAAGCTTGTAAGGCCCCCGAGGCCCGTAGTAAGCCTGAAAACACTAAAATTTAACTATTCCAATATAAATTTCAAGTATTCAGCCCATTATTACAAATAAATAAATCTTCAAATTTATTACATCTCGGCTCAAATTTATCTTCTACAAAATTCCCACAGTTCGGCGCTCTAATTAACATTACATCCAGCATCTAATAATGCGGCTCACATAATTTATATCGTCTATGTTAATACCGACTAATTGTACACAAATTCTACAACTGCGAGTCACTAAACTATTTTGTATACATACTTTATACATCATAATTACATAGAAAATAATTATGAACTAAACACGAGGAAAACTTGCTTAATAGCCGGAATGTGGCGAAAGAAATTATAGCTTAAACCGTATTAAAGAGAAACTTACTTCCTGAAAAATTCAAACAAGACAAGTGAGTTTTCTAAGGAGTAATAATTATTGCACAACACACGCATCACACAAATGTGTAAACATATCAATCTAGTCATCCGACTAGTTATATGCTCACCAGCCAGTCACTCAAATGCATTATCACCCAGACTCACAATCATAAACATCTTCATATAACACCATCACGTGGAAAAATTGTCTTGCGGCGTCACCGAAACCCCCGATGAGCCGTCCTCCCACATGCCCATCCTCTCACTGTGCACAAGGGAGCCGATCCCCCATTCTGGTACCGACCGTCTAATCCTCACGTTGACCAGCCCTCTCATTTGTTTTTTTTTTTCCATTCTCTCTTTTCTTTTCCATTACCAACAGTGGCTACCCGGTCGTCTCCATCAGAATCTAGATCACAGCGCTCACAAGCAGAGGCCACCCTGCGGGCTACCTGCGATCAAATCTCGATTATCAGTCCGCCCAATAAAGAAGCCAACTGGTGTTTACATAGCATATAGATCACAACGGTTTAGTGCCACACCGGGCGCCGATTCCCATGTTACCCGGCCGACGGGTCCAGTTTTCGATAATTTATCATGAATCAGGATCCATGCTTTAGTCGACGTCCTCACAAACCCATGGTGACCCACTTCATCCCAATTCCACACAAACAAAGCACACCAGAATATCACAACAACAATTAATCAAACCTTGCAGATTAAATGCAAGCATTATTGATCAACTACATATCGAAATGTAATGCACGATTAGACATTCATACTCAAATGCAAACAAACAAAAAATAAATAAATAAATAATATTGACAATAAACAACAATGATGAAAAATAAATTAATTGGAATACACTTAAAATGAACAATCATGATAATAGTAAAATAATCATAACAAGTTATAGAATTAATCTAAATAAAGCTTTTAATATATTGTTAATTAAAACAAGTTCTAAAAGTTCTATAGAATTTCGGCAGCACCTCCCCTTAAAAATTGACTAATCTACCTGCTCAAATATCGCACAATATGATATATAAATTTATCAACTAATGCAACACAGCCCATCCGTACGGGCGATCAGACAGTCTAAATTTCCCTTCCTCCATCTAATAATATTTTCAACATCAATTGATTTAATTCACAACTTTATAATAACTCCAAACATGTTCCAATAATATTATTGAACATTCATTGCTTTACGTAAAATGATAATCAGGCTTTTTTTTTTAGCTAATTGACAAATAAATGAAATCTTTTATACAATATACATATAAACAGAAGTAATTAGCTTCTAACTATTATAAAACTCCTTATTAAACCTTATTTTCATTCATCCTTGCTTAAGGATAAACAACATCTTTAACATTTACTAAAATTCTAAACTAGCTACCTAAGAACCAATGCTTCAATAATTACAATTTCATAAAAATACTTCTACTAGTAACCCAACTCACAACTGAACATTATAACTAAAGCTTGCCTAAATTCCTCATTCTTGCCAGCGAAAACATACAATTTCTAGATTTATAGTAAATTATGTTTACCATCGATCGATTACCTAACAAGATAAAGCTATTAGCATTAACCAATGGTATTACATCACAAAAAATATTAAAACAATATATCCATTCCTTCGTTAGTTCATATAAAAATGGAACGGATTACCTGCAAATGCTACCTCCCTACAAATGCGAATAGGTTTCTCCATAATTAGACTTATATATATACACACAAATTCACTCAATTCCATCAAAAACTTAGATTCTTAACATCCTATAATCCATATCAACATTAATTATAAATTTTCTTGTAAATTCCATTAACACCATAATTTCCTAAACAATTTATTTATTACGGAGAATTAAATTCGTGAATAACCAAGTAATTTGAATTAATCACACTTTAGCATTAGTAACTCAATAACTACTCACAATTACTAAATTAAATTAACTAAATTAATTAACTACAAATAAATAAAATTAATTAATTAACTATATTACTAAAATTAAATATACCCAATATATATTGATTGACCGGAATTTTGATTAACCAAATGCAAGCTGGTGGCGGAGTGACCTGGCAGTGGCGGAGGGAGGCAGAGGCCAGCGGCGAAGGGGCTTGGAACAGGCTCATTTCTGGTGGTCGGAGGCACGTTGGAGCGATGGCTGCGGCAAGTGCATGGCGCGACGAAGCTGGATGCGGCGCGATGCTTGCGCGATCGAAGCAGAGGGAGGCCGGTCTTGGCTTCGTGCCGCCGATCTGATCCAAGGAGCTGTTGAGTCGCTGCGACGCTGGAATGCGGCTGGAGGTGGGCGCGGCGAGGAGTCCGATTTGAGCCGGGAGGTCGCGCGCGCTTGCTACAGCTCGTGTCTCGCCAAGGACGCAGATTGCAGTGAAGGAAAAGAAAGAAAGAAATGGAAGAGAAGAAGAAAAGAAAGGAGAAGAAGAAGAAGAAAGAAGAAGAAGAAGAGAGGAGAGGCATGGCAGGGGTGGCACTGGTGGTGCACGCGTGTCCGAAGAGCGTAGGAAAAATATGCGGTGAGGAAAAAGTGTGGGAAAAGGGGGGCCATTTAAACGGCTGGTAAATAGAGGAAGAAGAGAATTCTAGATGGTCTGGGTCAAACCGGTTGCGATTTGATTCGGTTCGGCGCCAAATCTTTGATTCTTCAACTGGTTTACGGCTGTTTCAATCGATTTTCGTTTGGTTTCTCACAGTGTTCGCACTAAGAATACTAATATAAATTTCTAGGATGTCGTTCATTAAATTTAATTGGAAAATTTTTTTTGAAAAATAAAAATTCGGTTGTTCACCGCGGCCTGCCCCTCTGCCCTTCATCGCGCAAGCATTCGCGCTGCATCCAGCTTCGTCGCCGCCATCAGCCACTGCCCAGCCATCGCTCCAAACGTGCCTCCGACCACCAGAAAATTAGCCTGTCCAGCTCCTTCGCGCTGCCTCCGACCTCCCTCCGCCACTGCCAGTCAACCTCCGGCCACCAGCCTTCATTTCCGGTTTTAATCAAATTCCAGGTAATAATATATATTGTATAATTTAAATTTTAGTATAATTAGTAAGTTAAAATTAATTTTAATATTTGTAGTTTAATTAATTTTAGTTAATTTAATTTAGTAATTGTGAGTAGTTAATGAGTTATAAGTGTAATGTTGATTAATTCAAATTACTTGGGTAATTACGAATTAATTCTAGTAATAAATAAAAGGTTTTAGGAAATGTATGGTTTATGGGAATTGAAAGAAAAATTTATGAATTAATGTTGATATGGCATTATAGGATGTAAGAATCAAGTTTGTATGGGAAATGAGTGAATTTGTGCATATATGTATAAGTCTAAGTTAAGGAGAACCTATTGCATTTGGTGGGGAGTAGCTATTGCAGGTAATCGTTACCATTTTTATATGAACTAACAAAGGAATGGATATATTGTTAATATTTTTGTGATGGATACCATTGGTTAATGCTCAATAGTTTCAATCTTGTTAGGTAATGATCGATGGTAAACATAATTTACTATAATCTAGAAATTGTATTTTCGTGGCAAGATGAAAGAAATTTAGGAAGCTTTAGTTATATGTTCAAGTTGTGAGTTGGGTTACCTAGTAGAAGTATTTATGAAATTGTAATTTAATTGAAGCATTGGTTCTTAGTAGTAGTTTAAATTTTGTAAATGTTTAAAAGATGTTGTTTATACCTTAAGCAAGGATTGATGAAATAAAAGGTCGAGATTTTAATAAATTAAGATTTGGGAGGCCTAGCCATTTTTTTATATTGATATAAAAACCGAATTTTAATAGGTAGTAGTTATAATTAGTTATTGTTAAATATGTTTTAGCTGCTTAACAAATTAGTTACTGTAAAGCTATTAATTTAGTTAACTAATGACTTAATAAATGATTTTAGATGGATATTATTAAAATTCGTTTATAAATTTTTGGTTGAGTGTCGATATAGTTGTTTTGAAAGGAGGATGGGATTTTAAATTGATTGATTGCCCGACGGATGGGCTGTGTGCACTGATTGATAAATATATCATAATATTGGGATATTTGAGCCGGTAGATAGTCCAACTTATAAGGGGAGGTGCTGCCGAAATTTCGCTAGAACCTAGTCTAGATTTAATTAATAACATAATCAATAAGTTTATTTAGATTAATTCTATAACTTGTTATGATTATTTTACTATTATCATGATTGTTCATTTAATTATTCATTCAAATTGATTATTTTTGCCTGGCCGTCTATATTTCATCATTGTTGTTATTGTTCAATATTATTGATTCTATTTATTTATTGTTTGTTTGCATTTGAGTATGAATGTCTAAATCGTAGCATTTCATTTCGATATGTAGGTTGATCAAATATGTCTGCATTAATTGCAATGTTTGATTAAACTGTTTGTGATATGCTATGGCTTTGTTTGGTGTGGGAGTTGGGATGAAGTGGCGTCACCATGGGTTTTTGTGGGACCGTCCACGGTATATATCTCTATACCGTTAGCCGCGGTAACATGGGAGATCGGCGGCCCCGTGTGCATCCTTACCGTACGTTACGTTAAAACCACAGGTTCGGCTTTCTCTCTGTTGCGCACCGTTACGTCCTAGATTTTGATCGCAGCCCGCAGGGTGTGCCCTCCTGCTTAGTGAGCGCTTGATGATCTAGTTGGGTGGAGACCACGGTTGCCTCTGTTTTTATGAAAAGAAAAGAGAGGATAGAATATATGGGGCTGGTCAACGTGAGGATTAACCGGTCGGCCAGTATTGCGGGGATCGGCTTCCTGGATGCACATGTGACGAGGATGAGCCATGTGGTTGGGAACGGCGCCATCAGGGTTCGGCTGGACTCCATTGACTACATTTCCCACAGTGATGTGATTATTATGAAGATGTTAATGGATCTTTTGTTCTTGTTTTTGGGGGGCAATCGGCCCTCGGCGTTTTTTACGACCGGCTGCGTGAGCATATAGCTAGTCGGGGATGACTAGATCGATAATTTACACATTTTGTTTTGACTGCATTGTGTGGTGATTTAATTATTTTCTGCTTATATAATTTTCAGGAAGTAAGTTTTTCTTTAATCCGATTTAGGCTATGTTTCTTCGGCGCAGGGCAATAGAGAAATTTTCCTAGTTCCATAATTATTTCACTATATAATTATGTGTATAAAAAGCTATGTATACCAAAGAGTTAGTGACTCCGCAGTTGTAGGATTTACATATATTTAGTCGTGAATTAACATAGACACAAAATAATTCTGTAAGCCATATTAGAATGTGATGTATTGTAAACTGGGCCCGAACTATAGAATGCTGTAGAAAATAATAGAATATTGAAATTCATACCGAGATAATAGATTCTAGTGTCTCAGGCTTACTACGGGCCTCGGGGGCGTTAAGCTTACCTGGGCCCTAGTGCCGGTCCGGCCCATGGAGTCGGGTCGTGACATTAACTGGATAGTTTATTTAATTAAATAATTTTGAATTGTTGTTAATTAGAGTACTCATTTATCAATGTAATCTGGGTATAGTTCCAGTGTAATCTTCATTTTTTTTTTTTTAATTATGATCATTTTAGTTTTGTATAGTAATGACATAGTTTATATGTCTTTATTTAACTTTTAAATTAGATTGTAAAAAAACACTCACGCGATGCACAGTCCTTTTTTCATTTACTATAATATAAATACATTTCACATAACTATTTGATATAAATTTTATATTAAATCAAACCTTATATATAAGGTGAGTGATTTAAAATCTAGAATTGTTACTATTAGAATGTTATATATAAATATCACTCCGACCAGAAACACAAATTTACTCTTAAAACTAAAATATTAAATGATGGTAAACTTTGGTTTTGATTAATTAATTTACAATGGTAAAAAAAGGTGGGCATGCCCTATGGGCCCTTGTTGCAGCTAGTTCAGGCTTTGTGCCAGATGAGATGGGCCACGCTCAAGCCTCCAAAGTTGTTGGGATCAAACATTCTTACTCACATTAGGCAATTATTATTTATACTTAACCAAATGAATGAATTTTATTTTTAAAAGTTCATTACTAAAAAACAGATTTTTAAATAAAAACTAAGCTGACATTAATTTTTATTTTTAATATAAATATTGCACTGAAAATACATTTAAATAATATAATGAAAATAAATGTATTTGTAATGTAAATTGAATTACATTGGTAAGGTAGACAAAACTTCATTTATGACAGTTGCGGCAGCTACCACTGACTCATTCTGACAGGTAGTAGCTGATCAAAATAGTTGCTCAAAATATAAATGCACCCATTTTTGATTGCTATCTCACACATTCATAGTCGATGACGACCTTCAACTAGCTCCTGCGCAAAATAAAAAGAAAAGGAAAAAAATTTTATTTTAAAGGTTTTTTTTAATGCATTTATGGATCAAACCATCTTCTTAATACTAATCCTTCTAATAGCTACTAATTAATACAATAATTGTTTATTTTACTCTCTCTATCCTGTTTTGTTTGCTTATTATTATTTTTTTTGAATGTCCCAAAATATTTATAAGATTTCTAAATATATATATATATATAATTTTTTCCTAATTATTTTTTCCATGATAACTTTTATGACATTTCGTTAAATGAAAGACTTTTATTAATAAATGAGTTAAGGATAAAAATGACAATAATTTTTATTGACTAAATTTTTAATATGCGTGTTTAATCAAACCATGTAAACAAAATAGGACGGAGAGAATACCAGTTATTAATGGTTATATATTATTATTATTAATTAACTCTTTATGTCGTACTTTAAAACATAAATCTTCAGTAAAAATAGTTGTTAAATATAAAATAATTAAAAATTTTCAATTAATTATTGTAACATGTTAAACGTTAGAAATGATAAAAAAAAAAATCATTTAACCTCTGAACGGTATTATAAATATTACGTTACTGTCAATTGGATGATAGTATAATTGATCTTCTCACTTATGTGAAGAGTGAAAGATCTTGAGTCCGAGTCTGTTACCAAAAAATATAATTAACAAAATTATCTCTAATTTGTTCCTCTACATAGTGTTTTTTTTCTTTTTTTTTTTAATTTTTAAAAACTGTCCTCATTCTTTTTTTTTTTTTTAGTTTAAAAATAATTTTTATTTTGAAATTTATAATCGCATCCTTCGAAAAGTATTTTTTCACATGCTGAACTCCTAACACTATAGGAAGTCATTTGTTGAACTCAAATCTACCTTATAACTCGAGGCATTTCTAATGATCATCTAGATAATGTATACACGCGTGTGATAGATTTTTGGATTATATATATATATTGAAAACAAAAAATTAATAATATATGATTTAAGTTGGATGCTGTTTGGACTTTGGATAGTCTATCATTTGTATTTTCTAGGAAGAATTTATTTTAGATTTGTAAATAAAAAATCGTAAAATATTATAGTGTGTATATATATATTTTTTTTTTTTTTTTTGTTAAAGACAGAGGACAAAAAACACAAATCAGTATTTTTTGTTAAGAGACAGAGACAAAAAACACAAATCATATATATAATTATAAACTTATGCAATTGACTGATAAATTAAGTTTAATAAGGAATTTTATATCTTTTGGAAAGTTATGTGAAATTCTGATTCCTTTCTTGAGCAAGATACCATTTTCATTAAAACTTTTTGTATTAATGTTTATAAGAAACTTTAAATATTCTACTGGATAGCAAAACTCTAAAGAAGAAATCAATTAAGCTAAGTCTTATCCTTAAGGCAATACATTATAAGAATAATTTTTTCTTTTTAATAAAGAAAACCAAAAAAAAAATATTTATATACTATTAAGAATATTTCTTCAGTTTAATTAAAAAATATCATTCATTTTGAAGTTAAAATTTTATAAAAAGAAAAATACCTACATTATAATATTACTTTGAAACTTAATCATAATCAATAAAATGATATGTAAATTCAATTTCTATAACTAAGCTAACACATATATCTAAGGTGTTAGTAAGAACATTAGATGAAGATTAATTAATGTTTAATGATTGTTAACATTAATCAGTCAAATCTATGTTTTTTTAGAAAAGAAAATTGAAAAGATGGACTTTCTTTTAATTAATTTGTTTTTCCTTCTTTTAAATTAATTAATTGTCCTGCATGTTGTTTTGTGGCCTTGTCTTATTCCTAAACCTCTTAATACTTCAAGTAATCTTTTGCCACCCAAAACTCTGGCAAGGCGTATAGCTAAATAATGTAAAGTTGATATGCGAATATAATTTATATAAAATAATTAAAAAGTAAAGTAGATGGATTAATTAAACATTAATCAATTTCATATCAAATCCAATCACGATCTCTTTATTTTATTATTATTATTATTATTTTTAATGATCAGAAGGTGTAATCTATCGACCATAGAGTGTAAAATTAGCAAAATGCCATTTGCAGAAGTCGAAATTGTATTCTTACCCTTACGGGTTTGAGGTTGCTTAGCACCCAATCAACATCTTATTGATTTATTTTAATAATTATTTTACAATATATTACTCAAAAAATTATTTAAATTCTAAGACAATTTAAATATTGAATATAATATTTTAATAAATTACAATTAACATTCGTCAATTATTTTATATATAAAACACAAATTAATTATATAATAATGAAGTTTAGAACTCCGAAGCCAGTCAAAAGAAGCAGCAGCAACATTGTAAGAGAATTCTGTTTATTAGCATTACTGTAATAATCCCAGTTATTCCGATAAGGATCAATCACGTACAAATTATTCCCGGGCACAGCTGTCACATAAACGAACCTTGGCGGCGGTGGCGGAAGCTGCAGAGGAGGACAGTATATGGTCTTTGGCGGTGGTGGTGGTGGTGGCGGCGGAGGCGTTGGTGGAGGGGGCGGCAGTGCACATGGATTCACACAAGGGCATGATCCACACTTTATTTCTCCAGTATTTAGTTCTGGTGGCACTAAGGTTGGATCGTCCATCTTCTTTGTAACTTTAGTAGTAGCATTGATTATTGGAACTGAAAATAAAATGAAGAAAAGAAAATGCATCGCCATGAAAACCAATTGAGTGTTCATTTCGTGGAGAGATAGAGAGAGAGAGAGAGAGAGAGAGAGAAGTTACTATATATGAAGAGTTTTGAGGAGGAGAAGAGTGGAGGGTTATAATAGTGCTATGGGAGGGAGACTTTAGCATATAATAGATACATAAGATTGTGATCCGTTTATTAGGTTGATGTTCATATACCTTTAGATATTATAATAAAAGTTAAAAATTTTTATTTTTTGTAATTTTTAATGGTTGATTATTGGATTTTGAAGTAACACCAAATATTAATTTCTAATTGCTAACTGAAATAGGTCTACAATAATATTTTTGGTCATTAAAAATCAATTCGGTATTAATTAAATGTCTCTTTCTCCTTTAACTCCAAATGTCTCAGTTTTGAGTCGTAGATTTGAAGTACCTTTAAATTTTAAAAAGAGCAGTTTGTGCCTTCTTATGAACCTGTTCTGCACGATTTCTGATTAGTAAAATAAGTTGTGGATATCAAATGATTTTGATAAAAAAACGGATTAATTAAGATTCATGTTTCTTCTTTAAAAAATTTATTTATGTGAAAATATTATTTGGGTCTGTATTTATCTATTTTTGACTTTATTATTAAAATAAATGTAATTTGCATTAAATATATAGTGTTATAAATATATAGTCCTCCTCATTTTAATAATAATATCAAATAAATACTTATAACTAGTCACAAACATATATTATAAAAAAAAAGTCTAATAATAATAATCAGTCGTTAAAACGTATAACAATAACTAAGAGTGATGGAGCTTATAATCCAACTCATAAATCACAGCTCTGGACTTTTTTGAAAACCAAAATTCTATCTTTCTCTCTCTTTCAATTAATTCTAATTCCGGTTTCAAAATTTATCGATTTTACAAGATTCAGCTTCGACCCTAATTCTGATTTCAAATTGAACTTTGACTACCCCTAACTAATTATGGTCACTAGCATTAGAATATTAACTTGTCAAGTTGATTCATCCACAAACTGAACTAATTATAATAGAAATTTTTTTAAAAAAAATTATTTTCATCATTTTTTTTTTAGTTCATAGATAGAGTCATAGACTTTTTTAAGCAAGTCATTCTTGTGGGATTAAGCGGGAGGATGAACATTATTGCAGAAAGGGTGAGGTGTATAGGTGATTAGGTAAATTTAGTTGTTTGAAGAGACAGAAATTTGAATGGTGAGAGGACTTGATATTATATGAAAGACTTTGTCAATAGGTTATGTAATGTTTTGAAAACGAATTGCATGTGAGTGTTGTAAATGTAGGGGACCCTATTATCTCATCTTTCACTTTGTCATTTGGGGTAGGCATGCATGACTAGAAGGTTAGTTGTGTGAGTATATATAAATATTACTAAATATTAATTATATTTGTAAAAATACTAAATAAAATGTAAAAATAGTAAAATAAAATAAAATATATGGAAGAGGGGTGCTCGATTCACTGAATCAAATGTTTTGGTTCAGTAATTCAACGGTTTCAGGTTGATGAGATTTAATATTGAGGTCAAAATTACACTTCCAATTTCGGTTCGGTTTTTCTTTTCATTGAAATATGTCAAAATTAGAATCAAAACTAGCCAATTTCTATCTGGTTTCAGTATGATTTGAAATCAAATTCCTCAATCGGGTTTTAAGTCTAATTAAATTTAAATCAATTTCAATCAGGTACTGATTTGAACTGACCGGATGACACATCTATATAATAACTTTTCCACAGTAGCTTCTAAATATTTATACTTTAAAAAAAAAAATCTATAACAAAGATTTGAAGGAAGAATTTTACAGAATAAAAGAAGAATATATCCTTGTAGAAGCTTTACATTCATGCCATACGGTAGCATTGCATAAAATTGAAAGTAGGCTTATTCCCATTATAATGAAGCTGAAATGATTAGGTAATATCTTTTATTATTTTTATTTTTTAAAAAAAAAAAGAAGATTTAAGTTCTTTTTAGTTCGTCATCACCAAAATTAATACTTAACATTTAATTAAGTTTATCAAATATTATTTAAGTATTAAATTAAATTGATTATTAACCATTGATTCTCAACTGCTGCTCAAACATGCTCTTGAATTGAAAGAGTAGGAATGTGAAGCAATGCCCCAAATTAATTAAAATAAATAAAAACCAAAAGAAAGAAATAATTCCACAAATTCCTATTACTTTATTGCTTTCTGGATTATATAGATAAGGATTAAATTTTCAATTAATATAAAACAAATTATCTTATTATAAATTGATTCTCAAATTAAAAAAAGAGTCCAGCTTACATGCTGTGTTGTTATAAGCTCACCTTTTAATAGTGCTAGCCTGGCATTATTCTTCTATTCCATTTTCTACCTTGGGATAAAATAATCATTAAGCAATATCCTTCAATGATTTTTACGCATCCTTTTAATTCCTAAAAATTAATTAATTAATTAATTAATAATAAGACATTATTCAATGATCGGATAATTAAAATTTCTTTTAGTAATAAAATAATATTATAAATCAATTTCAATCATCTAAATCGAGCTAAGCTTGACTATTTTTAAACGAGATGAGCTCGAGCTCATCAAAACTCTGCTCGATTTGTTTACAGCCTTACTAAAACGATAATATATTGTAAGAGAAGCATTTTCCCGAAAAAATATTTGTTTACTATCACTTTCCAACCCAACATCAAGCAGGGGGAAAGGAAAAGTAAGAATCATGATAATGAAATCAATGTTGTAGCCATTTTGGCTCTTTTAATCTTATCTCATCAAGTAAAATCAAATCCTTAGTTGTTGTACATCCATTTCTTATATACTCAGTCAATAATTATTTAAAAACAATTATTTTCTATTATTATTTTATCTTATTTTATTCAATAAAATAATAAAACTACTCGCATTTTCTTATTTAGGTCGATTATCATTGTTAAATTTAGTAGATATATATATCGGTTATAAATAAATCTTTTTGGAAAATAAAAGGGAAGTGGTGATAAAAGATGGGAATTTATTTTGCTAATCAAATTGAGAAAGAGTTATTACAGGTTTCTTTGTAGAATGTTGGTCCTAAAAAGCAGTTCCCTGAGTGGCTCATTTTGTGTAATGAGGAATTCCTTTTTTTCTTCTTTTTTATAAGGAAGAGAATCATATGCCCTACCAAAAGATGAGGAAAGCAAAAGCCTTTTGCCCTTTTTATTACAGGCACTGAACCATTCTTTAGTGGCAGAATTAATTCCCCACAGTTAAGCACCTAGCTGATCATCATATTGTTCTGAAAGTTACCACAATCAATATTCTATATATTCAAAATGTCACAAACATGTAACTTGCAATCACATTTAATTTTAATTTGTATTCATTTTTTTAGTGGGTTATATTGATACCGATGGGCTTTCAAATTGTTGTAACTGCTGCTGATAGTGCAAGTGTATAAAATTTATCGTATGTAATATTGAATGGCAAAAAAAAAAAAAAAAATTAAAAATTTATCGATTAAATATGATATGGCAAAAAAAAAAAAAAAAAAAAAATCATACTTGATATATAACTAAAAGAAATTAATGAATATATAAATTGTAATCCCAAATCAATTCAGAAGTCTTGACGTTTTCTTAAACTAATTATAGTATTTCACATTTTCACTACATCGTTGATAAATTTTGAATCAGTTAATTTACTCCATTTATGTATATTTCACTCGTTAAATATTTGTATTTAACTTGATTTTGCGTTTAATTAGCACTACTATTTGAACTGTTTTTAATAAAATATAATTATAAAAATATCAAAATAGTTAAAAAAAATACTTCCAAATTTTCTTTTTTTAAATATGACTCAAATGGCTTACAAAACCTAATATTGTATTTACAAATTCATGTAACTTTTGCATTTACATGAATATTGAGATTATAATTAAAAATTTTGATACTATACATGTAGATGGTGCCTAAAACTAATCAATTCAAATCCATATGCAGAATTAAGTCCTTTTTTTTTTTTGTTATCAAATCAAAATTAAACGAAATAAAAGTAAATTATTAAAAAAAATCAAATTAAAACAATGGAAATTAAATCAATTTGATTCAGGTTTTTATTAACAGAACCAAATACTCATCCCAAGTAGAAGTTTATCATGTTATTGGCAATGTGGTTATGGGCTGACGCCTAATGGACTTGAAGCTTCAGCCCACTTACCAAAGGTCTCTCTTCACAGCGCCCTTTCTCACAAATGCTTACACAATATTAAGCATCATATAACATCTCTACAGTTGGACCCTTTCTCACAAATGCTTACACAATATTAAGCATCATATAACATCTCTACAGTTGGAACATGAAAACTAAAGTTCAGTGGGTATAAGCTTCAAACCAAATGTTAAAGCAATAATCAGACATTTCAGGATCCTCACTGTAAACAATTTTAGACATGGTTTTTAAACTATAGACATTACATTAGATAACATCAATCCCCCACCATGCCTTATTTTGGGTCTGATGATTTTATGTTGTGGCGCTTGAAAAACTCTCGAAATCCATAGGAACTGAGGTCATAGTTGAACTGTATACATGAAAAAAAAAACGCTCAACCAGAGGATATAAAAAAAAAACAAAAAAGACAACATGTCACAGAAAACTTTCAAATGTTTCATATTTCAATTTCAACTAATTTTGCTTGACTAAGTTTCAGCTCTTTGAAGTAATTCTGACCTGAAACATCAAATTTGTTCACCAGTCCGCGAAATTTAATTTTATCCAGATACCACATTACTCGGCAATAATATCCGATGCATTGTCCAGTTGTGGGCCAATTTTGTTACCCTCCTTTTAACCAGAAACAGACAGGCTGGCTGGTCTCATCCCAGCCAGTTACTGCAATAGTTATTTTTTTTCTAATCCATTTCAGAACCAGGTGGTCCAGTTAGTTTTTGAGGGGATGAAGTGTTGGTTCTGGTCCAGTTTGGAACCATGGGACTATGTTTCAGGTCCTGGACCAAGTCCAAATTAAAGACAATTAAATGAGATGAGTTGCTAAATGTGCTGTGATGTGGGCACTATTTGAACAACGAACATTCTAAAGGTTAAACATGATTCTGTACTCACAGGTAGAACTTTTACAGAGTATCTTGTGATCCCTGGATCAACAACCCTTCCTTGATTGTTTGCCTGCATCAGAGAGACATGAAATTAAGAGAGGAAAAAGGACTAGTTTACAATTCTAATATTGGTCACTGTGGGAACAATATGGAACAAAAAAATATTCAAAGGATCACTCGAATATTTGTCTTAGTGGATGCGACTCTATGCAAAGAACCACAAGGCAAAGAAACAATTCAACAATCACTAGTACTACCAATACCACTTCCATCCTTGCCACTATCAGCCACCACACTATACTAGGTCTATGTCTGCAACTAACTCGTCATAAATGTCTCACTTTCTTCACCCAGCATATAAATCAAAAGGCCATTGTTTGGATAATGTCCATTGTAATTGCAAAGCAAGTTTATGCTAATCATCTTCTCCATTCTCACATCTGATTTCTCTCCAAAATACCTCCACAAATTGTGGGCACTCGTAGGTGATAAAACACCTAATATTGCTTCTGTCAGCATAAGATACTATTCTTCAACCAAAGACAGCAATATTATGCCAAAACTTTAAGACTGAAAAAAGGATAATTTCTACAAAGTTATTAGTTCATGCACTCACAATGACTTAATTGACACAGGAGAAGAATGTAGGATAATTAGTTTTCAACAATTAGGGCTACAATAGGGTGATTGCAGTAGGAATAATATAAAATAATTGATTTTAAAGAAAATCTTAGAATTAATATTTTTCAAAATTAAAAGATAAAATACAACATATAAAACTGATTGTTCATGCTATTCATATTAGTTAATATTCTATTACATAGGAATCCTAAATAAAAAAGGAAAATTGAATACTTCCTAATTAATTAACATGCTTTATAGGAATTAATGAAGGAAAACTAAAAAACTTTCCATATTAATTTGGATGCTCCGGCATCACTAATGCAACTGTTTGGTTATGGAGGCAAATAAATGGCACAATCATATCAATATAAGAACAAACATGATTTGCTAAAAACCTTCATACTTGTTCAGGACTATGGAATATTTCAACAAATGGATATTCCTTCCTCTGTCGTGTTATACAGAACCCAGGATATTTTGGACATTCAACCTGGAAAAATAAAACATAAAAAATCTTGATTAACAAAAGATTAAGGGTGCTAAAGCACAATGTTCTATAAGAATCACAAATTAATCCAAAAGAAAGTTTGGCAAAGGAGTCTACACCTTGCAAATATGTATGAAAAAGATGGTTCAACTACAACATGGTAATTTCCAAAATATAGAACAATTACAAGGTTGTTTGATAAACTGTATCATTTTGGTTCTGTATAAAATTTTTATTACATCATCAAGAATAATTCAATTAGATGAAACAACTTACACGGACAAATTTTACATGTGGATAAAATTCAGAAGCAGCTTCCTCAAGTACTCTATCAAGATGTTTTGTATAATTACCTCTGCATTACACAAAAACAATAGTTAAACATTCTAGAGCTACTATTTTTACTTTGATTGAATGCAACAGAGGAAGATTTTGGCATTTAATTCCTATTACCTAATGGTAAAAGCAACAACAATAGGACGGCCCTCATGAAGAAGCTGGACAAATTCACGCTCTGACTTAAAATGAACAACCTTTGATGGCCCAAGATCTTTTGGATACCCGGTGTAATACCTTGCAATTCATATTAGACAGACCAAAAAATAACAATGCGCTTTCAGTACTTAAAATGCATTACATAGATAAAGAAAGTGAGATCAGCTGTTGTCATGAAGATATTTTATCCTGCAAATAATATGAGTAACAATTTGCATAGGCAGAAAATGAAAGGTGAAATAACAATTACTTGCAAGTGCTGCGAAGGTGGCTGATCATTTTATCAAAAAAAGCTTGCTCCTCCATTTGATTTACGAATGCAACAAATCCACCTCTACACCTGCAAGATGTAAATTCTTTATCTATTATTAAATCCCTTTGAAGCATTTTATCGAACATTAAGAATGCATTTCTACTTCTCCAACCCAAGATATAACTCAAACAAAAAGGTAAATAATCATTAAATAGATCCAAATTGAAAAGGGGAAATAAACAAACATTTGTTTTTAAAAAATTTAACACAAGGAATCAGATATCACTACCTACGCAAAAGGTTAAAAAAAATTCCTCCGAAGCATTTTAACGAAAATGTAAATGCATTTTAAAAAACAGTAACTAAAATGCTCAGTCCGGATGATTGCCTGGAGGATGAAGGAAAAGAAACTTACTAACCGCTGGGATTAAACTTAATCTGCGAATGAGTCACAGAGAGGGCATGTTCTGGATTGTTCATCAAGCTGAAACACCACCATACAGAAACCTCAATATCTTATGCACTAATCTCCAAAAATATTAAATATCCATTTGTCAAAATGAAAACCCATAAATATCAATGCTTGAAAATGAAGTACCCCACAAGGATTCTCCTCAAACATAGACATATTCACATACAAAAACCATGATTCTAACAACTGGTTTGAAAACCAATTAATCCAATAACAAAAAAAAAAAAAAAAAAAAAAAAAAAAATCTTCTAGAATTCTTTGAGAACTTTTATCAAACGAAAAGTGAACCAGCAAAAAGTAACTTTATTATAAGCCAGTAACTAGAAGAAACCCTCGATACAAATGTAACAAATAGAATAACCCAACTTAGTAAACGCCCAAACAAACGAAGTCAACAAATGAATCAGATCAAAATTGAAAACAAAAAATAATAAGAAGAAAAGACTACTGGTATTCCTGTTTGACGTGATATATAAGACTGCAGTGATATTACTGGTCTGAAGATAACATAAATTGAAAAAAGAAGAGATTACCGGAAGAGAAAAGAGAAAGAGTGGATCTAAGAAAGTAGTGATTTTGTTTTTTCGGTTTGGCCCTCTTTCGTCATCGGAGGTTTTGAGGGTTTAGGTACCTCTTCTGGTTTGGCCTTGCTTTTGTTAAGCGTCAGCTAGTGAGACGGCGTGGAGTGCTATGTTTGTTTGTTTTAGATAAACTCAGTTACTACGGGCTTGCATTAACATGAAATTTAGAGGCCCAATCAAACTGAGATGGCCCATATAGTATTTGGATTTAATGTTAATCTTTTAAACGAGAGATTATAATAAATGCCCTCTTTTGAAATTTTGATTTAAAAAAATGTCAATTTGATCCCTCCGTCTAAAAAAGATAGTCTTTTTTTTATTTTTACATAAATTAAGAAAGTAGCTATTATTATGATTAAAAAACAATTTTATGTATATAACTTTCTTATTATGTCTATCTTAAAGAATACATGAGTAATGTGAGAAATTATTATATTGGAATAATAATTAAAAATTAATGAGAATTATTAAAAATAAGATAAAATGTAATGAAAGTATGATAAATAATTTAAGGATTAACTATAATGTAAAAAAGGGAAGTGGACTATGTTTTGGGACAAATTAAAAAAAAAAAAAAAAAATGGGACAAATTAAAAAAAAAAAAAAAAACTAATCTTTTAGAGATTGCAGGAATTAAAAAAAAAAAAAAAAAACTATCTTTTAGAGATGCAGGGAGTAAAATAATGTCATTTCCGTTATTCATGTTAGCAAAACATGAGTAAATGGCTTATATATGTTTAAAACAAGTTTGTTGCATGGTTGTCTAAAAAAAAATTGTTTTATTATGGTTTATAAATTCAGTAAACTTAAATAGGTTACTTGAATCCAAATTGCTAGATGACAATTCTCAATCACACTCAATACTCAATTACGATGGTTAACAACCATTTTATCATTTTATTGTCTTCGTTGTCTTTCGTTATCGTCGTCACTGTTGTTGTCGTCGATTGCCATTGTTATCGTCGCCTTTGTCAATGTTAATCATTGTTGCTATTGTTGTTGCTAGTAGTTAGTCATCATAGTCATGGTTGAATTGCCGAAGTTGAGAGTTTTTGGATTTCTGATTTATTTTTGACTATTATTGATATTCTCTTAATTTTTATATTGTTTGTTGACATCTTGTTAATATAAAAACATAATTTATGATTTCTTAAATTGCCCCATTTTAAAATATAACCGGTCAAATATTATTATTAATATTATTATAAAAATCCAGAAAATATAAAAACTTCCATAAATTTTTCAAAATTTATAAAATTAAATAATAAAGTAAGAAAATTATTTGAAATAAATTTATTTACATGTTAATTCAGTAAAAGTAGACTGCACCTTAAAGTGAATTTTACCTGTGAAATTAAATTTAAACTTTGAAATTATCGGAGGATATGTTATTTAATCATTCTTCACCTTCATCCAAATATACTCTTAAAATTTGATTTAACTTTAGGAAATGTTATTCTTTAACTACCATGGAGGAATTTGGGAAAGACAAACGGTGCATTAGTAAAGCAAGAGCATACACAATTGGAGAGAATTTAAATTCTTCGCGACACTTATTCATGGAGGAGGGTTATTTAATTATTTAGATTCAGACATATGTAGCCAGAAGCATGTATTTCCAATGCAAGAAAATAACACGCCACGTGTGCTACTTGCAATTTTAGGTGTTGACACGTATCGTTGTCACCGACCTAAATCAACAACCCACTCTTATCAGCTTCTCTTCTTCTCCTTCCTCATCCCTATAAAAACTCAAAACCTCTTACATTTCTCACACGTCCGGTGTTATTGTTGCCTCTACTTAAGCTCCTCAGTTCCATACTCAGTGTTGTCGTTTGTGTTCTACACATTTATTTGATCGTGTATGGCTGGAATTCCAATATGCGTCCAATGCGGCACCACTAGCAACCCTTGCCGGTGCAAGGTGGTTGGTCCAACTCTGGGGTTCTTGGCGTTTGCCGTGGCGGCGGTGGTAGAGTGGCCGGTGGGAGCTTTTGTTTACCTCTTTAAACACAGGAAAGGTCGCAGGATCATGGCACATCCAGCGACTGTCGTTTACCCATCAGTCACCAATTCAATTCCCGTTTAATTAATAGATTTGATGCTTTTGTTTTGTTTTCAGGTTCTTTGTGTTCCTTTTATGTAATGGCCACTGTGTTTCTTATATATGCTATAATAAAATAATAGTGTGGCTTTGTGTACGCTATTTAGTATACATTTTTGTCGTTTTGGCAAAATATGGTCACTTTTTATCTCAATTTTT
Organism: Jatropha curcas; assembly: GCF_014843425.1. The sequence continues at coordinate 920,086 of NW_023591598.1, read as the reverse complement.
CTATCTCTTATATTACAATGTAAATATTCGATTAGGAAACAGCTAATTTGTCTTTTTCTTTTCTAGTGCAGACCACAAACTTTATATTGTTTACATATTACAATTTGAGAAATTTCTTTTTATCTAAAAAAAAAAAAATCTGTATGTTGCGTAAGCATTATGTGTTTTCTATTTAAATTAATATATTTAAATTAATAAAAAATTCCGCTCATTTTTATTATTTTATGTTGTATTTTATTATAGTAACATATCAAATTTAATTTAGTGCTTAAATTACTAAAAAAAAAATCATTACACTTAATTAGGATATAGATTTTTTTTAATATAAATATATTTTTCCAAATTTATAACATGTTAATATTGAACGATATATATATATATATATATATATATATATTTTTTTCCAAATTTATTATACATGTTAATATTGAACGATATATATAATATATATTATATAATATATGTAATGTGTGTGTGTGTGTGTGTTTATTTTTTTTTTTACTTTATCACTTGCATTTTGACGTTACTTCATACTCATTAAATCATAATGTATTTCGTAGTTTTAATTTTTTATTTTTTTTTTTACTTTATCAACTTGCATTTGACGTTACTCATACTCATTAAATCATATGTATTTCGTAGTTTAATTTATTTATAGATAAATATTATAGAAGTACTATTAAAATCAATTTCATAAAAAATAAGATAAACATATTAATCAATTAATCAAATTAAGATATTTCATAAAAGAAAATTACAAGCACAAATTACAGCAATTAACACTAAAAAATAAACTTATTAGGAAAAAAATTAAATCAAGTTATTCCACAAGAAAGAATCAGAAGCACAACTCAAATTAATTGACATATTTTACTATCTTATTTATAGTTCTAGTGAAATAAAAATTTGAAAAATATAATAAAAATAATTACAATTAACGACAAAATCAAAATAATATATTTAATACATGTTTAAAGAAATTTATAGATAATTTCATATTCTCATAATTTTATTTACGTTAGTTTGATTATGTTACATTACCAAATAATAGATTAGATGTTTAGATGTGGAAAATTATTTTCTTCCAATGGAGTAGATAATGATTCATGATCATATTAGACTGACTTCGTTAAACCTTTAAAGACGACTCGGAAGTGGAGGCATTGGTCAAGTCAACGTTGAACGTGAACTAGACGCCTGGAATATATTTCACTACTATGCACCACATTGACATGTCAGCATCCGCGGTGGGCCTACACAGTGCAACCTCATTGCGCGTTCCGATTTTTGACCTTTGAAGTTTGAACACTATTTTAACCGCTGATTTGGAGACTAGTCTAGATTAGGCAATTGATTAAAGAAAAATTATAAACTTCTTTCCATGTTATGTTAATTAATTATTTTTTCTTTCTATTTTTTTTAAATACACTATTTTATTTTCGTCCAACTATTTCATCATTCCAAAAATATTTTCATTTTTTTCCCTTAAATTTTCAAAAGGCTAAGATATATTTTTATATTTTATTTTTGTTCACTCTGAGTTGTTTTTCATTTCTGAATTTTGTTTTGAAGTCTAATGGAGGAGTTGATCATATGGTTTTAATTTTTATGCTGGGAATGCCTTTTAATTCTTTTTTTCTTGAATTTATTTAAATTTAGATAGAAAACACAAATTTATGAGGGATTTAAGAGTATTTATATCTTTTCACAAGCTACTTAATAGAAAAAAATTATATTTTTTAAAGGAAAGATAATAGTGTATAATGGTAAAAAAAATATAGACACAAATTAATATAATTTTTAAAGAGATAAAAGTAGTTAAATTCTTAATTTTTTATATTCAATTCTTTGTAATTAATAAATACTCTGTTGATTTTTTTTCACGATGTGTTTTATGCTCAGTTGAGAGTATCATTAAGGTAAAATTCTTACAAATACACTAACTCTTTATCTTAAAATCCTAAAACTTGAAAATAAAGTTTATCTGAAAATGTTGTCCACTTTCGTTAATACAATTTTCTTCATATATTTTATTGAGTTTACGTTAGTTAAACCAATAAATAAATTAATTTAATAATTAATCAAGATACAATAAAAATATTAGTTTCCTAAGTTTTGACTTATATATCTCGGAATCCCTTTTTTACTAATAAAAAATACATATTGATGGACCGGATTATAAATTATATACAGGATCTTGAAAATGAAATTGTAAAGTTTAAATCTCAACCAAAGCCTATCTATTCTCTATATATAGAGACGGCAAGGCCTTTATTAAGCCTCCACAACCAAAACCTTCCAACATACTTACATAGCAATACTCAGTATGTTTTCTCTTACAGCTTTTCCATGTGTTTTTCATAATAAGATCAAGAGATCAAGTAGACAAAAAGAGGAAACAGATAGTTGTTTTTCATCATCATCACACTCGAGTGAAAAAAGACTCCTCTCAAAGTTGAGCAGTAAGGCTCATTTAATGGTGAAGATGGTTTCTTGGAAGAAGATGCCAGCAAATCAAGAAAATTCTTATGATGATGATGATGATGATGATGAAAGTGAAGAAGCAATTTGGAGGAAGACAATTATGATGGGTGAAAGGTGTCGTCCTTTGGATTTTTCTGGGAAAATTGAGTATGATTGTGAAGGTAATCTTCTACTTGATCAATCGCGTGATGAGAATCAAGAAAACATTAGCGATAAAATTTTTTCTTGGAAAAATTAAGGGGTTTTCTTGTAGAGGATCGATGTCCATGTTAACTTATTATTATGCGTTGATTCTTCTTCTTCTTCCTCTGTTTCCTTTCTTGTGTCTGTGCTTACTGCAGAGAGCTAATAGCTTCATTTTTTTTTTTTCCCAATATATGTAAAGAAATAATTTGAACAAAGTGTTAATGAAAATTTTTAGGATCGGAGTTGTTAGGTTTTGAAGTTACAATCTTCTATAATACAAAATCAAAATTTAATTATTATAATTTTCTTTTAATGCTTCGGATCATGTAGGGTTGGATCATTTCAAATTTGGGTGTTATGAGTAAATTTATTAGGTTAACCCACAAAGTGATCTAAGCAAAAATTTAAGGTTGTTTTCTGCAACAACTTTTTAAGTAGTTTTAGGGTTTTGAAATGCTAAATGCTATTTTTTTATAGTGTTCGATAACATAATGTTTGAACTAATTTTTAGAGGATAATATAACATTTTATTTTGTAATTCGCGGCAAAGAATACTATTCTATTCCTCGAATCAATGTATTTTTTATATTTCTGGGATCATGCTTATATTAGTATTGAAGGCTTCATGTAATGTATGACAGTATCCCTTAAGTGAAATGGAATAATTTTTGTTCTTATCCAAATTTGACTATTTAATTGAGAAGTTTGTGCAATTGTTAATGCTTTCATGCATTTTGTTAAACAATGTATGGAAGTGATGATTTTCTTTTAGGCATTTTGTTAAATAGTTACAGTGCATCATTATGGCCTCTGAGACTTTGTTGCTTTTCATTTCAAATGCAAACACAAAACAAATAGAAATTCATTAGACATTTTATCAAACAAGTGTAAGACTTTATTGCTTTTCATTTCAAATGCAAATAAAAAATAAATGAAAATTCTTTTAGGCATTTTACCAAAAAGGTGTAGGAAGTGTAAGAATAACAAATACAAAACCCATTTCAGAATTTGTTTTCTTTTTCATTCCATCAAAATTCATTACAAAAGACAAATATGAGAATCACGGTGAGACTTCCTTGAAATCCTACAATAAACATCGCCTATCTTAATTTCAACTACATTAGTTCACCGATAAAAAATCATCACCAAATTAACACCTCTCATCGCCTCCCATGATCATTACTATAAACTATTATAAGTGAAGTCAATTGAAAATAATAATGAGCAATGAGATGACCACCCACAGCCAAAGCAGCTTCTCCTGCCTCCAATTTATCTACAATTGCTCTTCTAACTCGTTCTTGCTCCTTAATAGGCATGGTATAATTTTCGATGCTGTATCTCCCATGATCAGGTCCATCCACTGAAAATAATCACATCCCCGACTATGATCCACCTTTAGGAAAGTGAAATAGATGAAATTAACTGAATTTTTTTAACTTTCCACGACATAAAGGCTTCAAATTTAGAGAACAAGCTAACATACTAACCGAGCGAATTTCACAGGCCACGAAACGCCTTCCTTGATTTCATTCAGTCCATGAAATTCTCATAAGGCATCCCAATCCACATCTACAGATGCTATAGTCCATTGATTCTTCTTCTGCATTCTCTATTCGCAAAGGTAAAGGATATTTTGCCCTAAAATAGTTTTGAACGTGATGAGAGATGGGAAAGTAATGGTATTTTTGAGATTTCACAAACATATCTACATGGATTCAACGTGTATTTTTCTTTTATTACACGTCGTGTGACACGTCATTAAAAATGGGGCCCACATCTGCGCAGTTAGCAATCTGGTAATGGAAGTGGGCTACAGACACCTGATTATATTTTTAAAACATTTAGACACTGAAAATATTTTCCGGCTACGCACTCAAATAGAAAAAATTAAAGAGTTCAGACATTGAAATTATCAATATCCCTTTTACAATTAAAATCAAATGTGATCTTTCTTTTATATTTTTCTTTTTGATATAAAAAATCCAATTTCGGTTAAAAATCGAAATCGTCAATTTTAATTTTAAAATATAAAGAATTGCAACCAAACCTTAAATATCCAGTTTCGGTTATAATTTAAAACCTTAAACCGTTGACAATGGTTTGGTTCTAGTTTTGATCGGTTTAATTTCGGTTCAGTTTCAATTCATAATCAAACCGTGATCATGCCTAACTCTATTACGTAGCCCATAGTGTTTTATTTTTAATAAATAAAATTTATAAAAATTTTTTCTGTTTAACCTGATAATATACTCAAAATCCATTAATAATTTTAACATTTAGTAAAACTGAAGTACTTGATATGTGCACAAAAAATTAATTAGTTTACATCCATTATTAAAAGCATTTGATATGAATTTAATAGAACTATACCTCAAAAGCTAGATATGAAAATTGAAAATTCTAATTCATATATAAATTGGAGCCAAGCCTGGTAGCGTAGGCTTTTAGTCAAACGATGAATCTCATTCTTTACGGTTGGATACTAATCATTAATCAAATTGAAAATATATAAGTTGGAGTGGATACTAATCATTAATCAAATTGAAAATATATAAGTTGGAGATTTCTAGGATCCACTTTGGGAAAAATACATCTTATTCATCAACATTAATTAGTTTTGATTTAATAGTGTTTGGCTTCAACACATTAAAAATTATGTGACTAATATTGATTCTATATGTGAATAAATATATATGTAGTCATTTCATAAGTAGGTGTTAATCAAATTGAAAATATATAAGTTGGAGATTTCTAGGATCCACTTTGGGAAAAATACATCTTATTCATCAACATTAATTAGTTTTGATTTAATAGTGTTTGGCTTCAACACATTAAAAATTATGTGACTAATATTGATTCTATATGTGAATAAATATATATGTAGTCATTTCATAAGTAGGTGTATATAAATTAATTTTATGTTATTAAGCAAATAATTTAATATTAGTCGTTGGAGTTCTTGCTTTATACAGTAATTGAAGGGCTAAAATACTTTGATATAGAAAATGAGAAAACCACTTTTTTTTTTTCCTTTTGATATAAGAGAATCATTTTATTAAATTTATGAAAAAATGACAAACTCAAATAGTAAACAAAATAATGTGTTGAATTGGTAAGCCAGTTCTATTATGATTTTCATGCCTATTATAAGCCCTTTTTTTTTTTTTTTATTGGGTTGTACTCATCACCATTGGACTTGGGCTAGTCCATCCATGATCGAGGACCAGCCCATGACAACTTTGGCACTTCTCCTCCTCCTCCTACGCTTTAGGTTTTGTGCAATTTCACTCCGATTTGATTTTTACATTAATTTCACTCTAAATTTTAATTTTTTATTCGAATAACACCCTAAATTATAATTAAGATTTAATAAATTATAAATAAAAAATATGTTCACTCTTGACTTTGGACTTGGATTGCTTAATACATTTGTGTAAATGAAAGAGTTTGGGTTAATAGTAGGGACAATTTCTATTATTATTTTTAATATTTTTAAATTATTTCTTTAATTAATAATAAATAATTTTTAAAAATTAATTATTTGATACAAGAACATTTTTTAAATTAGAATATAATTATTATTATGGTTTGATTTTAATATAAATTATGAAATAATTATAAAATCTAAAAGCAAAGCTACTATGAATTTATTTGACTTATAAATTATTAGAAATTGTCACATTTTTTTTTTGTCAAAATAGAATACGAGATATAATTATAATCAATTATAGTTTATAATTGTAAAATGAAAAAAACTATATATGTATTTAAGATTGAATTAACCCATAGTTGATAGTAGGTTTCATATTAATGTTTTTTTTTTTTTTAATTTAGGTTTTAATTGCAATAGAATATCAAAGTTCAAGGTGAAATTAATATAAAGACCAGAATAAAGTGAAATTGCAACACAGTTCAAAGTTCAAGATGAAACAATATATTAAGCCAAACAGTGTTAGAGAAGAAAAGAAACAAGATTGAAGGCTTGAAGCAGATAAATTCTCCACAACACTTTGTGCATTTAGGCAGGGAACAAAAAGGGATTTTTCCATGGGTGATTAATTCGTAGATCAATTCAATTGGTGATTTTTTTTGTGCTAGAACAGTAATTCAAGTCCAAATTTTGGAATCAACATTCGGTTGATTCGCTTAGGGGTGAGCAAACTTTCGAAAAAGCCAAAAATTGAACCGAATCAAATTATTTTAGGTTTTGATTCGATTATTCGGTTTTCAGTTTCGACTTCGGTTTGAAATCTTTCATAATTTCAGTTTTCGGTCTTTGAATCAGTTATTCCAAATCATTTATTTTTTGAGTAAAATCAAACCGTTTGATCGAACTAATGTCTATCGAACTGACTAGTTTGGTTCGATTTTTGAATTTATTTTGGTTTAGTTCAATTTCAAAGAAAATCTTTTTTTGGTTTGGTATGGTTTGGAACCGAACCGCCCATTTACAAGCCCCTAAATTCGGTTAACCATTTATCAAATTTGAGCTCTGAGTATAAAACATCTTTAAGATTTGACAGAGAGTGGGCTTTAGACACAGATGGTAGGAAAAAAAAAAAAAAATCTTCAATCCCAATTTAATAGATATGAGATTCATTTATAAAAGAATCCCTATATTTCTTCAAGTGTAGACAAAGAAGCTTTTAATTTCTAATATGATGTTTGAACTGATACATAAGATTATAAATATCTCTAATATTAAAAATTATTACTTTAGTTTTGAAAATTATTTTTCTAAATATATATATTTTCCCATGTTTCCAACAACTTCTCCCATTCTTTTGTTTCTAAGCTTAGTTTGATAATATTCTTCTGCTGATGTGATTTGCAACCATATTTGGCCAAGTTTACATAATTAATTTATTTTTAACAAACATATATTTTGTCTTATAGTGAAATGTTGACTTTGCATTTTGTTTATATACAAAAATGATATTTCATTACTTAAATGCTAGGTTGAAGATTATTATCCTAAAACTTAATTAGTTGAACTTTTTAAATCCATTTGACATAATTAAAAAAAAATGCTAAGAAGGTAAGAAATGCAGAAAAAATTTAATGGAGAAGGCAATTAATAAGCTAGGTAAATAGTTAAAAAAAGCACATGCATCGATGTCCACTAGCTAGCTACATACTGATATAAATATATACATCTGTTAACTAATACATATGGAAATTGCATGCATAGCATTACAAAAGGCACCAAAAAATAACCAAGAATTCTGGTTTTCTTCTGTTGAAGCTTTATTCTTGTTCATCATTGCCAATGGGAGCCTACAGCTAATTGAATTTCTCCATCATCTGGTGCAAAATTCACTCGCTTCTGCAAATTTACATCATAAAAAAAATGGGGTTAGTCATATTTTTCTTAATACTTATCGAAAAAAATATATATTGAGTTAATTTACGCGCGTCATGGCTAGTCGCCTCGCTGAACAATTTCAAAAAACATACTTAAATTTATAAGAAAAATTTGACATTTTTCAAGTTCAAACAGTTTTTAATCTCTACATAATAAAAAAAGTAGATTATTATATTTCAATGGCCTAATAAATTATGCTTAATTAGGCCATTTACCCTAAAGTAAGAGTACCAAATTTGAAAATTTGTGGCTCATTTGGCATTAAAGGACAACCAAGGACAACCAAATATTTGGTAGTTGCAACGGTGGAGATAAAAATTAGACTATGTCCAAAGGGCATGTGACCCACTTGAGCCTACTTAAATAAAACCACATGTTGTGCCTTAAAATTAGCCCCCTGGATTTGACTTCTTACTTACATTGCTTTCAAAGTCAAATTGGGCACCTTAATTGTCTTTATTGTTCTGTTTTTAAGGGCCATGCATAAGATTAGGAAATATGTCTTCTTCAATACCCACATTATGAATACAGAAAATGAAAGCCGCTTCAACCTCAACTTTTTTTTTTACATAATTTTATTTTTTAAAATAAAATAAAATATTTGTTATAATATTTCCTTATTTATTTTTTTAAAAAATTTGTAGTTTCTGCAGCAAATGCCCATTTTTTAAAAAATAAGCTATATGCATTCTAATTATGGCATAATTACTACAGTAGAAATTAAACTAAATTTAATAATCCAATTAAGAAATGCAATTTAGTAAGAAGAATGAAGAAATGGCAATGTACCATAATCACCTTATTTATTATAATATATTTTCACTAATTGCTTAATTTGCTCCATAATTGAGGGGATATGCATGTACTGCCTCCATTTCATACTTCTCGCATTTAAGAAAACAATTTTTTCTAAAATATCTGTAGTTTTAAAAAGTAATAAATTTAATTTTTTTATATTTATCCTTTATATATGACTAATAATAATTACTTCAATTTAATGATTTTCTTAGAAAAATTAGTATCAAATTAAGAGTAATATAATCAATTTACTCAATAATTTATTGTAATTTAGACAAATTTTAATAATTTTCTTAAAAAATACGAGATTCTAAATGTGATAAGTATTATATTAATTATCAAATTCCAATAAATTCAAAAAATAAAATATAATTTCACCATACCTCGCGTGGCTTAAGGTTCTCTCCTATGCTACCAAGTTCTGGCTTCCACTGCCGCCGATTCCGGTCACCGGAATTCTCCATAAAAAGATCAACAATCTTTTCAGCCACCTCAACTTCATCTTTGCTTTCTTCTACCAATTTTTCCATCTGGGCTTTAGGAAGCCTCATTTTGACTCTGACCGGCCCGGAGCCATTGTGCCCGTCGTCAGGAATTTGACTCGGTAATGGTCTAACAATAGAAAGGTCAGAAACTGATCTTCTCGACAACATCAAGAACTCAAGCCTATCTTTAGCACTCAAGTGAATTCCTGACCGGACCCGTCTTGTAATACTGATAGGCTCTTTCTCTTCAGGAAGTTTTGGCAATTCAACTAGAAAATATATTTTCTTGGGGTTCAGTTCCATTTCAGGCTCCAATGGCTTGGCACGAATCCCGAAATGCTTAACAGCGTCGGAATCTAACAAAACGTGCCCTGGATAGTCTTTGACTACGTCCATAGCCTTCGCCGGAGTCTTTAACTTGAAGGTTTCGCCGTCAACCTTCATTATCTTTGCTTTCTTTCCTCTGCCTATGCTATTTCCCATTTCTGTCTAACACTCAGTATTGTCATATATGAGACATTGCAACACGTCTTTTGTGTATATATATATATAGAGAGAGAGAGAGTGAGAGATGTGACATTGGTGTATAGTAAGGTGAAGCTAAATATAACAGGATTAATATAGTAATTGTAATTAATAGCTAATTAATTGAATTAAAGTTTGGTGTGGTGTGAATAAGAGGAAATTCTCTCTTTTCTTTTTGTTTTTCTTTTTTTAAGTTTTCTAAGAAAGTCATAATGAGCATGTGAAAGCAATATAAAAAGTGGAAAATTCAAATCCATAACGACAAAATTTAATATTGTCTGATATTTTCACTTTTTAGAAAATAAGTTGAATAAATAATAATTATTTAGAATAAAATAATCATTCAAACACTACTTATATTTTGAAAATGAAAGTATAAAATTATAAAATTGTAATTTTATTTAATAAATTAAGATTATAAAATTATGAAATCTTAAAAGTTCGTATAAAATTGAATAATTTTTTTAATTATAATTTTATTTAAGATTCCCACTAAGCAAACTTTGATGGGTTTTCTTTCCATCTTTTCATGCAGAAAAGCAAAAGACGCTGTTGTGTGGGGCTATAGATTGGATTGTTTTTGGAGCACCAGAAGGCAGAAGTAGAACTGCAAGAACGGATAAGCGTTGCACAAAAAGCAAAGAGGATAAATGTTACACCGTACTATGATCTGAAAAGGCTTGGCTGCTAAATCCACTACTTTGAAATTTGAATTGTAAGATAAAATTTTTTTTTTAAAAAAATATTTATAAACAACATCATTGTTCTTCTTTAAAAAATTATTATTGATAAGATTTAAAAATTGACTTTTAATTAGTCTGATTTTAGTTTTATCACTAATCTAAAATGATGATTGATAATATTTTTTTTTTAATTCGTGAAATTTAAGGTATTAAGATATTTAACTTGTCATTAAATTTTAAAAATTTCTATTGATATAAATCAAATACATAAATATAATTGCATTCATCATCTCTATACAATTTTGAAATTAATAGTTGAGATAAGCTCGTTTTTATATAGACAAGCTCATAAAATTTACACTCAATAGTGAGTGAACGATTCAAATCAAAGAACTTGTTACTTACTCACATAGAAAATCATATCAGATTGAATTAATAATTTAATACATTTTATTAATATTTTAAAAATTGGTAAATTCGATTAGTTCAACTGGTGAAATCGAAAATTAATAGCTGAGATCTCACTCCTAAATCCATTTTAATCTAAATCCATTGAGAATCAATCCACCCGCTCAATTAAATTATTAACCTAACTGAATTGAATAAAAAAAAATTAAAATAACCGGATGGATCAACCGAATTTAGTTGATTTGCTAATAAAAATGGTAATTACCATTTTTAAATAAGTTCATTTTAATAAATCTTACAAATTTTAATCCATTTTAATTTAAATCTACTTTTTTTAGTAAAATTTACTAATTTTAAGTTATATTTGTCATTTAACATATATTTAATTAAATCCTTGGCCTTCTATCTTTACTAGATGGGTGATTGACTAAGTCCGTGAAACAGGGGTGTCAAAATGGATCATGATCCGGGAATATAATTCATCTAACATGAAAATTAAATAAAAACGTGTCGTGAAGTGATTCATATATGACATAAATTTAAACGGGTCACGTGCTATATATTTTTGTGTAACCCTTCTAACGCGTTTATTTAAGGATAAAAATATAATTTCATATATATATAAGACGTGCTATACATGTCGTGTTTCTGACCTGTATACGATCAATTTAATTAAATATGGTTGAATTTTTTAACTTATATATCAGCGATTTAATTAAGGGATTACACGCGTGATGTTTATGTCACTCATTTAATTTTCGTGTTTACCTTAATCGTGTCGCATGTTAGTTATGAATCTTACACGTTAATTCATTTTAACACCTTTATTCTAAACTTTACTTCTTTTTTTACTATTTACCAAACTAATTAAAGAGAGTTTCTAAAAAAATAAAGAGAGATAAATAATATTCCCTTTTCTCCAAATTATAGTCTAGTTTTGGCACCAAAATTAAGAAAAGCATTTCCAATGAAGCACTTTGTCAATTATATATTTTGATGTGTATACTAAGCATAGTGTAATAGAAACTTTAATGTGAGTAGTTATTAATTGTGGCTATTTTAGTTTGCAAAAAGAGAATAAATACAGTTTAAAAATATTTATTTATAGAGCTTAATTTGTATTTACATGGTCACTTGTATAATGGGTTTGTATATCGCTAGTGGACCAGTATGGTAAGACGGTTAAAAATATAAATCTAATCCTACAAAAACTTGTGATAGAAAGATCATAGGATCCTTTATAAATAAGCTAAGTCTAGTTTCCATCTTTAACCTAAATATGTCTAGTTCATTGGCAACCGCCTTGTGAATAAGGAAAAGAAACAAAAGACATCTCTTCTGAATCGCTCTTTTATAAATTGTAATAATTATTTGAGTGTGTGATTGCAAATAATCGTAACAAAATAAATAGTAAACTCTATTTTAAATCACAAATTAAACATTTAAATTATTTCTCCGTAATTAATTAGTTGGTATTCTAAACTAATACAATGGATACGATAATTTTCTTCTACGTTAATGAGCATGAATTATTTGAAAGGTTCGTATTTTTTACAATATCCTTTTAATTTGTTGATTTTTTTTATTAAAATAGTGAAATTGATAACTAATTTAGGATATCCAAATTAGTGATGTGTGAACATTATTTGAGATAGGGAAAATATCTTGTACGCAACAAAATAATCAATAATAACAATCAGCATAATAATAATAATAACACTCCACTATCTAAATGTTCTTATTCTTTCTTCATCCACTAATAATTAGGGCATCATATCGCAGAAAAACTTTTTTACTCTCAATGATGACATTTGAACAGTAATATTGTCCTACTTGGGATTATCTCGCAAATAATCATATTAATCAAGTAAATCCAGTGATGGTCTTATTAGTTTTCATCTTGGTATAATTAATTTCGAAATTTTAATACAGTAATCATTCATCCTATTTTAAAAGTTAAAAATAAGAATAAGTGCTATAGTTAAACAATTTTAATTAACTATTCTTAAAACCATGCAAAAAAATCTGGTCTATAATTTTGGAATAAAGGGAATATTTTTTTTTATATATAATTCAACTAAAAAAAAAGTAATTATGGAGCAGATTTTGATGGAGATTTCCTTTTTTTTTTTAAAAAAAAAAAAGGAAAATGAAATGTTGATGGGAAAAGGATATTAGGTTGATGGTTGACAATATCACAGGTAGTGGTTCAATCTGGGTTTCAAGGAACCTAACAGTTGTTTGGATTATTAGGCACAGGTTGAAAGATCTAAGTTGAAATTAATTAATCGTTTGAATATATGCATAAATGGTTCAATATGAATTAGAAAGATTCGTTTGGCTGAGTCTCGTTAGTCGTTATGTTCTAGTTAGATCACATGATATTTGCTTGAATTTTTCAATCTTATTCTTCATTTATATTTGAATTTAAACGGTTTTGTTGGGGCAACAGTTGCAGTAACATGGGGTTTAGCTTAATTATTTATTTATTTGGTCAAAGGTTTGGTTGGTCTTTGAGGTCTACAACCCCAAATGCTAGGAAAATGACCGACAACAGTAGTCCATCTTACAGAAAAATTCAATCGAACTATCCTATTTTACCTTTTGTTTTTTCGAAACGGTCAAGAGCAAGGCTAAGAATAATTTGATCCAACTGACTGAACCGGTTTGATATTTAACAAATAAAATTTAATTGAATTTCTATAAATAAAAAGCTAAAATTTTTATTTCGACTCGATTGGTCCAGTTTTTATAAATATAAAAAAATACGCTCAAAATCATAAGAATAGTTAAAAATCAATCAATTCGATTCAATTTTCATTTCAAATATTTCAATTTGTCTTACTCCAGTTAGGTTTGATTTAAACCAAACTGACTATTTTGCACACACTAATTAAATTATTCTCGGTACTTTATGCATTTGGCAAGATTAAATTCCTGTTTCTGAGTTCATTCAAAAAAAGAACATATTTTTCATATTCATCTGAATGCATTTAGAAATCACTATCAAAATATATACCGCAGGAGATAAAATATGCTCACTGCCTCTATTAGTCCACAACAATTTAAAAAGTCCCCGAGGCCGAATGGTCTAAATCATGCATTTTACTCAGGATTCAATGTCGCTATTCCTCTATTCTTGGATCTCTAGAAAAAGTACACGTTTACTCGGATAATAAACTGCATTTTGTAAAAAAAAAAGAGAAATCATTAAATTATTTTTCTCAAATTTAAGAACTGCATTCTGTATTAAAAAATAATAATAATTGTGGTACATTTGTTTTTCGATTGTATCAGGAATAGACAGAGGTTGACTTGTTGGATCATAAGAGTTTTGATCAATTTGTTAGTAAAATAAAGAGTTTTTCCTTATTGTATAATCTACAATATTCTTCGAGCCATTGAATTTTCCGGTGATAAGAAAATAAAAAATAAAAGATAAGCTTACAATTTTGTATTAAATTGTTTTTTTAGCACTTTTAATTGGACCCAATTACTCAAATACCAAATTTTTATATACATCTTGGGTTAATTTAATCACAAGAAAGCCTCAATCAGAACGATATAGAAGAAGCTACAGTGTAGAAAAGCAAGACAAGTAACATTTCTCATGGGAAAGAAATATTAAGATTCAATTCATGTGTAAATAACTTTTGTTTCTAAGAAAATTTGCTGTCGCTTTTCTGTTTATAGCCTGTCCATTAAGGGATCCTATTTAATAAAGTGCTAAGATTATATTGTTGAAAATACAGTTGAATATAACTTTTCTCATCCCAAATTCTTATAATTCACATGCAAACCTAAACTTTTCAATGGACCTCGAAGATTCCATTCATACGAAAAAGCTATTCTTCTTTTATGATCTTAATGTTTATTTGTCGAACTCTTGACCCCGAAAGACATTGTTTTTTGGTAAATACAAATTAACTGGAACATAAGCTGTTATTGGCTCCTATAGCTCAGTGGTAGTGTCTGTCTTATAAATTGGAGGTCCATAATTCGATTGTCCATGAGGGCACCTTTTTTCTTTTTTTTTTTTTTTTTTTTTAAGTTGGACCAAATTACGTCAAAAGTACACCGAAGATTTTATGATGGAGCAATCTGGGCGTTAATTGTAAGTCACAAGGAATAAGCCTCAATCAGGAGACAGTGAGTCTAGGCGAATGAGAGGTCTGACGATGGTTGGTGAGAAAAGCAAGACACAGTAACGATTTCTCATGGTGAAAGAAATATTATAGGTTAGAGTCGAAGTTCATTGGGGTGTTAAATAACTTTTGTGCTTCTTCAGACACACATTTGCTGTGCGCCTTTGTACTGGTTTATGAGCCGTTGGTCCATTGAGGGATCTATCACATCTGTAAATAATAAGCTGCTAGAGATTATATTTGTTGAAAAATACAGTTGAATTATAACTTTTCTCATACCAATCTCTTATAAGTTCATACATGGCAAACCTAAACTTTGTCCAAGTGGACGCTCAAGATCCATTCATTATCGAAAAGAGCTAGTTCTCTTATGATCTTGAAGTGTTATGTTGTCGAACTCTTTGACCCCCGAAAGCACATCTGGTTTTTGGGTAAAATACAATGATTATACGGAACATAAGCTGTTATGTGGGGCCTCTATATCCAGATGGTAAGTGGCTGTCTTTGCTAAATTGGAGGTCCATATTCCGATTTGCCATGGAAGGGCACTTTTTCTTTTTTTTTTTTTTTCCGTGGTCCAGTTTTTTTTTTTTTTTTTTTTTTTTTCTGGTCCATTGATATTTTTTTTAACTTATATTTCCCTTTGTCCACTCTCTTTTTTTCTTTTTAATTTTCATTTATTTCTTTACTTAATATCCCTTCGTCGTGGGCCCTTGTACCTCAGTGGTGGAGCGTCGAGGCAACTTTTTTGTTTTTTAAGTCCATTGATATTTTTTTTTTTCACTTAATATTTAACTTTGTCCATTCTCTTTTTTTCTTTTTTTTTTTGTTTTTAGTCTTAACTTAATTTGCTTCGTAATACCGTTCTGTTGTGGGCCCGTATAGCTCAGTGGTAGAGCGTCAGTCTTGTAAGCTGAAGGTCCGTAGTTCGATCCTACGTGCGGGCATCTCCCTTTTTTTTATTTTTTTAAGAATTTTACATTTACTTTTTTTTAAGCCCATTGTTATTTTTTTTCCCTTCACATTTCTTTTTGTCCATTCTCTCGTGCTCTTTTTTTTTTTTTTTTTTTTTTTTTTTTTTTTTATTTTTTTTTGTTTCATTTAGCAGTTTATCTTTTGTTGTTAAGTCCATTATTATTTTTTTTTCCTGTAAGGATTTCGTGTTTGTCCATTTCTCGTTTTTTTCTTTTTTTTTTTTTCTAAGTTTCCAGTACCATTTCTTTCTTAATATCCCTTGTGGTCCATTCTCTTAGCTTGGTAAGGAATGAAAAGATTTTACTCTGGTTTGGAAACTTGTTAGAGTTGTTGAAAGTAATGAATATTTTTTTTTTTTTTATTTTTTTTTTTTAATTTTACATTTACTTTTTTTTAAGTCCATTGATATTTTTTTTTCCTTAAGATTTCTTTTTGTCCATTCTCTTTTTTTCTTTTTTTTTTTTCTAATTTCCATACATTTCTTTCCTTAATATCCCTTTGTCCATTCTCTTAGTTGGTAAGGATGAAAATTTTACTCTGTTGGAACTTTTTATGAGTTTGAATAATGAATAAATAGATAACGAGACAGATTTAGATAATAATTTTAATATTTATGTTGGACTTGGAATAAATTCAAACTTATGACAAGTTTGAATGTCACAATTGATACCTAGTACTTCGAGCTACACATGGGTCGGGTCGAATTTATCAATTTAACGTACCAAACTTGTATGATCAATGCTTGTTTACTCAAATTAATCCATTAAATATATGAACTCGCAAGTTATGAACGAGTTAAGTTGGATATGAGTTCAACATAAATTAACAGATCAAAATAAATAATAAATAATAAAAATAATTAAATAAAGTACAACTATTTAAGATGAATAACCAACAAAAATTAAATTTATTGAAAAATATGATTATGCAACAAATTTTACAAACTGTAGGATATTCCAATAACAAAATTTTAAAATAAATTTCTTAATAATAATAAGCAACAACAAAGGAAAACTAAATTTTCAAATAAAAAATATAACTAATGAAATTTAAAAAAAAGGTCTTAGTAACATAATTATTCGAGCAATTTTAAACTACGTAGAATATAGTTGATTAACAACATTTTAAAACAAATTTATATCAAAGAAGAAACAATAATTTTAAAGGTAATAACTGATAAATAGTTAATTTGGCATAAAATATTCTTTGTTTAAATAATATCTATAGTTACTTTTTGGTTTAAAATGAGAATTTTCATTTGGTTTTCATATTTTAAGTAGATTATGCTAAATTCATTTAGAAAAGAGCTTTGGAGGCCAATTGCTGGAGTTTTGAAGAAGTTTACCAAGTTGGAGAGCTGATTGGGATTGATATGCTTTGCCAACTAGAAGGAAATCATTTAAAGCAGCTAGTACACTATTTAAGGGATTAGGAAAGATAATCATATTTAAATATTATATTTTCTTTTAATTATTGGATTTTCTAAAGATATTTAGGTTTTATCTTCCTAGCTTATGATTTCTTTCCCTTGTTATAAATAGGACCTTAAATTTATTGAGGAGGGCATCTAGTTTTCATCTTAGAAACAACAGTTATTCTAGAGTTTATTTTTCCTTGTGTTTTCTCCATGGCCATGCATGGCTAAGTATTTTATTTTCAATCAAAGGTTGAATTCGAAGTAGAAGTTCTTCTGTGATTGTGAGATCTTAAATTATTTATTTTCTTCTTTAATTTCATCAGTATTTGTTTATTTTTCTACATATATGAGAAACTCATTCTCCATTGTTATCTTATTATTTGTTCAATATGGCCAATTGTAATAACATATAGCTAATCAACAAGATTAAATTCGTAATTGTTTAGTTAAGTTGATTCAAGTAGCAAATAATATAATCTGATTGTAACCGGGCTTTTGGGTTATATTATGAAAAATTCACAATCTAGTTTAAATGAAACTTGCTTGTAAAGTTTGTTAATTAGGGCAGGGTCTTTCTAATTCTTATTGCTACTAGCAAATTAAACTCTATCGCTTGTTTAGGATTGTTTGCTAGTTAGAGATTATTCACAGCGCTTGTCTTTTTTAATCTAATAATACAAAAAGATTGATCGGCGACGCTTGTTTAAAGATTATAACTTGTCTATTGCTGAAATTATTGAGTTATCTTATAATCAATGATCAATCAAGAGAATTTCTTACTAAGAATTGCTTTTGACCGAATTCATCTCCTATGATTTAAACTTTTTTCTTTATTATTTTAATTGTTTGATTCATTCTCTACTACAAATCTCCCATTTTTATTTTTATTGTTTTATTTTCTGGTTATTGAAAGATTTAATCAAAACTAG
Source organism: Jatropha curcas (assembly GCF_014843425.1). The sequence continues at coordinate 901,683 of NW_023591598.1, read as the reverse complement.
TCCCTAGGATTCGACCCTAGTCACCCTATCTACAAATTACTTGGAATAGGAAGAGCAAAAATTATTTTTGGTGGCATCGACACCCCCTTCAATACCTACTAGATATTTAAATGATTTAGTATTTATATATACAATTATAAAATAAATCAACTTAATTTAAATAATTCATAATTACAAACATATATACACATATATGATATTATTTAGGGGTTCGATTGGTCTACGAGTTTACCTAGTAAATTTGTACCCAACCCAACTAATGAATTATAGAAATGACACATCCAACCCAATCCATTATGTTATTGAATCGGAACAGAACATGTGTAGCCCTACTAGTACCTATTTACTAAAATATTTCAAGTCATAGGTACCCAACACATTATTCATCATCTATAATCTGTAATCATACAATATGTAAATGTGGGAATAGAACGGGGATAATGAGATTTCCTATACTAGCCTTAGTTTAATTTAAAATTTCTAATATATCCTTTTAGTTAGATTTTTATAATGCATTCTAATCGGAGAAAATAAGTTCATTTATCCTTTTGAAGATCTTTTTGGTTAAATTTTTTTTATGTCTTTTAAGTTGAGAAAATATATTGCATTTATCCTTTTGAATATTCATTTACTTGTATTTTTTTATGCATTTTAATTCTAGAAAATATGTATATTTATATTCTCTATTTGATCTTGCAGCATTATTGTCCAATAATTTTTACAATTAATAGATTTTGATATTTTTAATTATAGCTTCTCACGTGATATTGCTTTCTATGAGATAAATTGAAAACCTTAATTCAAGTATTGAAAAATAAAATTTAAATTATTTTAATTTATTATGTTCTAATTTTTTTTTAAATATGGCTAAATAATTTACTATTAGTATATTAGTTGAATACAATGAAATTAAAATAAAAATTTTTAAATATATTATTTTTCTTTGATTTAGACTTATTTGGATTATATACACACTATTGTATTTTAAAATTTTTTATAATTCTAATTTAATAAAAGAAATAGAAGAATGGAATTATAGTATTTGACTAATATATCTATATAACAACCTGATTGTAAATTTTTAAAGATTTTTTTTATTGTATTTTAAAATTTTTTATAATTCTAATTTAATAAAAGAAATAGAAGAATGGAATTATAGTATTTGACTAATATATCAAATAAGAAATTTCCTTTTCGAAATCTTTTTTTTTTAAAAAAAAAAATAGACTAAAAAGTTTGAATTAATGAAAAAAATGGCTATTTAGGCATAGTTGCTATTATTTTTATTTTCAGATTTTATATATTAAGGATGAAATAAAGAGAAAATTTAGGACTCTCTTTTTTATTCAATATTTTATTCTACTTTTTCTGAAATTTATTGAATTTCATTTAATTTTTATTTTTAAATTTATCCTATTAATATTAGTTTCTGTACCATCAAGCCCAACTACCAATAACTTTAGTTCAACCGGCTAATCTGACAAAACTAAATCCCCTTGAGCAAGCTGATCGAAATAAACCGAAATGAGTTTGTACGGTCGGATGTTTTGCAAACCACTAGTTGAAATGTTTAATAAAAAAAAAATTATAAGTTTAAGTATTTGATAAATCAAAATAAAAATTGATGTACTTTAAAATAAAAATAATAATAAATTTCAAGGATGAATTTATGTATTTACTCGTTAATATAAAATGGAAAAAATTATAAATTTGGAGTTTTTTTTTTAATTTCAATGTCTAAACAAAAAGATATTGGTAAGTGTCTGAATTAATAATAGTATCACATTCCACTTTCATTTAAGTAAAATAGACGGTTTTCATCAACTACCTTGTTTTTTTTTTTTTTTTTTTTTTTTCATCAACTACCGCTTGTTTTTTTTTGTTTTTTTTTTTCTTCTTTTTTGGTAACTCAACCACCTGCCACCGCGTGAGCTAACAAAGACTAACAGTTCACTTTGAGTAGGTGATAAAGGAATCAACATGCATACCTTCCAGGCTTCAAAAGCTACTTTCCCTCTCATCTAAACTCATTTCCCATTTAATGTTTTTTTTTTTTTTTTTTCTTCTTTTTGGTAAATCAACCACCGCCACCCTAACCAAAACTAACAGTTTCACTTTTGATAGGTGATAAAGAATCACATGCATGACCTTCCAGGCTTCAAAAGCTACTTTTCCCTCTCATTAACTCATTTCCCATTTAATGGTTTTCTAATACTTACTTTCTTCTTATTAATATGCCACTGCCACTCCCTCTAAAAGCAAACCTTTCGATTTGACAAATCAATCTCAAAGTCAAACAAGAGTAGGGAATTGTCTTGACCTTTTTTTTTTTTTTCAAATCCAAATTGGTAGAGCAACTTATTTTTCGAGCTTTTTCTTTTTGGGATTTTGCAAAATTATTTCATGCATTTCAAAAAAATTATTTAAAAAAAAAAAATGTACCATCCATTGCATATCATTTTTCTCAATTATAATGAAAGGTATTAAGTCCTTAAGCTATCACTCGAGATCGATAGCCCCAACAGAATCTGCATCCAAAAATTGTCTAGCCACCATCGAGGGATGATCCAATTTCTCTATCGTATATCATTTGAGCAAAGATTTTTAAACTTATTTATAGTCATAGTATATTATCTCCTTTAATTTTAAAATTTAGGTCTTGAATAGATGTATTTTCATTGAGGTGCTCAATTGCAAACATGAAATGGAAACTCTCACAGATTTAGATAATCCAAAATGCCAATCTACCTGTCCCTCAAAAAAATGCCATTACCTGTTCTTAATTCGTATCAAGTTAATGTTTAATGTATAGAATGATTTCTGAAATATTGAAACATTGATTATCAATGTAGGAAATAATATCATTTTTATGTTAAACATGAATACATCTTCACGTGTTCAGCATTAATATTTCACAAGCATCATGCATGCAAAAGAAAAGAAAGGAAGAAAGAAAAAGCAAAGGAGATGGTAATTTTGAAAGGGTATATTGCATAAGCTTAATGGCCTGAGTGTAGACATCCAGCTTGTTAAGCTCTTTCTGGCTATTTCAATTTTTTCAAATTTAATAAAATTTAAATGTCTTTGCCGATTAAAAAATTTTATTTTAAAAGACTATATACTCGCGCATAAATATTTGTATGAAATTAAAGAGAAATTAAGCAATAGAGACAAATGTTATATAATAACTAATATATTAGTTTTAATTTTGCCTATTCAAAAATACAATATATAGAGACAGCTTCCCCTTTCAAATCATGATTATTTTCTATAGCTAATCTTCTGCACTAATTAGCTTCAATCTATATCTGTCACACACAGTTGCAGCTCAAATTAATACAGCTGCATATGTTTTAATCTGTACATAAAACACATTAGTCGAATTTTCATGATAAAGCTAATCAGCCAATCTCTAATTTATATCTATTATTTCTTTAAAACCCATTAAAAATAGGCTACTTATCAGAATCCTAAGCAGTAATTGGCCAAGATTGCCTCATAAGAAGAGAAGCAAGGAAGGCGAAGTTTCAGTTTCTACTTCATTAAATGAAGTCATTTTGCAATTGTCCGGCCTGGACTGTATAGTTGTAATATGAGTAGGAGAAGGAGCAGCAATGGTGAGATCAAGATTTAGGTCAAAAGAAGCAGTAGTAGTAGTAGTTTCGTCTTCCTCGAGAGAACTTGCTGCATCATCAGAAACCCCATCGACATTATTATTACAGGATTCTTTGTTGGGTTTACATGAATGAACAACATCAAGAGTAGGAGTATTAGAATTAGAAAGATGGTCTGGTTGAGGAGGACGAGGAAGAATTTGGTTAAGACGATGATTGTTAGGGTCAATTCCCATTTTCATTAGCTTTTTCCTTAAATGAGAATTCCAATAGTTCTTCACTTCATTGTCTGTCCTTCCTGGTAATCTTCCAGCTATCAATGACCACCTAAAACACCACAAATCAACACAACACTATTAAAGTGTCAATATCGTAATACAGAAAATCAACAATTCAATCCATTTTCACTTTCCATTACACCCAAAAGACAAAAAGAGTAGTACCTGTTGCCAAGAAGAGCATGAAGTTTAATAATGAGATCTTCTTCATCTTGACCAAAGTTGCCTCTTTTAATATCAGGTCTAAGATAATTTATCCATCTCAGCCTACAACTTTTGCCACAACGGTGCAATCCTAATCAATAATTAAAAACCCATCAGGGTAATTAACTAGCACGCGCAGGCGCGTAGACACATATATGAACACATAGATAAATACATATATAAATACGTATAGATAAATACATGTATAAATATATATGTATCAAAATACCTGCAGCCTTAGGGAGAGAACGCCAGCAACCTTCGCCATGAGTTTTAATATAATCAATGAGTATTTGGTCTTCTTGTTTAGACCAAGCTCCTTTATTGTTGCCTTCTTTATCACAGCAAGGTTTTCTCATTTCTTTCTTTCTTTCTTTCTTAATTAATTTGATTCTCTCTTTCTCTGTTTGAAGCTCCAAGAATAATTGCAGAGAAATTAAAAGAATTGGAGGAAGGAGAAAAGAGTGAAACAAGTTTCATTCAAAAGACACCGAAAGCATTTATAGTGATATATAGTGTAGTTGGAGAAAGACGAGACGGTTGACTTTGACTGGTGGTTTTTCGTGTTTAGGTGAGGTGGGTCGCAAATGCCCTACAGTGTGACTGGATTTAGATTTAGTCTTTCTTTTTATCTTCTTCTATTTTGTTTTACTGTTAAGTATCTGTCTCTTTCTTAGCTTATATGTCAAATTAGAGTTATTAGTGCTCTATTTACTGCATAGATCATTTCAATTAGGGTTTATTCAGTAGTAATTTCATTTGAATAGTGATTATCTTAAGGTAACTTTTTTTTTATTGATACATTTCTCTGTGCTCAGATTTGAATTATGATATTCAGATAAAACCCTTTGTAACAATAATGATTCTAAGTAAAAAAAATTATTAATTAATATAAAAGTGAAAGAAACCCAAGTAATATGCAAGTTTAATTATGCATAGATCAATTTCAGAAGCTGTTCAATTAATAAAAAAATTAAACATAAAAATATAGATTTTAGCAAGGCTTTTTTAGTAGTAGAATCTAAAATAATATTAATTTTTTTGAAAGAATAGTTTCAACCTCAAAACTAAATTCCAATATTGTCTTACATAAAAAGTGTAATTTTACTTTTCCTTTTAAAGAAAAGAAAAGAAAAGTTTGAAAAGAAAAGAAAAATATGATTGTCATTACCTTCCTTTAGTCTGGTCAGCGGTCTATCTATTTTTTACAAGAACTATACATGGGGATGAGATTGGTAGGTTTTACCACTCGAACTAGGTTTGGTGGCTTTTTCACCGGAAACAATATATATATATTGAAGAATTATTGGTGGACCAAATGTATAAATTTCTGTACTTATCGTAGCACCCTCTTAATTTTTATTTTTAATAATTAAATATTTCAGTTTATAAAATTATATATATTAAATATTTTAACTTGTAAATTTGATTTGTTGAACACTTTAATTTCTAAAATCAGATTAATTTAACAATTTAGTATATAATTAGATAATGTGAAAATTATTGTTTAAAAAATTGTATTAAACAACATTAATTTTAATATTTTTATAAACAAAGCCAAAAATTTTAAAACAATTATAATTAATATACAGATGTGTACAATGTTATCAAAATTTATAATTTTAAAAATATAATTGATCTCTCGTAAAGTTAAAAATGTTATAAATCTCTTTTGTCATAAATGTATAAATAACTTTATGTGTTTGACTGTTTTTCGGTGCCTTTTCATTGGAATTCAATATATACATATTGTACATATATATTATTTATGAGCGGTTTCTTTTTCTTTTTTTTTTACTCACCGAACAGTTTATGAAGTTTGACAATTTTTTTTAAAAATATAATTCATTAATAATAACATGGAGAAATACAAATAAATTTATAGATCAGACATAGAACTTTACTAATAGTAGCTAATAGAGTTCGCTGATCTTTTAACGAAACAAAAGAATTCGTATCCTTTTGAATGAAACTAAAACTAAAAAATATAATATTAGCTCTTTCCATTTAAAGTTAATCTTGACAAAATATATAAATTTTCATGGCAACAATTAGTCCTTTAATTGATTTGGACGTCAATATAATAATTCTTCTAGATATTCTATAATTGGATTGTCTTTCCAATAATTTGCAATATATGACGAATATATGTGAGTTTCCGCCGTTATACATCAATAGTATCAATGAGGAACATGTTATATTACCAGACTCCATCGATCGAAGATCCATACCTGCAAGTTAAAATCTAAATCTCCAACCAAATAAAATCAAATATCATAATTTTGTTTAGTATAAAACCCTTATAAAGAAGGGACTACCCTCACAAAGAAGTGACAAAAAAAAAAAAATTCTAAATACGGAGATAACCAAAAAAAAAAAAAAAAAAAAAAAAATTAAAGTGTGAGTTTCCGGCCGTTTATAACATCACCTAGTATGCAATGAGGAACATGTTATAATTACCAGACTCCATCGATCGAAGATCCGATACCTGCAAGGTTAAAATCTAAATCTCCAACCAAATAAATATCAAATGATCATAGATTTGTGTTAGTATAAAACCCTTATAAAAGGGAAACCTACCTCACAAAGAAGGGACCGAAAAAAACAAATTCGTAAATAACGCGAGTAACCAAAAAGAAAAAGAAAAAAAAAAACAGATGCTGTGTTATAGAAAAAAAAAAAAAAAAAAAAAAACAGATTTGTTATAGAAAAAAATCTAAATTTATTAAAGTAAAAGAAGGTGAAACGAAAAAGATATTAAAAAGTAGGAGGTAGGGGTTACCGCTGATAAACAGTAGCAGCCACAAACTAAAACTAAAGTTTAGAAAACAATTTTGATTAATAAATGAGAATTTTAAGAATTTATATATAAAAACATGTTATGAAGATTGGCATTAAATCTTATTTTCACACACATTGATTCAATATATACAAAAGTATATGTTAATAATTAATTACAATTTATTTAAAATATAACTAGAAAATGATAAAATATGGAGTATTTCTATAAAATAAAAAAACCAATAATTAAATATAACTAAAATTTCATAAGCTTGATTTTCGGGAAGCGCACTTTGTTGGAAAAATAAAAAATCTTTACGCTCTACGATGCGAATTACATTTACTGATTATATAAAAAAATATATATAACTAAAATTTAGTAGTAATAACTAAGTGAATACACTTCAAGTTTCCCACTGTCTGATACTTTGAGCTGTTAATGAGTTATATCACTTGTAAATTACTTGAGGTTTAATTTTAAAAAAATTCATATGCAATCGTTTGAATATGGTGAATTCAAGTTTACTTATAAGCTCATTTAATAAATAAATTGTAAATAACTATATATTTATTTTTAATTATATAAAAATTAATCTCTAATTCAATTTTTGAATAAGCTTATATGGGTTGGTGCAGCTTATTTGCAACCTTATTCAAATTAATACTTCAAAAACGAAAAAAAAAAAAAAAAGTTGAAAATTGAATTTCGGATATTTGATTTTGGCCTAGCTTCGGAGGTTATTTAGTGTGTTGAAGTAAAAAACTGAAATACATAATTTTAAATGGTAAACTTGAAAATAACAATCATAGAATCGCCCGAACAGTGAAATAGACCATTTTACCACCTAAATAGTATTATTTCACCTTTTCACCTCATTTTACATTTATTTCTTGCTTTTATCTATTTTATTTTTTCTCTTTTTCTTTAGAAAAAATTCAATTATTTTCTCTTCCCATCTTTCTTTTTTTTTTTTTTTTTTTTTTTTCGTCTTCCCAATCTTTTCTTTTTTTTTGTCTTTTTTTTTTGTTTGTGGCTTTCCATTTTCTTAGGTCACCGACCCGCAGCAAGATTTTGTTCCCATTTTTTGGGTGTCTGTACTGTTGCTTGGAAAAAGTTTTGTTCTTTTTGCATTTTCTGCTTCACCTTTGCTTTTTTTTCTTTTGCAATTTTCTGGACGAAGAGAAAGAATATTGTTTTTTTTTTTTTTTTTTTTTTTTGGCTTTCATTTTCTAGGTAACGACCAAGCAAGATTTTGTTCCCATTTTTTCTGTACTTTCTTGGAAAAAGTTTGTTCTTTTTGCATTTTCTCTTCACCTTTCTTTTTTTCTTTTGCATTTTCTGGACAAGAAAAGAATATGTAAAACATGTTATAACTTATTTGTAGAATTCGGTTTCAATTTTCGGGTATGTTTGGCAAAATTAGCTGTTTTGTAGCTATTAGCTATTTTAGTAGCGTTTAGCTGTTTAAATAGCTTTTCATAAAACGCTACAATCTAAACGTTACATGAGTTAACTTTTCACAAAACGTTTTCATAACTTTTAAAAGCTTGTCCAAACGCTACCTAGAAAGTTGTTGTCGAACATAGTTTTAATATATTATTTATATCCGAGTGAAAAAAATATATCAACACACGAGAAAATGATTTTGAAAGGAAAAAATAAAGAAAAAAATGTTAAGAGAGAAGAAAAAGAAAAAGAAAAAGAAAAAGAAAAAGAAAAAAGGGCATTAGTGGATTAGAGACCTATGAAGATTACGGTATTTATACAGGTAGTCAGATGAGTAACTCCTGTCAAAAGCAGTAAAATAAAAAAATTTTAACAGTTTAAAATTTGATTGCAAACAAGAAAATTTAAACATTAATGTTCCGTTTGGTATAGATGAATTCAAAAAATGGAATTCATTTATAAATGAACTCTAGTATAATTCATTTGTAACTGAATTCTAGTATAATTTATCTATGAATGAATTTTTATCTTTGGTATGATTAATTTAAAACATGTAATTCAATTGAATTCCACGTAATCACGTGTGAAATAAATTTATAATTGAAAATTCACTTTCTTTTGTTTCTTAAAATATTTTTAAAGTAGTAATTTCACAAAAATAAATAATAATTACCAATTATATTTATGTTATGCTATATATATATATATAACAAAATTAATTTTTCAACTTATATATTGATTATATTATACATCGAAAAATATAAGGTACATACAACAAAATTAAAAACATATATAAACCCAAATTAAATCAATCTAGATTTGATTATTTAAGCCTAAAATGGAATTAATTTCTTGAAGAAAATATGTACATATAATACTAAAATTTCTATATTTTCACAGAAAAAATTGTGCACCGTCAATTATACAAATGCAATCTAGACTGAGCTTTAATGGTAAGTGCATTTCCCATGTGATATGGTAAGTGCATTTCCCATGTGATACTCATCACACATTCAAGGCCTGTATGCATGTGTCTTGTATCAATGCATCTATAAATGGTGGGTACGGTTTATTTAATACTGATTTTTGGGGATTTCTCTCATTAATTTTTTATATAACAAATTTAATTTATAATAATTAGTTTAAATAAAATACTTTTTTGGTTAACTAAATTCACATTGTACATCTTAGGTTTCAACTTTCAACTACTCCTAATCAATGAAGCTATCTATAATATATAGGTCCAGTACATCTATGAAGATATATAAAATTAGGGTTTGGGCTATAAGGATCAAAGAATTGATATAGCTACGATTCTACACCGAAACAGAAAAGGTCATGGTAGATACCAGATAGATAGATATAGTTTCTGAATTGTAACGACAGGTTCAACTGATTTTCCTTTTATACTTTCTGTTGGCATTGCAAAAGGAGTTAAACTAAACAAAAGTCATCTTTTTAATCATTGCTTGTGATATATGTATAGATTGATGAGGCTTTAAATGAATCCAGCAGCTCATGAGTTGCTCAGAGCTCAATTGCATTTGATGTACAATTTTCTTTTAATTATATTATAGAGAAGCCAAGTTTGGATTCAGTGTCCTAAGCTCGAAATAAGCTTAAGTTCAACTCGAGTCGATTTGTTTATAACCCAACGTGTAGCATGCTTGTATGTATGTGTATATAATTGTAAATTTCAAATCTTACTAGAACTAATTAATAATCCCCTCCATCAATCTTTCCAATTTTTGCAAATCTTTTGGTTTTGATTTATTAGGCTGTTTTAATATTGTGATTTGGATTTTTTTTTTTTTTTTTTTTTTTTTTTATTGTGATTTGGATTTTTTTTTTTTTTTTTTTTTTTTTATCTTTCTTATTTTTTTTTTTTTTTTTTTTTTTTATCTTCTTATCTCAAGAAGAGATCAATCTTATGTAAGCTGAGGTTTTCCAAGTTTTTTTTTTACTTAGCATTTACGAGTTAAGTTGGGTGTATTCAGAGAAAATGATGGTTCGGATTTAGAAACTTAAAAATACAACTTTTTCCTAAATATAAATTAATAAGATATACATTGCTGATAAAAAAATTTTTACAAAATGGAGATATGCTATCTGTTGCCACTGCAAATTTCAGTTGATAATAATCCATCTAGCCGGAAAGTGCCTTAGAGGTTGTTTATAAACTCCAAAGTATATAATCCAATTTTGTCCAGTCAAATTCTAAAAAGCTGGTACATGCAGCAGAATGAAGCATAAAGACTGGTAGATATTATATGAAGATTAAATTAATTAATGATTAATATATTACTCTACACACCTAGGGAAATATAAATATACCTTAAGACTATATATATAAAAATCCAATCAAGTAAAAGTACATATATAAAATAAAAAAATGGAACATTAATCTCTGCTACACTTCAATTTATTAAGCCTAATTAATTCCTTCAACAGGAGACAATCAATCTTTTGCTTTGTTTAACTTTTTAAACTAAAGTAAGAAAAAGTAAATAAAATATAATATACACACTCTAGTTTTCACCATATATATGAATAGAATATTCTTTGTTTTGGTGTAAACCACCAGTATCTGGATTTTATATCAGGAACCACTTAATGCGGCCCAGGGTTTAGTTAAAGTCAAGTTTTTTCGTCCCTCCCGACATGTGTATTTAGTAAGGATCGAATCTGAGAATTATTTCCACATGCTCAGCCTGTATTACTAACTGAGCCACAATCAACTGAGCCACGATCCGTAGGTTAGGTGGAATATTTTTTTGTTTTGTTTTTTTTTTCACTTGTTGGCTTTTAGCTCTGATTAATGTTTGTGTATCTCTGTTTATAGATGTAGTCTGACTTTCCCGCAACCTTCACAGCTACACATTTGACTTTTAACTAATTGCAATAGGTTTGACAATCCTTTCCTATATTTGCATATCATCTTCTCTCTCATTTGTACAGACTGGTTGGTTTATGGAAACTTTGCCATATCTAACAGTCATGCATATTTGTGTGTGTCTTAGATATTAAAATTGAAAATACTATAAATTTTCTTTTAATTTCTAGAATATTCTTAATATTTATACTAAAAGAAAAGTATGAATGAAATATTGTCTTTTTCAATATTTTTTGTGTTTTCATAGAGATAATCTATTTTCAAACAAGAGAATTATATATATTAAAATTTGAAAATCCTCATAGAATTTCGTTTTAATTTTAGAATATGTTTCTAATATTTATACCTAAAAGAAAGTATGAAGAAATATTGTCTTTTTTACAATATTTGTTGTGTATTTCATCAGAGATATATCTATTTTCAAACAAGAAATAATGAAGTACTACTATATATATATATATAATATAAATATATATATATAATGAGATATATATAGTCTGTAGTGTAAGTCAAGAAAAATTGTTTAATTGCATACTAATGACCCTTTATGTTTCGGTGGGTGAGCTGTGATATATAGAAATGAGCCATTTCAAAAAAAGATATATATATTCTTATGTAATACAAGAAAAATTTTAATTGATACAATGAACTTTAGTTCGGTGGGTGAGTGTGATATAAGAAATGAGACATTTCAAACAAGAAATTGAATATCTCATATAATAAATTATTAAGTTAGTAAACTAGATTTAATGTAAGGTGATTTTTTCTTTTTTACACGTGTTTCGACCCTTAGTAGGTAAAGTTCTCTCAATTGTAGTGGCTCTAAGTTTCAAATAATGATTTACAAATAAAGATTGTCTGAAAATATATTTCACACGTTTTATCTAATTGTCTGTCAGTAATAGCAAGGTAGTTTTAATATTACTATTTAGTATGTACTTATTGATTTTAAGTTGTTTGATGATACAAATTTACTTGTTAGTTAAAAGTAGAAATCAAACTTAAATAACTTTTCAAGCCAATTATAATTTAGTAATTTAAAATCTTATATAATATTTGGAACCCAAAATTTACTTCTTAATTACTACATAAATTTTAATTTTATCAAATGATATTTCTAAAATATACTAAAATATATATTTAATTACATTAGTATAATACTTCATTAGCAGTGATGTCGAAAATACATGTAAAAATGGAGGTAAATTGATCCATCTTTTTATATAAATTTCTTTTAAATGTCTATAATTTTTTTCAAATTGAACCTTTTTAGAATTAATAATAAACCTTGCTCATAATATTTTACCATATATTTATCCAGAAAAATTTTTTTCTAGATGTTTTTAGTAGGGCTCATCAAATCCCTCTCCCACCCAAAAAGAAAGAAAGCATGCATGTAACTTCCATGCGATTAACTATATTAACCACCACCACTAGTTTGACCAACGGTTGGGAGTCCACCAGTCCAATTGTATTTTCTTTTCCCTATACGGATGACGCATGCCCTATTTGAGTCAAGGAATGTGTGCATGTGTATACAAACAAGGCACAATTTCCTAGTTTATCTTTTCTATTTAATGTTATTACCCATGAATCTTAATTGCATTTCAGTGAAATATATTCCTTTCGAGTGCTTTCATCTGTCATTTTTTTAAAATTATTTTATCTAAAATTATATTTTATTTTAAAGTAGTTATCGTCAATATGACAAATCTATTTATATCTATAATTCTATCTATACCTCTATTTATCTATCTATACTATATATAAATATAGGAATAAGAGAAAAATAATGGAATTTTCGATATCAACCTCAATGAAATCTATAATATCCTTAAATAATCTTAGTCCTATCTAATTTAAAAATTACATTTTATATTAACAAGTGTTTGAATGAGTAGTTCGACACTCTTTTCTCCTTTAGGTGAGGTCAAGGGTTCAATCCTCATGAATGGAGCAAATACTCGCTGAGAGCACTTATCCCTTCTTGGGCCGACCCGGTTCGAGCATGATTTAGTTCTAACCCAGTGGGCTCAGGATATCCATAGTTAAGACAAAAAAAAAAAAATTACATTTTATTATTTGATTGGATATAATTTCTAAAAATTATTTTTTAAACAAATAAATATAGATAATAAAAAAGAAAAAAGAATACTTTTTTTTTTTGATTGTAGGAAAAATTGTAGGTTTATTTGAAGATGATATAACATTTTTTTATGTAATTTTTTATTATTTGATTAACTTATTTATTTATTTTAAATTTACAACTTAGAACAATAGAGAAACAAAATACTTGAATAAACTTATTAACTGACCAATATTGGATCCTAGCATGCAATAGATAACAAGAATACTTGAATAAACTTTAGATAACGAACCCAATAGATGGAGTCCTAGCATGGTTTGTAATTTTCATTTATTGACTTGACTTTTTTTTTTTCTCATCAAAATCGAATTTAATTAAATTATAGCATTTTCAGAGTTATTTTTTGAAATTTAAATTAGTAATTTTTTTAATATAATTTAATTTTTGTTATGTGTTGAGTTATTAAAAGAGTTTTATTATTAATAAAAATTCATCATTTATTATTTTCTTTTTCGTTATGAAATTAATTTGCAGCCACTATCACTTTAATTTAGTAAGAGATTTATATTTATCTTGCAATAAATAGATCGCCTCTTGATTAAGCATTTGTAATTTTATTGATATTTTTTATTTTATATCCTAAATATATTTGACTTGAAAGAAAATAGTGTTTATGAAATTGAAAGAAACTAGAACTATATATTTCTCTTTTGGGTTTTAAGAGTTTGTCTGTATATTCATATATTCCTTTCTCTAATGCATTGGGTAAGTAATACTATCATTATAGCCAAAATGATTACAATTATTAATTTAGATCATTTTCTCATTTCTTTTCTTTTACCTACCAGTAAAAAAAAATTTATTAGTATTTTTCATTATAGTTGTATATAGATATTGATTTGGGATTAAGGGCAAGGGTCGGAGATTTAGTGATAACTTGATTTTTTTTTTTTTTTTTTTTTTACTTGATTTTTTTTTTTTTTTTTTTTGAGCATCTAGTTATAAGAAATCTTTATTTATAAAATTAGGGACTGAAAGGATTAGGTACTAAGGATTGAATTGAATTTTTATTTTGAGACCACTTCAATTATATAAAATAGAATCAAGTAATATTAAGAAATAATATTACAAGTAGTTTATGCGACAAAGTCTAATATAAATTAAATTAATGTTATTATTTTAATCTAAACAAAAACTTATGCTTTAATATTATATAGAATAAAAAAAAATTAAAAAGAAGTTTATTTATTTTAATCTAAACAAAAACTTATGCTTTAATATTATATAGATAAAAAAAATTAAAAGAGTATAAAAAATGAAAATATAATGAGTATTATCAACGTGCAACACAAGTCATATAAAAGATTAGTGGTATTTAAAAATAAGAACTACTTCCTGCTATATAGACACAATGTTATTCCAATCTATTTGCTTTTCAAAAATAAAAGATATAAAAGACTATTAAGTAATTTATTTTTTAATTTTACCTTCATCTATATTAAATAAAGTAAATGTTGCTTATAATTTTTTAAAATCTATTTTATCAACTCTCTTTTTCTCTTAAATAGCATATGAAAGAGGAGAAAATTATTGAAGTTGGTCATTAGACTAATTAGAAGAGATAAATGACAATTTAATTACATTAAGGAATATTTTATTATAATTTGGATGATTTAATTGCTTTTATAATTATCATGCAAAAATCTTAATCTATAGATAAAAGTAGATAGAGAGAGTAATGTAATTAAAAATGAAATAATTTTATTATACTATAAATAGGTTGAGCATTCCATTAACCGAGTCAAATCAAATTGTATTAGTTCAGTGTCAATCTAGTTGAATGTACTTTTTTGGTAACTGAATCCGGACCAGAATGGTACAAAAATCAATCCAAATCAAATTGGATCGGTGTGATTCAGTTCGAATTTTATTATTCCAAACTATATTAGCTATTTTGGATTTAAAATAAATCAATATGGTTAGTTGTACATGATAATTGAAATAAAACTGAAAACCAAATATATTATTAACTATTTTGGATTTAAAATAAATCAATATGGTTAGTTTTATATGATAATTGAAATAAAACTGAAAACCAAATATATGAGTAACTGAATTTCTAAAATCACTATTTGAATTCGATTGAAATGAGTAGATTTGGTTCGATATGAAATCTTTTTTTTTTTTTTGGAAACATGAGTGGTCTAACGGGCTATAATAATATTATGAGTTACACAATAAATGTAATCCTTATTTATGGTGAAAATAATTCGAACTTAGACCTTCTATTCTCGTATCTTCTAAAAATATGCAAAAAGACTAATTAGATCACGTCTGATAAATAGAAATTGAACATTATCCACCTCCAACTATAAAAAAGACAATTCTTTTTTTGCAGGGATTGACATAATATAATTAAAGGACTTCAAATCTACGGCATTCACACAGATTTAGTAAAACTCTTATGCAGGACGAATTAAATCTCTATCACACAACACTTAAATGTGGAATTCATTGTATTTAAACTTTTATTCCATTGAACTATGGATTGTGGCTTAGTTGACAACATAAGCTAAATATGTGGGAAGAGCTATCGAGTCAATTTTCACTAAATGTATCTGTAGGGAGGGGCGAAGAGCCTTAAGACAGTCTCTTGTAATAGGGTCCAGACACCAGTGGTTTATATAAAAAATTTTTTTTTTTGACTTCCATTGATCAAACTTGTCTTGGCTATTAAGTATTAGTATAAATTTTAGATTTTACGAATTTTATTACTCCCTCTATCCATTAAATTTGCCGATATTTAAATTTTTATAAGAATTAAAAAAATGATTGAATCATTTTACTGTTAAAAAATAAAAATAAGGATAATTGACTAATTTACCTATTAATTAATGCTCATTTAATGAAAACAAATTTTAGTGTACATATCTAAGCAATAGTAAACTAATGCTATTTTGATTTCCTAAAAGTATCGTCTAAATAAAAAAATAAAAAAATTAAAACCAATAAATTTAATGAAAGGAAGGGAATAAAAGCGTAATGTTTGATAGTACATGAAATCAAATAATATTAATTTTCAATGAATTTTTATTTATATTTATAGTAAAAGTGACAAAATGGATTGGCGTGTCGAGTTTGACACGAATTCACCTAACACACAATACTATTAAGGTCAATATGCACACAATTCATTTAATGATCTCGTGTCAGATTTTTCAACACGAACACGACATATATAACCCATTTGATTAAATGGTTTGCTACGAGTCAAAAATTCAACACGACACACGTAACATATTTAATTCAAATATCACTTAAAAATGCCTTTTCATGTATAAAATGCATAAATTTTTTGAGATTCAAAATTAAAAGTAGTAAAAAAAAATTAATACAACAATAAAGTTTAAATTGGTCACAAATGGATAAGAGTTCTAATTAAACAATAGACACAATTTAAATTTTCTAAATAAATATATATGAAAAATCTAAATTACAAGCATGGGCTAATCTAAAAAATAAAGAAAATATAATACCAATCACTAATGTGAGGAAAATTTTTTTACTCTTATTAAACAAGTTTCTGGCCTAACACGCGTGTTAACCCTAATATAATATGTTTATATTTCATCTACTTATGACAAAAGCTTTTTAATATCAACCTTGATCCATTTATTTTTCATATTAGACGGATTGTGTTAGCATATGATGACTCGTTTTGATACTTATATAAATCATAGACTTAATTTTTGTTACAAAATAAATTCTAATTAAAATACGAAAAAAAAAAAAAAAACAAAACGCAGAACTCAACAATTTAGGAAAATTGATACTAGTGTCTTGGTAATTGTGAGTTGACGTATCTTATCTTTTATGACATATTTATGAATGGCTTTAGACCTTTAGTCTATAATGACAAGAAACAAGGTAGAGCTAGCTACTGAGAATTAAAGTGGAGTTTGGCAGGACGATCACACATTGCTTGTCTCCCAACTTTAACTTTGGGGGAGGAAAGTGCGGGTGTGCGACCCAACAAGTCGGTGGGAAATGCCGATCTACAGCGAACTACCTTTCTTTCTTCCTTTCTTCTTTTCTTTTTTTTTTTTCCTAAAAAAAAAAAAAACTTTCCTTCCTATCTTTTTCTTTTTTTTTTTTTTTCCTAAAAAAAAAAAAAAAAGAAACAGCAAAAGTCTCACTAAACACAGAGTAGGTGGGCTGCGAAACGTCTAAATTTTTTTTTTTTTTCTAAAAAAAAAAAAAAGAAACAGCAAAGTCCACTAAACACAAACTCTAAAATAAGGTATACCATATAAAATGATGGAAAAACGGATCATTATGACCGTCAAACATATTTTCAAGAATAGCGAACCACTTTATTTGGCAGTTAATTTGCAAAAGAGAGAATGATATTTTTAGATTCGGTTTATAAGTCTATCCATAAAATAAATTTATGAAAAATATTTATTTTGAAAATGAGGATTTTTTTATCATTTAGTCACAAAAAAATGTAAAATAAAAAATAAATTTTACAAAATCTTTATTATAATTGATTTTGGCCATCCATAGACGGATTTATGTACGTTTTATCTTAAGATAGAAGTAAGGATGCTCGACTAATTCTAATGCTTATTATAGGTTCAGGTAATCATAAACGAATGTAGAATATGTATGTGTGTATAACAAACTTACTATTTATAATGAGTTAAGATAGAGTACATATTTAAGTTTCTATATAATCAATTACTAGTATCTATTATATTAAACGGATTTAGTTCGGCATCTACAGATATCTTATGTATTACTAGTAAAAGGAATATTTTAAACGTATTCAGCATTTTACCTTTTAAGAGTACTTTAAATCGGTTTGTATTGATACTACAGATAGATACAATACATTCTATTCCGTTTCACTAAAAAAAAAAAAACTTTTAGTGTAATTTTTTTCAAAAAAAATATTTTACTTTGGCCCACATTACGCAAAATTATGTTTTGGCATCCCTAAATTGCGATAAGGAATTTAGGGATTGAAACAAAGAGAGAGATGAGAGGAGCAACTCGATCATTGGGGGAAAAAAATTGAAGGTTTTCCTTTCAGTCGACACAGCATCGTTTTCTCTTAAGGGCAGCAGCTGAGATATAACTGCAAAACGACATTGTTTGCATTTATAGTAAGGTGTGGGCCTATTAACTGCAAGGTCAATATTTTTTTGAAAATTGAAACATTTTAATTAGTCCTTAGTATTAATAAAAAAAATTTTAAAAAAATCAGTTAAAATTACAAAATTGACTAAATATGCATGTCTGTTTTCATATTTAAGTCTACAATTTAAACTCCTTTCTCTTTTACATACCAAAAAATTGTCCAATGATAAATGATGTTTTATCAAATAATAGATCCAATTTGAATACTCTACTTCAATGCTACAAAAAATAATTTTTCTTTTGGTAAATAAAAAAAATACTCCATTCGTCTCATTTTATTTGTATGATTTGATAAAACATGCATATTAAGAATTTAGTCGACAAAAATTAGTTTGTCTTTCTTTATTCTTAATAACTTATTAAGATATTAATAAAAATTTTTTATTTAATGAACAATTATAAAAGTTATTATAAAAAAAGTAATTTTTTATATATGTAAATTTATAAATTTTATAAATTTTTTGAAAAATATAACAAGTAAATAAAATGGGACCGAAGAAGTATATAATTAAAAAAAAAAAAAAAAAGGGAAAAAAATACATTTCCGAGTGGCGCAGCATTTTATTTATTTTTCGGCGTTGCCTTAAATTTCCTCAAACTGTATATAAATAGAAAATCGCGCTTACGATGTTTCTGGATTCTACTGCACTCCTCTCGTAAGGAACTCTCCTTATGAGCCCTCTTCTCCTTTTCTTCTCTCTTGGACTAGAAGCACAAAACTAAAACAAAAGTCCAATTACTTCATCTCAAATGGATCCCGAAACAGCGCTAGAGTATGTGAAACAAGGAGCCACGCTGCTCCTCCTCGACGTTCCTCAGTACACTCTTGTTGGAATTGACACTCAGGTAACCTGCTTTTCTTTTTCTATTTGGTTGCCGAGAAAATCTAGGAAAAATAAAACTTATTTTCTTCAATTTTGAGTATTATAATACACTTATGGCTGTTTTTGCCATATTTACTTTTATCAGGACTGCAGTTTCCTTATTTTATTCTTTTTTTTTTTTTTGCAGTTGTTCACGGTTGGTCCTGCTTTTAAGGGCATTAAGATGATTCCTCCTGGCCCGCATTTTGTGTTTTATAGTTCATCTAGCAGGTTTGTTTGTGTAGTTATCAGTCAAGGGAATTTGAAATTGTTGATTACTGAGTTTAACTTTACTGGTTTATTTGCTTCAATAACTTTGAATTGTATGAAGTTTGTTTAGTTTTTGAGTTTCTTTTGAAATTTGGTTCTTTGTTTTTTGAATATTCTTGTGATTTCCTGAATTTGTTGTAAGATTTAAAAATGTTAAGTGAAGGACTATTAAATTTGATAGGGGACACTAACACTATGGGAATTGAAAATGGCTTATGATTCAAGTGTGCCATATTTATGCGGCTGTGATATTTAGTTAAATTGTTACTTCTTCTAAATGAAGCAGAAAAACTAATAGAAAGATAAACATGAACATCGTTATGTTTAAGTGTTATGGAATTTAAGAAGTTGAACGTTTGTCGTGCTGATGATATCTTGCTATAAAGCTTTTGATTTTAGTCAATCACGTCTAATGTAATATTGACACTGATTACTTTTACCAATTGCGTAATGTGTGATGTTCCTAGTGTTAGGAATATAGCCTTTTTATGTGATGTCATCTGTAAATCTATTTTATGCAGGGATGGGAAGGAGTTCTCACCAATTATTGGCTTCTTTATTGATGCTGGCCCCTCTGAGGTCTCAAACATATACAAGTTTCTTCTATTTCAGTATAGTTTCATGCTTTTGATGTAATTATTGATATTGGATTGCTCACCATTTTCATATATATAAGTATAGTTTCATGCTTTTGATGTAATTATTGATATTGGATTGGCTCACCATTTTCAATATATACTATATATATATATATATATATATATATATATATATATATATATATTTGTGAAGAAATATATATATTTGTGAAGAACAGTTTTGGTGCCTATCATCTATGGCTAAATAGTTGGCTACTTTTTACAATCACTGAAAAGTGTCTCATGGAATGGGTTTTCTGGGCATAGGATGACTGGCTATTTTGAACTTTTGTGGATTGACAGTACAACTAATAATCCATGTGGGAAATAACAAATGCAAAGTAATGCATAATATGGATATGGTATGTATAATCTGGTGTTTGAAATGAGTCTTTGACTTGTGAAGACCACATTCTTGTTTTGAGGAGATGTCTTACAACAAATGAATTCATGAAATGTTGGACTGTGACATATTGTAGAGATAAAGTAATCAGGAAGAAAATACACAAGATGCTTTAGGCAGAACATGGGTTGGGAACTATATTTTCGGTGGAAATGTGATATTAAGTGATTTATATCTAATCTAGAGTTGAAAATAGAATTATTTATTTATTTTGTGTGGGACAGAGGTAGTTTGATACTGAGGAATACTGAGGAAAACGGAGGAAAAATGTATCATCTTTTGGGGTTGAAATCAATGCTTTTTGTTGATGAATGCACAGTGTTGCTGTCAGATATATCATGTCATTTCGAAGAAAGTTTTTTATTAATCTTCTGCAGTGGCCTCATGCTTAATCCATTAGCACCTTCTTACTAAAATGTGAATGGACCTTATGAAAATATTTTTTATTGTTTCCAAGTATGTATTAATTTATGCTGCAACCTGGTTATTGCCTTACTGAATTTTTTATAAAATCTGCAAACTTTGTAATTTTAATTGTTCATTGGTCTTGAAGTTCAGTGCTAATTTTTTCATTTCTTTCACTGGCTGGAATAGGTGATTGTTCGTAAGTGGAATCTAGAAGAGGAACGGCTGGTGAAAGTATCTGAGGAAGAGGTATGCTTACTTCCCAGTTGTCACGTTCCTCTTTCTTATTTTTAACTGGGAAAAGAAAAATTCAAGAGTTGAATTTTAAAAAAATAATTACCTGAGAATAAATAATAGTAATAGGTTTACTTTCAGTCTAACTGATATACTCCTTATGGTTGACCTTGCACTCAACTTTGGACATTTGAGGTAGCAAGGACTTATCCTGTCATATTTAGTACTGGACTTTACTCTGAACCAACACTGCTAATGCACTTCTGAAGTTAAAGGGAACAAGAAAAGGCTGCTGAATGCTGCTTGTAGGAGATATCAATTAGGATATCTTATGTTTCCTTAATCATGTGTCTCAAAATTTATAACTTTCTATCCAACTCAGATGAGTGGCATTACCAATGGTGAAGTCAGATGAATAACAAATGGCTCTGTTGCTAATATTACTAAAGTGTTTCTATCAGTTGTGGGCATCAGTTTCCATCGTTGAGTAACATTTATTTGGTTTTCTCTTGCTTAATACTTCTTGGAACAATTTAATCTGTTAATTGTTGAGAAGATTCAAAAGTTAAAGGAGTAACGGCCTGAGATTCTTCTGATAGTTTAATTTCTATCATATAAAGCTCCTATTTGCTTTTACCTACTGCTTTGTCCCTGATACCTACTATATATACTTTTATCCTACTGCTTTGTCCCTGTACCTACTATATATATATATATTATATATTATATATAATATATATATATATAATATATATTATAATATATTTTTTTTTTTTTTTGGCAATGCAAAAATGCACATTCATGTATGGCCTTACCATTTTTTCAACTCAATCTTTGAACTTTAGGTAAAGAAATCCATTTAGAGAAAAAATGATTTGCCAAATCAAATCTGTCAATAAATTTGCGAATTTTTGTGTAAGTTTCTTTTGTGAGGAAAAATACTCTGGTGGCTTAAAAATCTATGTTTATTTCTAGTTACAAGCAGTCCATTGACTTATTTTATTTTTTTTTTTGGCATGCAAAAATGCACATTCATGGTATGCCTTACATTTTTCAACTCAATCTTTGACTTTAGGTAAAGAAACTCCATTTAGAGAAAAATGATTTGCCAAATCAATCTGTCAATAAATTTGCGATTTTGTAAGTTCTTTGTGAGGAAAAATATACTCTGGTGGCTTATAAATCTATGTTTATTCCTAGTTACAATGCAGTCCATTGACTTATTTTATTTATTTATTTTTTTCCTTACTTTTCCTACCAAGGAAGAGAGATTTTATCAAGCAGTTAAAAGCTTAGAGTTTGACAGACATCTTGGTCCTTATAATCTCAGTCAGTATGGAGAATGGAAGCGCTTGTCTAATTACCTCACGAAGAATGTCATCGAACGAATTGGTATTTAGCAGCTCCAATTGCTTTTCAATTTTGCAGTTAGTTGTTACGAGGAGTCTGTTCATCATTGCTTTTTGAAGATTGGAGGCTTGATTATTTTAGTCTTTTGTTTTCGATTCAATGAATGGATTGTGCAGCCCTGTGAAAGGATATCCCACGTCTTCCATTCAATGACCGGAACAAATGTTAGCATGTGGGTCTCTTAGGATTTTTGTTGCTTGTAACATGGGCTTTTATCTTTGTTACCAAAATTTGTCAATACTTCATTTGGCTTCTATATTGAATCCATATGACAAATGTTTAACCATCCTGGTTCTTTTGAGATCACAATGTACAATTGCCAAAAGTGATTTCTTTGCAACTTCTTCAATTTAAGTTATTCACTAAATTTGCAGAACCCATCGGAGGTGAAATTACAGTTGTCAATGAATCTGGGATGGTTACACGTGCTCCTAAAACAACAATGGAAAAGGCTTTAGATGACCAATTAAAGACCAGTAAATTCTCAGCATCTGCATCTGTTGACAAGATAAAGAAGAGAGGATGTTATTACACATCAATTCCTCATGTTATTAAACGCAGAGGAATGAATAGAGAAGAACTTACAGCTTTGAATCTTGACAAGGTACAAATGGCAATCATAATTAGTACACGGCAGTGTCTCTCTAAAAGTTTTGTATTTGTTTGTTGATATTTTATATATTTATTGACCTATCTAGACAGAATTATTAGAAAGCCTTTTGATAAAAGACTATGGAGGTTCTGAAGACTTGCTTCTTGGAGAGCTGCAATTTGCCTATATTGCATTCTTGGTATGCTTAGCCCAGTTTGGCATGTTTACACTGAGAATAATATTATGAGGTACTTACAAAGTTGAAAAATGTACAGATGGGCCAATCACTTGATGCATTTTTACAGTGGAAATCTTTGGTTAGCCTTTTATTGGGTTGTACTGAAGCTGTAAGTAAATAAATGTTTTAGTTTTTTCTTCTCTTTCTTTTTGTGCGAATAATTTATCTATCTTATCTCCTGTTATGGGAACTTTTTGTTTGCCTTGTTTCTTTGCATCTTGCCGTGGACTTTGTTTATGACATTCTTGCTTCTCTTGGAAAACTATATTTTTGTTGGCTATATTGATTACCATTTTTCTTTTTTATAGAACTAGGAAGGTTTTTTTTTATTCTTTTGAAAAAAAATCTAATTCAAGCTTTTCAGAAGCCATTTTTGGTCTATTCTTACTATTATGAATTAATTATTGTATCACCTTGTCTTGTAAGATTTTAAACTCTAATGTTGGTGTTGCATGTCATAAAGCAATACACGACGCACATGATAGCACATCACGTCAAATGAAATTGAAAGCAACTTTTTCACCTATATTATATATTTAAACAGTGGTCAGCTCATTGCAGACTTCCCATTCATTGCATTATTATTCGTATCCATTCTAGTAATAGATAGGCTCCTTATAGAAAACAGTTATTGGTGTTACATGGTTAGTTCTTTTTTTTCTTTCAGTAATCATTTTTTGATTTCATGTAGTATATAGCATTCACATCTCTGTGATTTTACGTGGTATCAAATAGAGACTAAAGTTTATCATATTTTTATTTTGATTTGATGCATCTTTTTCCCTTTTCCAGCCATTCCACACGAGGAGTCAGCTATTTACAAAGGTAATGTTTTGATTGCACAACCAGTTAATTGTTTCTTAGTGCTCTGTTGAGCACGGCACAGTCATGATGGTTTTGAAATATGATAGTTATCTTATTGACAGATTTACTCTAATTACTTTGGTCTTATTCAGGCACATTTTTTTTCTTTATTTTCGTTGACTTTGACCATTTCATTTCTTATATCCCACAGGATTTCATGCCCCCATGCACCCTTGATTTTTAAGATTTATCTCATAAACTTGATCTGTTATATTATTTTATTTAGTTTTGGGAAAAGAAAAAGCTGATCTATTGGTTTGTGGTTATATTTTTCTAACGGCATTACATGTTTGATCCATGAAAAGACCTATTTAATTTATCCCCTTATAAAAAATTCTTCCTCATCTCTTTTTCAAGACCATCATTGTTATAATTAAGACAGTGGGGAATTTGAATATGACAATACTTACAAGACCTGAAGATGGCAATCATTACTGGAAAACCTGAATTCAAAACAATTTGAATATATCTAAACTAAAAATGGCATAATATGGATCATGTAATAATTAATTGTTAATAATTTTAATATGACTTCTGCCATGACTAAGTTTGCAATTTGAAATGCCATCCATCCGCATATACTTTTACTGCTATTATAAATGCATTCTCATCCACATATACTTTTACTGCTGTTATAAATACATGTAAGGATCTTAACCAACTAGTTATCCTTTCTGCATTATCAGATCAGTACTCTTGGTCAGTGTACCACGTTCTATGGAACATGAATATTTTCAACATAATACCTGCAAATGATACTATGAACATTGGTCCAATGAAAAATGGAAATAAAGGGGCTGAAATGTTTGAGTTGCTTTTCCTTTTTTTCCCTCTTCATTAATTTGGAACTGTACTTCATGGGTGAGCTAGTTTGAAAATAGAAAATAGTTAAAAAATAGTTTAGCAATATCTGGAGCTTCTATGCTCTAGGTATTTCCTTGCAGGTACTCGATCACAAATCTGAAGTCACATTTAGTTCTAGCTACTAATTACTAATTTTCAGAAACAAAATTTCCTGCCATAAATATTGATTTTTTTATTGTTCAATTTCTTTCTTTTCTTTGCTTAGCTGCAAGTCAATACGCACATCTATAGCACTATTCATTTATTCTTCCTGATATTTGTCATTTTATAAACTTCATGCAGTTCATAAAGGTCCTATACCATCAACTGAAATATGGACTTCAGAAAGATAGAGCAGAAACTAATGGTGCAGGGATAGGGATATCGACACTGTTGGATGAGTCCTGGTTTTCTACTGATAGCTTTTTACACCGACTTTGTAAGGTAGCTTTTTGCCTAATAGTTTTCCAATCTTTGTTTCTGCTGACATGCAGAGGAGGCTGTTTTGCATAAGTGAGTTGTATTCAAATCTTGTTAATCTGTTTCTGAAGTCCTAGATATTTCATTGATCTAGTGAATTGACTGCAAGTTATTATTGGCCATCTTTTTTCCAAGAGGCCAAAAGGGGTGGAGAAAAATGGAGAAAAAGGGGTGCAAGGAAAAAATAGAAAAATGGAAAGAACTCAAATCTATAGTAATGTTGACACTTATTACATCACACGTCTTAAGACATTTATATTTAAGGAAAAACTTATATATTAAAGGTTGATTGGAATTGCAGGATTTCTTTATGTTGCTGCAAGATGCCTCAGTGGTTGATGGAGACCTTTTGACATGGGTATGCATGTTAAACTTGACTATCCATGTTAAGATTTTTCTGTTCTGATAGACAACATTTACATTGATGACTCAGTTCTATTTTGCCAGCTTTGTCTTCATAAGCTTTTGATAGTCTGATCATGATTATCATCTGCGCTGCACTCACTCTCTCCTATGCATATTGTTTATCTTTCAACAGTTTTATCTCTCTTATAAAATCATTCAGTTCATTGCAAATTTATTTCCATTTGTTGATTTTATCTATTTATTCGTTCATATATTTTTGCATTTTTGGAATAACAAGTTATGTTTAATTATTTGAAGACATTTTGATGAAATTCATTTGCAAATTAACTTCCATTCTTGGATACTATAAAATTCATTTAAATGTGAAATTATACTAGTTTGTAATTAAAATTCATTAGCTTCAGTAACTTCAGCTCATGTTAAGTTTAGAGTTCATTTGCAAATTTTGTTAATTTTGATAGTATTTTGTTCTAGTAGCCAGTTGTATTGAATTAAGAATATGGAATGTTAAAATCAATTTTCATTTA
The DNA here is from genome assembly GCF_014843425.1 of Jatropha curcas. The sequence continues at coordinate 875,045 of NW_023591598.1, read as the reverse complement.
TATACCGAACATGAGGATATAGATTTGTTAATGAACTGTATAAAATTTTAATGGAATTTATTTCTAATGAAACAAGCTCTTAGAATAATTATTACATACTCTAAAGGTTTAAATTTCATAACTGATCCTTTGCTCAGAAATCAATTTCCATCAATCTCTGTTTCATTTAATTTTTTCATTAAACTTCAGTGGTTAAGAACGCTAACTTAATTTGGGTTTCATCAATGGCTGCTGGCTGAATTAAGAGATGATTTTACCATTTTCTGTTCCAATTGTTGCAGACCAGGAAACTCAAAGAACTGCTCGAGACCAGTTTAGGATGGAAGTTCCAACAGAACAATGCAGTAGATGGAATATTCTTTGAAGATGACGACGAGGTGTGTGATTACACGTGTATAAACTTTCTTATAAGATCAATCTCTCTTTCTCTCTGATGCCGTTTTTATGCAGTATGCTCCTGTAGTAAAGATGTTGGATGACACCACCTATAATGAAGCTGGAGCAGCATAGACCGGAAAAACAGACCTCTCCTTTTACCGTCCCTTGTCGGTATCAACATCAGATGAGATGCTTCTAGGGCATGTCTCCAGTTCCTACGATACCACTAGATTTTACAACAGAAGTTAATTCCAATGCGAATCTTTCATCTGATTAAACTTTGCAGATCATAGTATTGTACATAAGTTTGTTAGTATTACTTTTTCTTTTTTACAATGTTTGATCTCCCTTTGAGTTGTATAGGCACTTACGTGGTTTGCTGATTTTAGATTCTAATCAGGTTGGTAATGTTTGAATTAATTCATGAAATTTATTAAACATTATTGAATTATCAATCAAGGTTCATTAAAAGTTTCTTCGTACTAAACATAGCTTGATGATTTGAAAGCTGGAAAGTAGAAACATAAATGACTAAAGAGGTATGAATAGAAACCCATAGGACTCTCTCTTTTCGCAATTGAAATTCATGAAAAAAAAAAAAAAAAAAAGTATGTTTGAATTAATTCATGAATTTATTAAACCGTATTATTGAATACAAATCAAACGGTTCATTAAAAAAAGTTTTTCCTTCGTACCTAAACATAAGGCTGAATGATTTGAAAAGCCGTGGAAAGTAGAAACATAAATGAACTTAAAAGAAGGGTATGAATAGAGAACCCAACAAAGTTAGGACTCCCTCTCCTTTTCGCAATTGAAAATATCATGAAAAAAAAAAAAAAAAGAAAAAGAAGAGAAGGAAGACGCGGGATGAGGATAGAATGGGGTCCGTACAGTTCGGTTTTGGATCAAAAATCAAAAAATTCTGTGACGTTATTAATTTTAATATTTCTTCCCGCTAAAACTTTCTGAACAACGGACTGTAAAAGTAGAAACCCGTCCATTAATTGTAGTATTACAGAGTTTAAAAAACACATTAATTATAGTGTTATGTATAGAGTTTGAAAAAATCATTAATTGTAGTATTACAGAGTTTAAAAAACACATTAATTATAGTGTTATGTATAGAGTTTGAAAAAATCATTAATTGTAGTATTACAGAGTTTAAAAAACACATTAATTATAGTGTTATGTCGTATAAAATATCTATATTTTTTTAAAATTGTCTTATTTAAAAAAAAAATTTCTAGAATTTAAAATCATTGTATAAAGAAAAAGTAAATATCTCTTAAAATTGTCTTCTTTAAATAAAAAATTCTAGAATTTAAAATCATTATATAAAGAAAAAGTAAATACCTCTTAAGTCGAATGGATAAACATTTTAAAACATAAAAAAAATGAAAATATGGATACATACTATGGGACAAAGGACAAAGGGAATATCAGATTTTTGGAAGGATAAAAATTCTGAGGACAAAGGGGTATTGGATTTTTGTGAGGATAAAAATTCGGATGATCTCAGACAATTAGTTGGGATTTCTGCGCTCCTTTGCACACCCTTGCTAACAAGTTAGACACGCTGCACAACGTGTTACAACTCATTTTTAATACTAGCTCTGTTCATCCAATTTGCTGCATTTGAAATTTTATGTTTTTCAAAAAATTTATTAAATTTATTTAAATTATAATATGTTATTGAATAAATTATTATATTCCTCTTAATTTAATATTAATTTTTTAAAAAAATCACTAAATTGAAATAATAATCATTAATCGTGTATAAAGAGTAAATATGAAAAAAAATATTTATTATTTTTTAAAATCAGTGATAAATATTTTGAAATAAACTATTATTTTCAAATGCGACAATACGTGAAGGAGATAGTAAGTAATATGATTTTTCAAAAAAAAAATTGAAATTTGAAAATTATTCACGAGTTTAATTACAAGTTCATAAAGAAAACGGTAACACAAAAGTACGTTAACCTGTCGATTGGAGGCCGATTGCGCTGGCACAGAGAGCAAATAAATGGCCACTCGACTTAGTTCCCGCCTTTCCTTCCTTCCTTCACTCCTCAAAATATTAAAGCTCCGATCTTTGCATTCATCTTCAAGGTCTTACTCTTCTCACAAACATAAACCTATTTGTATCTCTTTTCGTATGATTTTACTTTGAATAATCTTTTTAGTTGCGAGTTCTGAAAAGCTCCATTCTTTCTATCTTTCAGATTAGAAGCTCTTTCTCGTTCTGTTGTAAATTCTTCAAGGAATCACTTTTATGCTGGGTTTGGTCCAAATTTTCAAGGTTGGTTTCATTCTTCTTTTCAAGTTCGATATCCATAATTTATTTTGTGTGAGCGTAAATATGTATTTTTTTGTGAATGGGTGTTTTCGTGTTTTCATTTATTTTCTTCCAATTAATTGTTGCTTAGATGAACTTTAGAAAGTGCACTACATGTGAAGGATAATTTACAGTTCGTAATCTTCTAATTAACGGATATCTTGGTAATGTAATCTATGTATTCGTTAAAAGTCCTCTTAGAAGGCATTTATTGGTTGCTTGAAATGAGCCCATTTGATTTTCTTTATTTTCTGTGCTGCAAGACTTCGGTTTTGTGCCTGAATCTTCATTTGGCGATTCGTGTGTTTGGCTATTAGTTTTTGTTACTAAATCCTGTTGAAATCATGGGAAAACTAATTTCTGGTTGAATTTGCCTTAATGGAGTCATTTTGAATTTCTGTTCCTGTCAACTTCAGTTGTCCCTAGATTATCCTTCCTTAAAAATGCTATTATGAGAATGCGAACGAGTGGCACCTCGAACTCATTTGGAGCAACGTGTGGGCAGTATTATTGGCTACCTTTTTTTTTTTTTCTTTATTAGCCGGCCCAAGATAGATGAAAAAAACTATAAAGATGACTTATTTTTATCTAGTACAAAAAGACTTCAGTAATTGAGAATCCAACAAGTCTGCATGCTATTGCTCATCTTTTTTGTTATGATATTACAACCAACCACTTTAATGCCTTGCTACGCTACATTCTCAAATAACTGAGGTTGGCTGCTATTGCTTATTTTTGAACATGATGCATAGTATGTTGGATATTTTTGCAGCATCACGATCATATGCTCGCTCTAAGGGCAAGCATTATGATCTGTTTGGCACTGTGAAACCAGGTGATAAAGAATTCAAGAATGCATGGAAGAAAGAGATGGAAGAAGATGCTTGCCTATGGACAGGAAGTGAAGATGAAAGTGAGGAGGAAAATGATTCTGAAAAAGGTAAAAATCATCTAGAGAAGGAGATTCGGAAAGTAAGACAGCAGGCAAAGGAGCACTCGCATCTTATTAATGCTGATGATAGTGATGAGTTGTGGAGTGTATGGTCTGGGAGTGATGAGGAGAAGACTTTGTGGACAGGTAGCGAAGGTGATGATGATGATGATATTCCTACAGAAGCATACCCAAATGAAGCTAGTGATAAATATTTAGATAAATTGTTTGAGTTTGATGAAAAACCTAAATATCGCACAATCTCAGAACTTTTGAAAGCAGAAAATGAACCTGAAGAGTTATCCCCAGGAAAGCAAGCTAGGAAACTTGCAGTGGAGAATGCCTTAAAAAAATTGAAGAAAGGGCCAGATGGGCGTTATATCAATGTCTGGGAAGTCATGAGTGACATAGACATTCTTATTGGAGCCTTTGAAAATATTGTTTCTGGACCGGAGTATGAGGAGCTTAGACAGGGAGGACCTAAAAAATTGAATATGCAGTTTTTCAAGGATATACAAGCGCGCATGAGAGATCCAAACTACAAGTTTTCACCTGAGCTAAAGTTGAAACCAAAAAGTAAACTAGTTCCAAGAAAAAAATGGCAGAAGGCACAATCTAGAAGAAGGAAGGCACAAAAACGCTAGGTTATACTCTTTTCTATTAAAAAATGAAACAAGTTACATGTACATTTCTTAACCCTTGGAAGTCCTTTTTTTTTTTTTTTCCTCTTAATCTGTGTTCTTCACATATTTGCCTTCCTAAGGATCACTAGGATAGTATGATATATTAGATCAAAATGGATATAATTGTAATTCATTGTTTGCCTTGAAAAACTTGCATACTAATTTAATCACGGCATTTTCATTATTTTTTGTTATATATTTCTTTATTTCTTTGGAGTTTTTCTTCTGTCTGTTCCCTGGTATATATTTTGCAAACACATGGCATAAATAATGAAAAACTATTTTCTTTTTGTTTGGTTGCTTATATCTTTATTCATTGTACGTTGAAATCTTTTTCTGATATATTTCTTAAGTTCTTTCCTAATGATTAATTGGAGTGTAGTATTTGCTTGGGAACCTGGTTTTTCTGCTGTTGATCTATTGTTGAAGAAGAGCATTGCCTTCAATAAGAATGATCTAATTTTCTCTTGGAGTAAGATAGCATTTTTAGTAGGGAAGCCATGATTCTAGATAAGCAGTTTGAATAGATCATGGAAACCCTTACGTCCTTTAGTTTTTCTGGTAATTCAAATCTTATTTAAAGCAGAGGCACAGAAATTCAATGCAAACTGTTAATTGCAGCTCACAATATAGACAAAGGGATATGAAAATGTATTTAAATCATGACAATTAGAATTGTTTGGTAGGAACTTCAATATTCATGGAGTTAGGTATGTTACAAATCAAATTTGTTTTTTTTAGCATCACTGTACTTGGTCCACATTCTGTCTAGTCAAACATCCATGCTAGAACTAGAAATTTCTCATGAAATTTTTGGCCCTGTAGTTTAGCCCTAGTAAATCCACTTGCCAATTACTCTAAGCCTCGGCGGCTTGAGATTGCATGAGCTGCTACGTCAATTTGGAAACTATTAGGCCCTGTTCATTTGTGGGAAAAAGAGTCAATTTTCTTGAAAATTTTTCCACGAAAACAGTTTTCATGGAAAACAGGTTCAGATTTGGTTTTTTCTATTATTTTCTAAGAAAATGCAATTTTTTAGAGACTTTTTTTTTTTTTTCCCCTTTTACTATTTCTCCAAAATTTTTCCATACATCAAAGTAAAGAAAAATTTTAATTAAACTCTGATATATCAAAAACACAGCCAGTAACAAAAGGAACAAAATGTTGAAAGAACAATTACTGACTGTCATAAAAGAAATCAATGATAATATTAAATATCTAGGCTAACATTTATAACAATCTAGCTTCCTCAAAGTGCTCTAACCTCTCTGTGTCTCCCTCTCGTCTTCAAGCGTATCTTATTAATAGACTAATAGTAAGAGTGAGGCACTGCGTGAAAGTTAGATCCAGTATTTGGAGACATTGAAAATGCATCACTTATCGCATGAGACTGATGCATGTCAAAATCTTTTATCATGTTATTGTTCGCATGCCCGTCTTGCATGTGAATAAAATTATTCTGCATAGATGGGTAGCTGTAGTGATGCCCCTGCTTCCTGTTAGCCATTATCTGGGGTGGTACTGGTGGATGATTATGGTTATAACTTGGCATCCCTTGAAATTCTTGCCTTCCTAATCTAAGAAAACCAGTGCCATTTTCCTGATAATCACCATGATCTATCAATGGTGCCATATCATCTTCCAATCTGCTATCACCAATAAAAATATCATCATACATATAGTTATTTCCCATTCTTTTTGCTACCACCGGATCGTGATTATCAACAGCCTTCATTTTGATATTCTGGCTAGGAAATTTTTCAAAGCTCCCTTTATCTTCAATTTCATTGATAAAGGATTTAGGAAACATGTAGTGGTTCTTGGAGGCATTGGAGTCATTAGCTAGAAACTGCTTGGGGTTGATGTTGGCTTGTTCTTCATTCAGTTTGTATTTAGAAACAGGAGACCAGACCTCTGCCTTCTTCCCAGATTTGATCAATTTCTTGATTAAGATAGAAGAATCTACACAGCCTGACACTTTCACCATCTGTTGTTCTGTGTCTATGTCCACTGAGTACACACCTGAATACAAAGCACCGAAAAATGCCATAAACCTTACCAAAAAATTAAAAAATGAACAAAACTGAATATATGAAGAGAGCTTAGCGATATTGGAATTGTCTCTAGGATTGTTAGACTTCAAGTTCAAATCCAGCTAAATTAACCAAAGAAAAATGTATATATGAAATCTATAAAACCATAACTAAAAAAGCTAAGAACAAATTTGAAAGGGTGAGAGTAAGTGGTGTAAAAATAATAATTACCTTCAATTTTTTTGAGGAGTTTTCTTACTTTTTCCTTACAACCTTCACAATTGATGTGTACTTTGAGAACATGCGTCTATACAAGAATGGAGTGAAACAAACTCAGGTCAAAGAAAGCAAATCTGGAGGCAACTAAGATAAAAACAAAACATTTTAAAAAAGCAATAAACAAATAGTTCTTAGAGAGAAAGAAACTGTTGGATGAGAGAAGTAAAATAGGCAGACCTCAATCTTTAAGATTCCATGACCATTTCTCAACATTTTCCGACTGTTTGAGAAATAAAGAATGCACCAATAGTTTCTTTCTGCTATCTTGTTTCTTTTACTGTGTTTCTTTGGGTTTTCCCTTTAAATACTATCTGTACATGGCAGAGAGAGAGAGACAGAGGTAGAAAGAGAGAAGAGAGGCCTGAAAAGTATGATTTGACTATGCTGATAGAATTTGACAGGCAGAATCTGTGTGCCAATTTTCTTGTAATCTCAGGCAGAGAATACACCATGTTCTCGTGATAGTGTTGGCCCCCTACTTGATTAGTTTGGTCATACAACAGACTTGACTAACCAGCTTATGGAAAATTCTGTTTAAAGATTGCAGATTGCTACTAGAGATTTTAGAAGGAAGCTAATTTAGTGTGCATGATATATCAACCGTTGGATTATCTTTGTTCATTTCATCAAGCGACTGATAATTTGGTTTGCATGTCAGGAATGAAAATAGCATGTGATTGTACTAACTTAATAGTATCTCCAATTTTATAGGCCAAATATATGCAGATTGCAAGATTGCAGAATCATGTGTGATTGATTCTATGACAATAACTTTGCATTCTGTAATCAATGCCAATGGTCCTGTACTTTGTGATCTGGAAACTGCAATCAGATTCCTTTGCAGAAAGTTCTTGATAAAAGAGATTTTCTTTTCATTTTTCTTGGTCATATTGGTTTCTTTTATTTTGATCTTTTCTAGAAAAATAACTTCCCTGAAACTGAAAAGTGCATTTTTCTGGAAGTTCCCCTCGATGTAGGCCATTTTGAACCAAAGAAGGCTTAAAGTCTAACCGTGAATGCCTGTCTATTTTGAAATGTTCAATGGCGAATGTGAATTGGAAATTTTGAAATCTTAAAGCTAATAATTGAGCTCAATTATACTAAATTTGGAATTAGTGCTAAATAATTTTGGAATCATGGAAAAAATTGATAGTGTGTTACTGATGATAATTATTAATAGATAATACTTTAATTGAAATAATTTACGAGTTTTATAAGATAAAAGTGATAAACACTTTCCTAATGTGATCAATAATAACTATATTAGGATGGCTGATGGGCATGGTGGTACTCGTAACTATGACCATTAATTAAACTCATGCTAATTCTATGTATGGAATAAATTCATGTGCAACTTATTTCTTTTTCAAGTTAAATTTAATAAAATATTGACTTTAACCTATAAAAATAATCCGAGGTTTACAAGTTGTTGCAATAATATTCTAAACTGATCTTAGTTTTTTTGGTACTCCGATTTAGAAATTTAGATATATTGTTACCCTAAAATTAAAATCGGCTAGAGTTTTAAATAAAATAATATTAAAATGGGTCCCATTAAACCAATTTATGTTAAGTTAACCTAAGCCACTGAAAGTTATCAAAACTCACCGTTTATACACTTCTTTCTAAGATGTTCATGTATTTGGTTTCATTTAAAGAGGATGCGGAGTCGATGCAAAAGCCTCCGCCATGGAAATTGACCAAGATAGGGAGTTGATGTTTCTGGTTTGGTTCGGTTAGGTTTGGAAGGTAAAGTCTTGCTGAAATTGGAGGGTCTTTTGAGATGATGATGTCTTTGGACGAGGCTCCGGTTTCTCGATCCTGAAATGGAGGCACTATTAGTAGCTCCATGGATTTATCCTTGAAAACCCGAATGAAACGTACTACTTCAGCAGCCACTTCCTTTAGTTCCTTGCCGGTGGAATCCATTTATAAGCTTTTATGTTTGACTTGATTATACAATTCATTTTTGATATATTAGTTTAACTAGGCTAAATTAGAAATGTTTTTTTTTTTTTTATTCCATTCGATATTATATACGATGAATCTATTTGGATAGTTACAATAATTCACAACTCATTCACAACTCATGAGAGATAGTACAATTCATTACAAAGTCCATTAGAGACAATAAAATCCACTTAAGGAAGAAATACAAATTGAAATTAAATGTTATAATACGAAGGATTGAACCTCCCAGGAATCACTCCTATCACCAGGGTAAGGGATCATTTGCAATTTGCAATTAGAAATATATTAGTTTTGGTAGATTGTAGTCTTTTTATATATTATAAAATTATGTATATCTGCTAATTTTAATCCAAATATAATGTATAAAAATATAAATTTCATAAAAATATTAAAACTGAATTTGTAAATATATGAGATTCAATAATGCAAAACAAGCTCTTATTTAATTTTACCGAACAGATAAAGAGAGAAAGAAATTAAAAGACCAAAAAGAATCTCATACACGGACTGATTTTTCTCTTGTCAAATTTCAATTCCTTTGGTATGTTTGCCATTTGCACGACACAGAGTCAAGCAATTGCAAATAGCAAAGTTCGTTAACATGCTCAGTGCCGAAGAAAAATGACTAAATGAGGAAGCAAAAGTTAACAATGGAGCTTTTGGTTGTGGGGAAATTCAGAGAAAGAAGGATCCATCAAGCATTACATTCTTTGTAAAGCTTTACTTGGACATGATGATAGCTGGACTTCAATCCCATCAAATGAAAAGGCAATCATGTCTTACTTGTATTGGCTAATATAATTATTCTTTATGCTTTATTTTAAATCACTAGACAACCATAAATTATTTATATACTATGTTTGCACTTTCGGTGTACATTGCTTTAATGACAATGAGGATAATTTGGTACAAAATTTTTTAATTTCAATCATAAAATTGTTGAACTATTTGTGTAATATATATTATCAAATTATGTAGCATTTTTTTTTTTTTTTTGAAAGAACAGATAATATATTGTGTGATGAAATGGCTCTTTTTTATCCCTCATTAAATGAGTTGTATAATAAGTAGTTAATTTTACTTATCCAAAAAAACTAATTTTTATCGAAAAATTTCAGAAGTATTCTCAGAGCAATTTATATAATTAATTCAGAAATTTTAAAAAAAAATTCATACTTGATTTTTACATTTAGAAATTATCTCTTAATTCTGATTAAGAAGTATACCATTCCATGTATAAACATTTCACTTTTTACGGAAAACAAAGGTAATTTTATTAAATTATCTCTTAAATTTCTAATTAAGCCTTAATGTGGGCGATAAAACTAGCACATCTTGTTACTATTGTCTTTAACAAGGGTCAGGGTATTGGGTTTGGTGCTGTTTTCAAAAACTCAGATGGAAGAGCGACGACGGCTTAATTAATGTTATATATGTCGTAAGGTGCAGAATTACACTTTAAAATCTTAAAAAGTAAATATAAAATTTTTTAAAAGTTAGGGGATCAAAGTGAAGAAAAAAAATTTTTTTTATACTAAACAATAAAATAAAATTTTAAAAAATTCTAGAGCTTGGGGGACTGCCCTTAGTCCACCCTTCCCTCCGCCCTTGTAAGTCATCCCCTCCTATGACAGAGGCTATAGACTTGATGGAAGTGTTTATTACAAATTAAAAGAGTAGAGGTGAATTGAGAGAAGTTATAATCTATGAGTTGAAATATCTGTTATGGGCTTACTTGTCTTGGGTCAACCATTGTTAATAGGTTAGTACTAATCAAATTAGCTAGTTAGCTTGTTACCCTCACTCAAGTGCAATCGGGACTGAACTTCTGGTTGACACTTGAAACTTGAAATTCTCCTCCCCCTCCCCCCGAAATTGAACCGAGCTTTTTCTTTGCCTTGAAATTGAATGGACCTCATTGAGATTGCATATCCAGACGAGAGCTCGAATTGAAATGCAGCGATAACACCGGTAAACTGAGGAATTAATTGAATCAGACCAGACTTGCTCTGATACCATATTACAAATTGAAAGGGTACAGGAGAATTGGGTAGAAGATTAGAATTCATGATGTGAAAATGCATCAATCATTGCTAAAAGATTAATTCTAACCAATTAGCTAATTAGCTTGCAACCCTTATATACACTTTATGAATATAATATTTAGTCGATGTGAGATTTTTAACGGTAGGGGCCTAGATCACACATCAAAGCTTCAATAATGTATAAGTCCAGTTGATGCAAAGGAAGTGTGGCTTGCTGTTAATTCTTCCCTCGGAGATCTCTCAGCATAGAGTCTAATTATTCAGAATTCTAAAGAATTGATATCTCAAAATAATCATCTAGCTTTGAATTAGGGTAAAAACTTTATACATTCTCCTTCTAATGAGTTGTTGTCCTTTTATTTTTTTTTTCTTTCTTTTATTTTTTTTTTCTTTGAGTTTTGCTCCTCCATTAAAAAAAGGGTGTAATTTTATTAATTAGATAAACATTTCATTATCATCTTTATCGTTTCTTTAGCAAACTCCAAATTGGTCTTTTCTTGACAAGACTCTAAAGTATCATCTAATAATGTAGACTTTTAGTCAAATGCAGGATCTTCTGATTATATTGACTTGTGGTCAATTTAATTCCTCATAATAACCGATCGGATGGTGATGATTCAACATTCCTCCAATTATCCAAAGAACAATCATTCCTTTTCATTATAATCCAAAGGTCTAAAGCTTTTAGTTAATCAGTGGATGTAATAATAAATAATATCATGTCCAAAATGGTAAGAGTTGAAGGATATATGTGTGTATATATATATATATATATATAGGGTTTTAAATCTTTTGAGAGCCAAACCCTAATAAAGAAAGAAGTATTTCTATTATTTTATTTATTTATCTGGTAATTATGTCTATTTTTTATCGAATAAAAATTTGAAATTATAATGATAATGATATATATTTTTAACTTAATAGTAATTGAAAAATGAAAAGGGAAAACATTGCACTATAATAGGATGTAGAGGCAATCGGTTACCGAAATTCAGCATTCCCATGAAAATTCTCTGAGAAAATAAGATGATTAAGTTTATTTAAATTATGGGAAAGTATTAAAAATATATATAATTATAGATTACATTCATACCCTTAAATTAAATATTTTTTTGCAAAAATACCATAAATGCATATAAAAATACTAATATAATAAAGTTTTTATAGTAAAAAATTAACATAAAATATTAACATTAGTTAAAAATCATCTATAAATATAATTTACCAATGGATCCATATATATGAACTCTTAAAATAAAGTAACACAAAAGATCATATTTGAGTAAATATTTATGATTAAGATATTAATATTAGCTTTTTATTTTTTAAATAAAATTCAAGAATTAGATTTTCTTAAAAATATAAAACTTTATATTAACCAAACATTAAATTTTTATTTTTTTAATCATTTTCTCGTGACATTTCAATAATAAAACACCTCCATATATAATTTATGGGAGAATGTATATGGATACGAGGGGCCTACAAAAAAAAATTTATATAGAGAAAGTGCGTGAGAGAGAGAGAGAGAGAGATTAATGAGTGGGTGCAACTATAGAAAAGCAAAAATTTTCTTTATTGAGATTGGAAAGAAAGGTTGAAAATGCCTTAAAAAGTTGATGGAGAAGCTTCTTTTATTATTAAAAAAAGTGAAGAAAAGATAAATCCTACCAAGGTTGGTGCTTCCAATAATCATTACATCCTGATATTAGGTATATATTATGAATTTAAGTATTAATTGTGTCATTTTCACGATGATTATATTATAATTAGCGGCGACAAGCGGCTGAACAAGGAAGATAATGCCTTATTAAGTTTATTATTATAAGGTTTTATTTTAATCATATTAATGAAGTGGGAGAATTATCTATATCTACATATGGCGGTAATTATTAATTATTAACACGAAATCGAGGTTAAAAGGTTGTTAGTCCTTGTCTCATGATCTGGTAATTATTAATTAATCAACATGTAAACAAGAATTTTTGCAAGTTATGACTTACGAAATATGAATGTGATCTCCTCTGTCTCTCTCTTTTACGTCATTCCACTAAATTTAAAGCCAAATTTTGAGGGATTGTGTTGAAAATTTAGGACTGCTAATATTGTTTTTATATATTTTTATTATTCAAGGGATTCCTATTTAGATAAATCACAAAACAAATTAATTTTTTTCAAGAAATTATAATACGTGGACTTCTTACAGTTATGATATTTGAGCTTAATTCAGTTTAAATGATCTTTTAAACGTGAAACAATCAGCAAGTTAGACCATGTGTCTATTCCGTAATATTAATTATTTAGTAACTGTTAGCGTTTTTAGTATCCGTTATCCGTTCTATCATCCGTTAGTTGTTAGCTATTAATTTTTAGTTGTTTATATTACGATTTAAATTAAAGGTATTCGGTAAAAAAATAATTGTTTAATTAGTTATTTAATTTAAAACGATAAAAATGCATTACTTATTTAATTAGTTAAATCTGGAGGGAAAACAATGGATATAATTGTCAAAAAATTTTAATTAAAAACTAAATGCTAAATGCTTAAAATGACAATAAAAGACATTAGTTGTTTAATTAGTATTTAACGTTTTATAAAAAGCTATATTAATTTCTAAAAGTTACTATAAAAGTTATGTTACTAAATGCTAGAATTAACAAAGATAAAATTTTGATTTGGTCAAAATGCTAAAAGTTAATTCAAAAGCTATTTTCGAATAGGTTCTACTTTTTTTATAGTCATATTCTGCGTGTATTCCTAAAATTTTGATGTAATATTATAGTATTTTATATTGTAGAAATTAAATTTCTTCTTTTGGTTACAATTGCAATTAAATAGCAAGTACAGGGTATAAATGGTTATAAGGCAAAACTTTTTTGTTTTGCATTATTATCATTTTTTCTAAGAAAGATCAAGATCATTATTTTTTAGAATGATGTTTATGATGATTACTATCACTATTATTTAGAAAGTATTTTTCTTTTTTAACAGTTAAGGTTATTATTTTATGATGATCAAAAAGAACTTTTATCTTTGTTAATTGTAAATCGAGCACACATACTTACGATTCTTAAAACCGTAAATATATGCAAATATGACTTAATTAACCAATCTTAATTAACTTAATTTAGATTAACTTTTTGTGGCTATATCTAGATTTAGTTAGAGTTAATGATTCCATATTGAACATATACAAATAAAAAAAAGGATAAAAGCTTTTTTTTTTTTTTGAAATATTTCATTAGATATATGAACATTCTAAGTAAATATATAAATTATATTAATTTTTACAATTAATGTACGGATGTACGGCATTAGGTAGAATTACATGTAAAAATTTTCATTATAATTGAGAATACTACCTCTTTTTTTATATATAATTGGATATTAATTATAATAGCAAAATGCATCTATAAGGGAACTCTATATAATTATTTAATAAACAATGATTCAAATTGATATGATTCCATCTAATTTGGAGTCGTAGATATCATTTAAATTGAGTTATTCTTCTATTTATGGTTGGCAAAAGAGATCCTTATTCTTCAACTCTCTAATCTTACAAATTATGTCTCCCCTTTGAATATGTCACCACCAAGTGAATACCAAAAAAAAAACATAAGCAAAATCCTCTTTTTGACCCTCTTGAAGCCTCTAAAATGGAAATTTAAAAAAAAAAAAAAAAAAAAAAAAAAAAAAATAATAATAAGTCACCCCCAAGCGTGAAATACCACAACAAAAAAATATAAGCAAAATCCTCTTTTTGCCTCTTGAGCTTCTAAAATCGGAAAAATTTAAAAAAAAAAAAAAAGAAAAAAACAAAAAAAAAAACTCAAAGAAAACCTTTATTCAATTCTTTGCAACCACCAACAGATGGGAAGGACAGCATTTCTTCTTTTTTCTTCTTTGCTGCATCAAAAATTTTAGGCAAAATAATCGATTTCTTTGATGCTAATAAGGTTTTTCGACTGAACCGTAAATGTATGAGTATTGAAGTTTTAAATAATGCCCGTTTAACCAACTGTTTGAATCTCATATTTCTACCTCTGCCAAGTTTAAAACATTGAATTACTAAAAAATAAACTCAATGAAACGCTAATATATTTTTTTAATCAAACTTTTCGAGTTGTTCAGTAAAATTAATTGTTTTTGATTAAATTTTGTTATATACTTTTACCTTAATGTTAGTTAAATTAACTGTTGAAACTATAACCTTTTCATAAAAATAGTCACAAAAAAAAAAAAAAAAAAAAAAAAAAAAAAAAACTCAAAGAAAACCTAATTCAATTCTTTGCAACCACCAACAATGGGAAGGAAGCATTTCTCTTTTTTCTTCTTTTGTGCATCAAAAATTTTAGAAAATAATCGATTTTGTAATAATTTTCGAAACCGTAAAGTTATGAGTTTGAAGTTTTAAATAATGCCCGTTTAACCAATGTTTGAATCTCATATTTTCTACTCTGCAAGATAAACATTGAATTACTAAAAAATTAACTCAATGAAAACGCTATATATTTTTAATCAAACTTCGGGTTTGTTCAGTAAAATTAATTGTTTTGATAATTGTTAGTTATTTTACTAATGTTTAGTTATTAACTGTTTGAATAACTTTTCATAAAAAGTCAAAAGCTAAACGTTATATGAGTTAACATTATGTTACCAAACACTATAAAAAATAGTGTCTAGTCAAAACGCTAAAAACTACTTAAACAGCCGTTACCGAACACAATTTTCATATGAGAGAGATATATAATACGGGGGATAAAAGTATAAACTAATACATTAATAGGGATAGATATATAAATATATTATAAGAAGGTCTTGCTTGAAAAAAGGAAAGCAACCCATTTTAACAATAGTTTAAGAAACTAAATTAGAAAAGATTAATCAATTACATAATAGAGCAAGCATGGACGTTATCATCGCTAAAGATAGAGGCAATGTTGTCCTCAGGCGCAGTAGAGGCAGGAAAAGCTTGCACAACATTTCGAACATAGCCCGCGGGTGCCCTTTTGTCATAGGCACCAGATGCATATGGATAGTGCACTAAATGTTGAGGTATATATGGCCAAAATTCAGCTCTCTTGCCTGTGCTCTTCACTCTCTTTAACACCTTGTTTGGATCAACATATCCACTTACTACTACCCTGCTTTGTTTTCTGTTCACTTCCACTGTCTTTACTCCTGCAAGCGTACACGTTTATATTATAAACATGTGAGTTTATATTATTACTAGTGCTTAATAATTATATTTATATATGAGAAAAATTTACCTAGATCGGGTTCATAGTCCTACCTATGGACTAAACCAATAAAATTAATGATTTTTATTGAAACGTAAGCACTTGCAAAGAAAAATAGAATATTTTTAAAAAATCTTTAATTTCATTTGTTTGGTCCATAAGTTGGGTCATGGATCCATGTAAGTAAGTTTTTTCCATTTACATATAGTGCATGATGCGAAAATAGGATATATACAATAAATTACTAATTTTATTATTGTAATTATCAAATTCAAGTTTATATACAACAAATTAATTAACAAATTGTCATAAAGTAAAAAAGACCTGAAATTTTATGAAGAAGTCTCAGATTCCAAACTATATGAGATTTAGCATAAAGTTAAATTTTTTTATTTATTTACATATCTTTTTTAGAATATAATTTTTTTATTATTAGGTAAAATTCCTCATAAAAAAGAGAGAATTATATGTGGCAGAAGCAGAGATTGGTCTTATATATATA
Source organism: Jatropha curcas (assembly GCF_014843425.1). Next base: position 858,641 of record NW_023591598.1, on the reverse strand, counting down.
ATTTAAAATTAAGGCTTTCTTTCTTTTTTTTTTTTTTTAATTTTTTATTTGCTTCCATTTTAGGTTTGTTTGTAGTTCCCTCCATGATTGAATTGTCAGTAGTCATATTGACAAAGAAAATAAATATTTTTTAAGCTAAAAGAACAGAGGAGACGTTTTTCTTTTAAGGGTCATAATAGATTCATTTGTTTCCATTTTAGATAATTTGTAGATATCAAACTAAAAGAAGTTTTTGTTTTTTCTTAGAAATGCTGATATGTCTTTTCTTTTAGCAATTACTTTGCCTCTTAGATAGGTCACTGCAAATATACATATAAATATATGATTCAAAAACATAAACTCAAATGGAAAAACAACAAAAGACAAATTAAGAAAGAAAGAAAGAAAGAGAAAGCTTGATGGCAGAACCTCTCATGGAGGAAACAGCATTCTTAACTCTTCTTTCACATCCATCACAGTCCATCTTCACTTTGATTTCAACTGTCTGAGATTAACAAAACAAAACCAAACCCATTATTTATCTTTTAGAGAAAAGGGTAAAGTAATTGAAGAATACATATAAAGTAAGAAAAACAAAGTGAAAAGGGTTCTAAATATATATATAATTAAGATGGCTAATGAGTAATGAGTAGGTACCTGCATTGGTTTGCGTTTGCTTCTTGTGCTGGTGACAGTGCAAAAGTTGGAGAGATAATCAATAGCACCCATTTTTGCTTCTCTTTACCAGAAAGAAAGCTAAACAGACACAGAGAAACAGAGAATAGGATATAGAGAAGCGAGAGTGAGGGACTCGGTCTTTTATATAGGAAAGTTGCTTCTTGGGTATAGTACATCCAAATATTGTTTCCGTTTGCTTCTTGTCGTCTGGGGTGACAGTCGGCCATTAAAAGCTTTGGCAGAGAACAATCCACATAGACACACCATTTTTGCCTTCTCTTTACCAGAAAAGAAAGCTGAAAAACCAGACACAGAGAAACAGAGAATAGATATACGGAAGCGAGAGTGAGGGACTCGGTCTTTTATATAGGAAAGTTGCTTCTTGGTATAGTACATCCAAAATATAATATATATATATATATATTAATATATATTATATTATATAATACGAATATAATTATACTAATTTATCCTATAGATCACTCTTACCAACTTTACCGAGTGAGCCAAGCAACTTGCGCAACCTTTTTCATTAAGATTAAGAACACTATCCTTAGCCCACAGTCGAAATATATTATCTTATTAAAAATATATGGAGAAAATGGTCTAAATTGCCCATCTTTTAAAATTTAAAACTCCTTATTAATTTGCTATAAAAACACCTAATAAATATGGACAAACGAAAAAAAAAATAAATTAATAATATTAACTTCTCAAAATCTTTATATACACTCTTCCACTTTACGAGCAACATTTGATTTTTCATAAGATTAAGAAAGCAGTCGAAATATATTTATCTTTTAAAAATATATGGAGAAATGTCTAAATTGCCATTTTTAAAATTAAAAACTCCTTATTAATTTTTGCTATAAAACACCTAATAAATATGGACAAAACTGAAAAAATAATAATTAATATACTCTCAAAATCTTAAATGAGAACTCAAAGTGAAACAAGTAAAATGCACAATTGTTACTATTAAGGTGGAACAGAGAGAATATATACTAATTTAATTCATTAAAGTTCAATTTTTGAGTGCAGTCATAAATGAGTTTTTTTTTTTTTTAATTATAAATCTCTTAAGAACAATATATATGGATCAAATTAATAATAATAAAGATTTTTTAAAAATTGTTTTTAAGTGAATGATCAAAAATATCTTCATTTCTAAATAAAAAAAAAAGAAAAATATTTTTTATTAGTTTGATCTATTATGCACCCATAAATCGAATTTAGATAATTCTTTCTCTATTTGAATATTACCACTTCTCAAGTGTAAACACGTATGTAAACAAAAGAATATAGGGTGAGTAAAAAATTTCTAAAAGAATATATGAACAATAAATATTAAATATTTTATAAAGAAATATCATATTAATTTACAATAATTATTCCAGATGAAATGAGAAAAGATTCATGAAATAAAGGAGAGTTATTTCTTATTGTATATATAATGTAATGAGAAAAGAAAAATCAATTAAATGAAATATAATTGTTTTATTCAAATAAATAATTAAATAAAGAGTGTGCAATTATTTATTAGGTACAAGGAGAAAAAAAAAAGTGCCAACAAGCCATGCTAAAATGTCTAGAATTTGTTGATTTTTTATTGTTAGTAGGGAAGTCTTTTGTGTTAGCTTTGATTTTTGTTCAATGGGTGTGGCTTTGCTTTTTAGTTCTCTCTTTTAATAATCTCCAATAATTGATAACATTGGTTGAATTTTATTATTCTTTTTTTCTTTTATGAGCCACACAAAGAGTATTCTTTTCCTATTCTTAACTTTTAAATCAAATTTTTTAGAATTTGATATGAAATTGCTAAGAAGAATCTTCAATTTTTGTTGTTGGATTGACCCAAAAAGGAATTTTAAATTCCATTTTAATTACTTTTGGGTTTTTATTCCATCAACAATTGTCCACATTATACTAAATTCTTAAAATTGTCATATTCATTCCAAAAGCAATTTTCAAAGTAGACTTTCATTCAAAATTTATCAAAACTTCATTTCAACAAAAATAATGATTATATATAATATATAATATTTTTATACACGCGTGTTTTCGTGTTTCGACTGAGAGTAATATTCAAATAAAATCATTTTAATAGTGATAATTTTAAATTTTGAACCCCAAAAAAATAATATACCGCTCAAATTGAAACTTATTTTCCAAACTAAGAAAGTTCAATTTGAATTTCTGATTTATTATATATATTTTTTATTTGTATGCAAATTAGAAAATGAAAAACTTTTGAGAAAATTGTTTTAATAATTAGCTTTTAAAATTTTCATAATATTCTCTACCTTTCACTATCTTTTTTAGAATTTGAAAAGTCTTTAACGGTAAATATTTCATCTCTTTTTGTTTTAAATGTGCACTGGGCATTGGCCTATTGGCAAAAGTGATTCCAATTTTATAATTTATCCCACAACTTTACAATTTTATTTTTATTTTTTATCATTTGTAAATTTACCTCTTAAATTCTTAGACGGTTCCTAAAACAATGTTAAAATCACCGGTTTTTTTTTCCTAGTTTGGAACCAAAATTTAACAACTTTTTCAATTTTTTTTAAATTGGATTATAATAATTTGAGTAAAATAATAATAATTAATAGTAACATTGAAAGATTAAATAAATTTAATAAACAATATTTAAATTTATTTAAAAATTTAATAAAAAATAAATTAAAATTTCAATTTTGACCAATTCCATTTTATTTTGATTTTAGTTTAGAACGAAACTATGATCATCTATAATTCAACTGATAACAATTTTCATAAATGTCAGATAATAATCAACATATAAAAACTTCAACGCTTATCGGGAAGGTATCAACCATTGGCTTTTTTTCTTTTTTTTTTTTTGGGTAGTATTATTCTTTTATTTTGAGATTGGATGAGCATTGGCTTATGATTGATGCATCCAATTAAAGAAGTAAAGAAGAAAAGTTGGATAAAGGCTTCTCATAAGATGAAAAGAAGACAAACCAGAAAGAAAACTGCTGGAAGCAAGGAATTAAGCCCATTCGACCAGACTGGGACTAGTTTCCGAATCTTATCCGCCAAACATACATACATACACACACCTAGAAAAGGTTCCACATGCGTAAAGCATTTGAATTTCCATTTATGGGGATATTTTTATTATGTGCTCATCAAAATAATAATGGATGTGAAGAATTCAATTGTAACGCTATATTTAAATTTTGAAGATTGAGAACGCGTTTGGTTCAATTGATTCATATGATAAAGAATTTAATTGGCATTTAATAATTGATAGAAGTTTTAATCAATTACAATTATATTTTAGAGTTTTTTTCATGTAAGTAGTTGATTCGTTTTTATGTTGTATTTGAACTTCATTAATAGTGTAGGAGGCAAAAAAATCAACATTCTTTTTTTTTTTTTTTTTTGAAACTATCAGTATTTGGACCTCATTATCAAAGACTGCCTAATCCGGCTCGAGATTTAGTCACAGTTAAGGTTTCTCGTCCTTTTCTGCAAATGTATTTAGTGGGGATCGAACTTGAAAACCCTTCTCAGATGCCCAATTTATATTGCCAACTGTGTCACAGCATATAAGTTTATGTAACATTCATTAACTAATCGTTATTGCTAGTATGGATAGTTGAACCAAAAGACACTAAGTACATAAATATTGGGATACTTAGTGGTAAAATTAGCACCTTTCACATGGAATAACTAAACAGTTTTATAGAGCTAGTCCTCATGGATGAAGCGGTAACAATATGGACGGATTAATAATTTTGATTAAACTTAGAGACAAAATAGTAATTCTCCCCATAATTTAAAAGATAGACATGCTACCACCAATGAATTATTATTTTATAAATATTAAATAAATACTAAGACTATAGTTTTATAGAAGTTGTCCTCATTACAATGCATTCCACTATGATGGATGGTCTGTTCAGTGTTCAAATATTCATAATGCATCTGTATTTGATTAAATCGAGCAGTGTAAAGGTTCTTTGTACATAATAAACGGATAACATCAAATTAGCACTCTTTTTTCTGGGACTAATTTGGATTTTACAATTAGTTGCATACAACTTCAATAATAACAATTCTCTTAACCAACCGAATCCCTAATTTTCCCATGTTTTATGGAATGCTGGATATGAGTATTTCTTAAGTTTGAGCAGATTAATCTTTGGATTGTTCTTAAGTAGTTAGCTACGTATGTAGTTATTTCAGTCTAAATCATTTTGTAATAATGAATAAACAGGTTTATATAAAAAAAAAGACGCTATAAATATTCCGAAAAAAGCTATACTGATTGAAAAGTGATACAAATTCATACCAATCCACTTGTTCTTTTTGGTTTTGGCACAAAAAGTTTAAAGATGTAACTTTTGACAAAATATCTTACTGCATTCCTTCTTCGTTAAATTGATTGAAGGGAATTCATGTGGCTGTCATGGGAATAGGAAAAAACCCTTTGAGTATTAAAATTTGTAATAGTAATAAAAGGCCACGTCATATATATTCTTAAATTACCACCAATTTTGTAGAGTGTTTCACATCCTTAAGTAATCTAGCCTTAAAGCTCCGGACCTCCTGTGCTCGAGAGAGAGCTGTCCATGAAAAAAATTTGCAAAGAACAATTAATTTTGAATATTCATATTTTCTGATCTAAAAAGAAAAAAAAGGTGTTGCTATGAGGTTTTCTCTATCTTCTTCTCCACATCCAAAGTTACCTGCTCCTCCCCCAAATTTTATTTGCTTTAGTTTGTACCTTACCATCATTCTCTTCAAGATTAACTTCATTCTTAGCATCTTTAAAAGTTATTTCTGCTCCAAACTCCTCTTTCTTCTCATCTTCCATAATCACACGTCCTATTAGCCAAACCCTAACATAAAATTCAGGGATTTCGTGATGGCTCTATACTGATGAAGCACTCGATGGTCCAATAAAATAATAGTTACATGCAAAAATAACTACAATGGAACCGTTTTCATGTCATGAAAGATGAAGTTATCTAATTGTGGGTTAGTATAATGTTACGCACTTAGAGATGTAAACGAATGGAGCCAAATTGAGCTTCAAGTTGTTTATGTTTGATTTGCCAAGTGCTGTTAAGAGATCAAGCTCAATTCAAGGTTTGAAATTGTGCTCCACTCATTTAGAAAATATTAAGCTCAAGCTTAATTTGAATTCAACTTGTTTAAAGTTGGTTTAAATTGATTCGAGTTTAAGCTCATTTTAGATAACCATATTAATTTATTTGATTCCGTTTGATTTAAGAAAATTGAAAGATTAGTTTTCAATTTTTGTGGTTCGGTATTTCAGTTTAGTTTGAGAACCAACCGACTAATTTCACACCCTAAAAGTAATTGTAAAAAATGAGGATACTTCATGTTTAAGAATATGCATAGATAGAAAAGTGAGAGATCTAGCATTTTCCTAAGGATTTTAAAAGTTTATTCGGCAATATTAGTGATTTTAGTAGTTGTTAATTACTGTTTCAGTTGCTGTTAATTATTTATACAGCGATTTAAGCTAGAAGAATTCATCAAAAATAATTGTTTAACTTAAAATGATAAAAAAAAATTAACTTTTTAATTAGATGATTTTGGAGAAAAGAAACAATGATTATGACCCTAAAAAAAAAAACTGATCTCTGACGAAACACTAAAATAGCCTTGTTATTATGAAAACTATCTTAACAAATGGTATAAATACAGAGATAGAGATTTGCCTCAGATGGAAACTTCAAAAGCCAACTTTATGACCAAGGCCTACAGAAAGGAGCATGCTGAATCAAGTGAATACCCGACAACTCAATCAAATACAATATAGACAAGACATTCGATTTCAATTTCTTATCTGCTAATTGATATGCAGCTGCCACATGCGAGATACTGTCCTTCCTTGACGGGTTCTCCGTTTACAACCAAATTCTCATACCCTTGGAAGATATTTCTAAAACCGCCTTTTGATGCCATAATTATATCAGAGCCATGAAAGTCAATTTAACGACATGTCGAGGACTTCAGAAAGGTGGTGCTTCCTTGATTCAGTTGCTAATTTTTGGAATTGGTTAAGTAGTGTCGTAGCATTTCCTCTAATTCCCAATTTTTTATAACTGCTTCCACCACTTCAAATATAAAAATGTTTCTTACCTTTATCTTAATATTTTAGTAGTTGTCTCTCTAAACATGTCCAGTCATAAATATAGAAAGAAAATTAATATTTTTCAATCTATTCCAAACATCAAATAATAATAATAATAATAATAATAATAGTAATTTCCAATTATTTTTAACATCTCAACCAAACAATAAAAATAAGCCATTTCTTATAAAAAATTTTCCTCAAAATATTTTTCAGACAGTAATTTTCCATGAAACAGAGCCAAAGAATCAAAAAAATTTCCCTATCCAGAACTCTGCTTACTAATTATGCAGCCATCTAGTGAAATGCTTCATCTGCTACAATTTCTTCAGCTTTTGACCTCGTAAACCATTCCAAAAGGAAGCTGCGGTTACCACCTTCTTGCCAGGAAGCTGAACTTCCAATACCTATTCAAAAAGCATCAAATGTTCATTGACAGTTCAACTGTTAAAATATATATATCTATTCGAGTAGAAATTTGTTTCGATTATTTCAGAAACCATTTATAAGTCCAAAACTTTATATTCTGAATGCCATCAACATAGCTACACCAAGATTCTTTGACAATAACTACGTTATGGCTCAACTGACCTCAAGTGCAGTGGACCTTCCACACGGAATCACCAATGAACCCTTTAAAAAAGTGATGTCATCCTTTTCGTTGTCGTTGGTGATGCCATTTTGGCAAACTTTTGTAGTAATGATTTTAAGTTCTATTATACTTTGCTGACTATTTTGACTGCCAACAACGGCTACTTTAGCTCGTGTTCCTGGCCACCCTGCAAATGCACGAACCTAAAATGGTTGCATATAGTCATTGCATGGTCATCTCAGGAAGAAAAAGTAAGGGTTTACCTTATTATGTAGGACTAAAGCTTCTTCATCCAAGGATAGCCATGACTCCTCAACAGTTATCTGCATAAAGCAGAGAAATTTGAGTATTTGTTTATTCATTCAATGCCAGTAGAATAAGAAAAAAATTTGTATTTAGACTCAACATAAATAGCCAGCCATCAATGAAGACTAGATTTTGGCAGTAGTTCTATCAAGTGATAAATCTATCTTTTCCCATAATTATCAAACGGCATTTTATCAAATTCCCATGTTCATACTAAAATACCAACTCTTATAACAGAAGTAAAATATGACAGTATATTTTCACAAAATTAATACTTATAGTAGTTCAATATCCAAGAAGTCGTCATCATCTTATCTTCTTTCTGACAGGCCTACAAAATCAAGCATATTAGAAGAATGATCCTAGCAATCATTTCTCTCGACAACACAGTATATCTTATTAGAGATTTTGGAACTGTGCTGAGCATAGTTCAAGAAATCAACAAAAGATGTCAGTATCTCATTCAAGTGAATGTCTCAAAAGAACAACGGGAAATAAAAAATCAAATAAGCAGAAGCCATTGAAGTGCAGCTATAAAAGAAAAGAATGAATGCCCCCAAAACTAGGGCATAGAAGAATGCATGTTTTACAATGCGTCAGTTCATCAGGTTATGCCTGACAACTGACAAGACCTCAACTAAGATCAAAATCACGCTGCCTACTAAAATAGTTTTGCCTCAACACAAACCTCATTCTGCTCTTTAAAACCAGGCTATGAGTACACAAATGGATACAAATACTACTGTCATGTCCTTTGTGATGCAGTCAATTATATCAAGAGGAATTTATTGCCAGTTCCATTCTCAAAACACAAAGAAAGAAAGAAGAAGAGTGAAAGAGAGAGGTTACTTTTGGAGCCAAAGTAGCTTTAGAATCATCTTGTGGTCGTGCCTTTTCCTCAGCCGATCCATCAAAAATAGAGGGAAGCTCATGAACAAGAAGCTTGGATCCTGCTAAGTTACAAGTAGATCATCCATCAATGGAACTGCCTGGAGCAAAAAATATAATCAATTGGACAAAAGAATACTACATCACAAATCCACCTGAAACTATGTTATGATGAAAAGATCATTTTGGAAAAAGATACACTGGAAAAAAGGTTACCGAACAAGATTAGTCACCAATGTTCAAAACATGGCAAAAGCAATAACAGACATACCTTTATAAAATAGCAACTCAAGTAAATCAGGCGCCTGCAACAGTAATCAGTATAAACAGTAGTCAAAATTATCTTGAAACTGGTGATTGCATATTAGGAAAAAATCATATCAAAATGAAAAATACCAGTTAAATCCTCGTGATAATCTAATTTAATATGCTAAGAGTCGAGTAAATAGAGACTGCTGCTGTATGAATCCATCCACAAGTGACATAGAGAAAGTATAAAATTAGTAAATGCAATGATAAAAAAATGTGCAATTATGAGGGAACTTATATCTTGCGCAATTGTAAAGTACTGTGCTAACATGTGCAAGTGCTCAGGTTAGAACCTGAAAGTTAGCCATGTTGTGCCATAGGGATGAACAAGAAACTGTTTAATTTAGTTGAATTATGTTAGACCAAACCAACCATCTCGAGTTGAGAAAATACTAAACCAAAGTCCAAAACCAACCAAGATATAAGAGAAACCAACGTTCCTGATTTACCGATTATCGGTTTCGGGTTAGTTCCGAATCAGCATATAAGGCTTGGGCAGCCCACTAAGACCACTTATTAGAGTAAAAGAGCCATGCTAGCTATATGATTTAAGAAAGAGTCAACGGCTTCATTTTACATAGGGGAAGTACAACCTCTATTTTATAACTAGGCAATGTGGGCTTGCTTCCAATATAGCTGTTAATATGTGGGATGCATCACATCAAAAATTTTAGAATAATATATCAGTGCCCCCAATAAAATGAGGACACTGTGTGGTATTTGTTTAAGTGTTCAGTAGCCTTTTGCCTAATCCTTAATTATATAAAATTCAAGAGGTTGGGCTAAAGGTTTTACCAAGTCGCAGATCAATCAAATAGCATTCACGTAAAACATGAATTTATTTATTTATTTATTTATGGGTAGGTTTCACTCAGTTTGGCAGAGTGAAATCCAAAAACCAAGCCGAACAACTAGTTTTTGTTGAAATTACAAAAAAAATACTGAGTTTCAAAGATAACCCATAAAATTTGGGTTGATTTGGGTTGGTTGGGCAGGTTCAGGGGTTTGGTCGGGTTGATGTACTGCACTCCATGCAACACACTAAAGACAGGAAACAGGATACCCTTCCCATAACCTGCTTGGCAGGACTAACTAGATATCAACTACCAAGGCATATTATTGCTAAATGGTTTGATCCAATCCATCATGTCAATTGAATCGGTTCAGAAACACTGTAGAATAGCTGAACCCAAAACTTGCCGCTGTTAAACAGACAAGAATAATTTGTACCTTAATTTGATCATCAACATCCAGTCTTTCACAGGCAATGACAGGTCCAGCATCTAGAGCACGAACAGTGAAGGCCAAGGATACTCCAGTTTCTTTAGCGCCATCCTAGTGCAGAGACTTATCAATGCAATTGCATAATATGGATAGCATAAGCATTTATATGACTAACAAAAACAACCTATGAAAATAACGAACCTGTAATGCTCTTTGAACAGGAGCAGCTCCACGATAAAGCGGCAAGAGACTTGGATGTATATTGACTGTTCCTGAGAAGATCAAATTTGAAGTTGAGGAACATTTGAAGGGGGGAAAAAAATCAGTTCAATGTCAAAGCACAATACCACTTCATCGTTCTGCTTTTACAGATGATTTATACAATGTCAATCACAATTAAAATAAATATATTTTACAAATTTTTTTTGACCGACATATGCATGCACTAGTAGTGATTAAAGTGTATTTTTTTAATCATCTCAGCACAAGAATGGTGTTACAAGGAGCAACATTAGCTTTTGCTGTCAGTTGCAGGATCTGGGCTAGTAATTGGTTGGAAAAGCTTGAAGTTGATGACTAGATCAATTGCCAAATGCTTTCAATGAGAATTGAGGACTTTATTGATCAATGCGAGCTTGATAAGGATTAATCTTCAGTACTTTATTTTTATCATATTATTGCTTGGAGTGGAGATGCGCAGTGACGGAGCAAGAAATCAAAGTTTTTTTTTTTTTTTTTTTTGCTGTCCAGTTTGCAGATCTGGGCTTAGTAATTGGTCTGGGAAAAAGCTTGAAGTGACTGACTACGCATTCAATGCCGCAAATGCTTTTCAATTGAGAATTGAGGACTGTTATTGATCAATGCGAGCTGATCAAGGATTAATCTACAGTTACTTTATTTTTATTCATATTATTGCATATTGGAAGTGGCGAGCATGCGCAAAGCTGACAGCGAAGAAATCAAAGTTTCTTTTTTTTTTTTTTTTTTTTGGGGGCGGGGCGGGGGGAGGGGAGGGAGGAATTAAAAACAAATTACTAAGGTAATGGGGTTTTTAAAATCAAAACAATTTTATTATTTAGAGGTAAATATTAACAACAAAAAAAATCTGGCGTTGAGAAGGGGGGGCAAGGGCCTACCCCCTTGCCCACCCCGTGAGACCATTGCCCCCCCTCCCTCCGTCAATGGAAGTATGCGGGCGTGGGGGGGGGGGGGGGGAGGGAGGGAGGAATTAAAAAAATTTTACTAATTTAATGGGTAAAATCAAAAAATTTTATTATTTTATGAGGTAAATATTAAAAAAAAAAATTGGGTTGGAAGGGGGGGGCAAGGGCTACCCCTTGCACCCCGTAGCCCTTGCCCCCCCTCCCTCCGTCAATGGAGATGCGGGGTATCAGTCCCCAAACCTCTAGCATGGAGAGCTAATGTTTCTTGAGAATAGTGCAGATTTAGCTATAAACAGAGTATAATGGAGGCAAATGATTCATATAGCCGGCCCCAACTAATTTTGGATTAAGTCTTAGTTGTTTGTCTATTTGTAATTGCTTGAAGTGGAGCAAAATAGACCAATCATAATTTCTTTTTTAAATGCATAATGCACAAGAAGACCAATAATCACGGTGCAGAGATAAAATAATATGATTGGCTCATCACTAATTTTTCCTATAACTTCTCTAAGAATATCTACTTTCTTCCTTGTTTTTCCTTTTCGGTATGTCAAAATTCTTAAAAGGTGAAAAAGGTTGCCAGGAGTTGAACTCCTGACTTCCTGCACTGTGAGTAGGGGGGCCTAATCCAGTTTATGATTATGTTTGACAACAGCTTTTTAAGTAACTTTGTCAAACAGCTAAACGCTATTTTTTATAGTGTTCGGTAACATAGCATTTGAACAAACTTTTAGAAGTTAAGGTAGGATTATATAAAAAGTTAACACATGTAACGTTTAGCTTTTAACGTTTTATAAAAAGCTACTAAAACAGCTAATAACTAAACGCTACTAAAACAACTAACTACTAAAACAACAAATTTTGCCGAGAAGACCCTCTATAAACAGTTCACACATGGAAAAGGGATGTCTCGAACCCCACTCCTAGACACTTCCCAAAAGACAGAAGTCTTGCACTGATAATTAGGAAGCCACTCAGCCACTTCACCCTGATTTTATTATGTTTCTTTTAATCTATTTTTGATTTTTGATTCCTTAGTTGTAGGATGGTGATGGTGCACCTCCACTTTTCCCATTTTCCTAAAGTTAACAAGGTTGTTTATTCTCCACTAATATATTGCAGTTGTTTTGTTCAATAAAAATCAAGCAGAATTTACACAAAGTTGAGTACTTTCTTACTCAGAGATTTGAGTTCTCTCTTTAATTGAATTCAAGCTGCAACCATAGGTAGAAGAAGCAAAAACCCTAAACCACACTCAACCATACCTTCACCAGAATCTAACCCTTCAGCCTCTAGAACCACAACGAGATCCTATGCTAAGGCCCATAACAGGGCCAAAGACCGATTCCAATCCAAACCAGCAGTTCTGGTTTATGACACCCCTGACTCTGGTACAGTTCAACCAGGTTACGGCAGCAATTTAAAAAAAATAAAATAAAATGGTTTGGAACTGGTTGATTCTTGTCAGTTCTTTGAGGGGCAATAAAGCCAGTTCTGGTCCAAACCAGTTCCCAGCAGGTCCAATTCCAGGGCTTGGTCTAACTACGAAGCACACACTGACCATTGTTGGTAGTGATCCACCATTGGACTAGGCCAAGCTAACCTACTTTCTTATAAGAATAAATGGCACATTAAAAAAACCTCAAATGAGCATGTTAATAAACTCAAGACAAAGCATGAGTAGCAAAAAATGGGATAAAATAAAAAATAAAAGCCATGTGAATGAATCCTCACAAAGAACAGTTCTAGGGTAATGGCTTACAATGCCATCACAAGCACAACCGTCATTTTTACCCTGCTCTTTCCAGTATGCATCTATCTATGGTCATTCAGATTAATTAACCCCAACCATAATCTATTAAATCAGAGTCCTGGGGTAGAGAATTTAAGGACAAAGCTTGCCTCAAACATTTTTCAATGGCGCAGCTGCACGCAACACTAGACCCTATGTTACATTGAGCCCAAGACTTTTACCCCTAACTACTAAGGGCTAGAATTGCAGACTTAGAGCCAAAATAATATGAAGCTCATTTGTGGCTAAGTTATAAGCAGCTAGTTTATGAGTTCAATATACTCATGCTGCCAATGAACAAAGGAGCCAGTACTGTAACAATTAAAAAATAGACATGCATACATATTTTCTGGGATTTAGAAGTTCACATTTAATATAAAACTTGTTAAATCATTCAATTTCAACATTTGTTATGATAAGCAAGAAGACAGCACCACCACATTATAAAAGCAACCACCTTCTCTTTCACAAATGTGATATCCTACGGACCATGATAAGTGGCTAAACTGTACATGGCCTAACTATTCTGAGCTATATTTGAATTCTTTAAATTCAATTCATATTCTGAAATTATTTAGAGCCAAAACGAAATTAAGCCCTAGCACGTTGGTTGGTACTGAGACAACTTCAAGCTTAAAAGATAAAGCTTGATCAAGCTCAATACTAGCCATGCCTATAAAAATCGAACCCCAGCTTAGCTATTGCAGTCTTACTTCCTATCTAACAAGTTTAAACTTTAAAATTGTAACATATTCCTCCAATGACATATAGTCCAATGTTGTCTAACAAACAAGCATAGGACAGTTAATCATCTAGTCAGACACATGGTTTGCCCACTTCAAAAGTAGCAGAGAAACAAAATTCTCAATTTTGTTAGAAGAAGTACATTTGACTAACCTATTAGTGGAATTTTGAGAAACTTGGTAGGTAAAATGTTCCCATATGCTGCTGTAATGCAGAGTTCAGGCTGCAATGCTCTTAGACTGTACAAAAAGGCATCCTGCATTGCAACAGAAGGAAAACGAATTCTCCTCACAAAAATAAGAAATGTAACTTACTGAGAAGAAACCCCATTAACCATCAATTACCTCTCCAGCTCGTTCAGGCGTAAAAATGAGGTCAGTTGGAAAGCCTCTGTCAAGTGCATGCTGAGCAACTGGTGAAGGCATCAGCTTTTTACCCCTACCTTTTCTTGTAGGTGGCTGAGTAACAATTGCTCCAACCTAAAATATAACAAATTGCTAATCCTTAAAACAAAGAAGATGAAAATTTCAGGCAGAAAAATTCTAAATTCCAAAATGGAGTACCTCAAAGATAGAATTGGGTGCTGAAGATGCATTGAAAAGCGCGTCAAGAACAGTTGTAGAAACCTAATAAGAAGAAAATGTCAGGTCTCCATCAATAATTAAACTATACAAATGAATTTATAATGAATGTTCACCTGAGGGGAGCCGAGAAAGACGAGGGACTTCTTCTTAGGAGAAGAAGAAGCTACTGCTGATGGCGTTGCGTTGAAACAGAAGAAACGACGTAGCATCAACGAAGAATTCATTCCTTTCTTTTTCCTTCAAGAATGGCTACTGCTGGTTATCCGCCGGGAGTGGAGCTTACAGTTTAATGGGCCCTTGAGACGATGCTAAAGCCCACATTTGTAAAAAAAAAAAAAAAAAAAGAATTCCTATAATGAATGTTACACCATGAGCGGGAGCCCGCAGAGAAGACGAGGGACTTCTTCTTGAGGAGAAGAAAGAAGCCTACTGCTGATGGCGTGTGCGTGTGCAAACAGAAGAAAGCACGTGAGCATCATACTGAAGAATCTTCAATTCCTTTCTTTCCTTCAAATATGGGCTCGGACTGCTGGTTATCCGCCGGTGAGTGGAAGCTTACAGGTTTTTAAATGGGCCCTTGAGGACGATTGCTAGAAGCCCACGATTATGTAAAAAATAAGAAAAAAAAAAAAAAGCTCCACATCCACCTTGTTAGTTTTCTCATTACTGACAAGGATCGCTCCAGAAAAATAAGGTTAAAATACGACTTTCCCAATACGCTCGAATCTTACGATTGTTACAATCACATTCTAAAATGAAATTTAATCTCTCAAATACCCGTAGAGTTTCAAAATGATATAACACTTTTTAAAAAAAAAAAAAAAAAAGTCCAATCACCTTGTTAGTTGTTCTCATTACTGACAAGATGCTCAGAAAAATAAGGTTAAAATCATTTCCAATACCTCAATCTTTACGATTGTTACAATCACATTCTAAAATGAATTTAATCTCTCAAATACCCTAATTTCAAATATATAACACAATTGCATCCTAAAAGTCAAATTAATTGAAATTTATGAGACCCACACTGATTAGCTAACATAACATGAGTTAGCTTTATAGGAAATCAACGATCATTTTGAAAACTTTTGACATCAAAAAACAAGAACTTTTGACAAATATCGATTAATATTTATTCACGTACTCTCTCTGTTTTAAATTGATAAACATATCTTTTCTTTTAGTTTGTCCCGAATTATAGTTATTTACCGTTGTAATAGGTTAGTTAATATATAGGTTAATTTCACCGGTGATTTTTCAACTTAGAACCCCTGCACTTAATTATACATACACTTCAATTTGTAATTTAAAAATGTTTCAACTTTAATTTTGTAATACTGAAAATGTCTTTATCTGTTTTAATTAATTTTTGGATTGCCAAGTGGCTTACACATGGCATACAAAAAAATAAAATATTGTCTAGTGGCATATTATAATTTTTTTAAAAAAAAATACTTTTAAGTAATAAAAAATTAAAACAAATCACTTAAGTATTTTTAAAACAAAAACATAAATTACTTAATTTACATTACTTACTTGAAATTAAATAATGATTAAAAATTAAATTATATTTTTTGGTAAATCTAAAAATTTATTAATGGCTTTAAGAAATATATTATTAATTTATTTAGGTTTTAACCTGTAAATTTATAATAATAGAAAGCTTTTGCAATTTACTCAGATTAACTTAATTTTATTTCTTGTCCTTTACTATGTTTCTTCAATAGACCATGACAAATTTGTTTTGTAATGAGAGAGCACAAGTAGCTCTTTTCAAGAATTTAGTTTGTTTTTATATTTGGAGTGTTAGCTTAGTAAATTTGTCAAGCATAGCATTCTCATGCAATTAGAGTGCTTTAAATAATTACTTGTTGGAAATCATCTCAGTTACAATGCCTTAGCTATTGTTTGTTGGAATACAAATATTTGAATGACGGTAATTTTTAAGAATTTCAACACTTACACTTACTTGTGGTGAATTTTCTTTTACATATAAGTTTTAGTATGAAGTTTATTTTAATTTATCTCATCTTTTTAATTGTGCTCTGTAATTCTTTTATTATTATACTTATTGTTAATTATATTTTTAAATTAAATTTTGAAACCACAATCAATTAATTAAAAGAACTCAAATTGATAACAATTGGTACATATTTGTACTAAGATGAATATATTTTGTATTAAGTATTAGCTAAAGCCTACGAGGATTTGCTTACCTAGAGCATATCCATTGCTCACTCATGGACCCTTAAAATGAGGGTATTTTTCACTGTATATTAGGAAAAAAAAGGACAAAATAAAAATAATTATTAAAAAACATTTTTATTTCCATGGGTTTAGTTTGCGGAATCATGAATCCAGTCTAGATAAGTGCCTATATATTTAGGCTCTTTTAATTCTTCTCAGTTTTTGATTTGTTGTTATCATTACCTTGTTGGGTTAACATATAGCTTTTTTTTTTTTTTTTTTTTTTTTTTTTTGGTTAATATAATGATATTTTAACTACAATAGGATAATATTATCATTATATATTGTTACAAATATCTTTAAAAATCACTTGTAGTCAAAACTTTCTCAAAGTTTTCTATTACTGAATCCAAAATCATTAGATTCCTTGAGTTTTTTATATCACCTCGCCTCTCTGTCTCGTAAAAATACCAAACAAGTCGTTAGACATTATTGGCCTCTGTCCAAATTACTCATATTAAATAGGGCACGTCAACACAGCCAAACGTGCTTCCGAAATACTACCAGATTTTTTTTTTTTTTTTTTGGTATAAATATAAGATATTTTAAACTACAAATAATAATAATTATCATTATATTTTGGTACAAAATCTTTAAATCACTTGTAGATCAAAATCTTTCTCAAAGTTTTCTTCTGAATCAAAATCATTAGATTCTTTAGAGTTTTATTATCACCCTCGCCTCTCTGTCTCGTATAAAATACCAAAATGGTTAAAGACATTAATTTGCCTCTCAAATTACTCATATGTAAATAGGGACGTCAACCAGCCAAAGTAAGCTCGAATCTACCAGATTGAATACTCGATTTAATAAAATTTAGCTCGGTTCAAAATTTCATAAGTCTGAAAATTTTATGAGTTTAAACCTCAACTTCTCGAGTTCAATTTTAAATTGGATGCTCGAATAAGTTTAATATATATATATATATATATATAAAGCTCAAAAAAGGTCAATGAGTTTTCAAACTAACACATTACGCTTGAGCTCAATCCGAGCCAAGTTATTTTGAACGTTTCTCAAATCAAGCTCAAACAGTTTTTGAGTTGGCCCTATTCATTTGCACCTCTATATAAATAGAACTTGCCTACACCATAGATCCATCTATGAATGAAACTAATAGAAGTAAAATTTTTTTTAAAAGTTGCTCTCACTTTGCCTTTCAGCAAATAATTAAAAATATCATTTAAAAAATCATTTTTTATTGATTTGATTAAGCGAAAGATCGAATCTGAATAAGTTATTCTCTTACTCGTAGCAAGTAGCCAATATAATTTTAAATTAATTCTGTTTTTTTTTTTAATAAAACTAAATGATGATGTCCCCACTAGATCCAGATATATATTTTTAATAAAATAATATTAATAATTAATAATAAAACCTAATTATTACTTATTATTATAGATATGAATTGTGTATATTATGTATGGAACCATTTTTACCAAATCCATCAATGAAAGATTTTCTAAAAATTATTACTCTTTTATTTTTTTTTATTTTAGTGAATAGTCAAGCATACTCTTATTTAAACTAAACATAATTTTTAATTGGTTTATCCATTAATCGTCAGTAAATCCTTCCCATGCAACTATAATTTTTTTGAGGAGTACCAACACAAATTGTGGGCGTTGTTGATTTTTTTTTATTTACTTTTTTTTTTTGAAAGAATGATTTTTTTTAAAAAATTTCAATGTTTTTAGAATTAAAATAAAGGGATTACATTTTATTATTATTCTATTTAATTCTAGCCTTTGTAGTGTGATATGACAATCATCAATTTTGGTTTTGTCGGCCACTTACTGCAGTAATTGACCATTATTTTGGTTCTAAATTTTAATTAAAAAGCTTTTAAAATTATGGAGTTTTACAAATGTCATAATATACGTATATTTAGCAAATTATTAGTATTTTATCTGAAAATACCGTATTATATATTTTTTTTGAAATGAACATACCGTATTATAATTAAAGTTAATGATTTTGTTCGTATAATTTCCATCACAACATTGTTCGTGTGGCGTTGCTTAATATAAACACCACATTAGTATAAATAAACCATAAAAATTAAAAAGTGAATGTCCAGAAAATAATAATAATAATAATAATAATAATAATAATACATAGGAACTCTGTTGCAAAATTCATACTTCAAATTGAAAAGGCAGAGAGGCCATAAAACTCTGTAAGAGTTGCAGAATTGGTAATGGCTCGCCAGCCATCAGATGGACAGAGAAGAAGGCCTGGCCGACCACCAAAGGAATGGAGAGAAGGACCTTGCCAGGAGTCAAAAGCTCCGGCAGTGGAGAGCCCACCTGGCCACCATTTCTTTAGAGTAATCCTTCAAAAGATAATTGAAGACAAGAAACTGGTAACAAATTATTCCTTACTTACGTGCATATATAATGCTAACAAGAAAATGGTTCATCTTAATCTCTAGCATTTTAATTTGCTTCTGTATCCATTTCTTGAATTCTTGATGATATTTTCTTTAATTTCTTGATTTTCCAGAGGATTCCCTTAAGGCTAGTTAACAGATCAGTAGGATCAGCTCAACTTTCTGATATGGCAAGACTTTGTGTTCTAATGGAAATGAATGGCAAGTAAAGGTAAACAATGATGGAGAATACATTTGGTTTATTGATGGATGGTCCAAATTTGTGAAGGAAAATTCATTCGCAATCACTATCTTTTAAGTTTTGAATACAAGGGAAACTCTCGTTTTAATGTTATTATCTTTGATCCGTCTAATTCTGAGATAACTGAGTATGGAAAAAATGAAGAAGAAACCAGGCATGAAAATCAGGAGACAGAATGTGATGATTTTGGAGAGGAAACAAAATTGTATCAAACAAAAGGGACTGAAATACCCAGTACATGCAAGAACGACAGTAAGTTAAAAACTAGGTCTTGTAAGTTAATTTCTTTTGTTTAGATTATATGAATTTTCACTGGAAAATTAATGTGCTGGAATAAAAATGTAGATAATAAAAGGAAGGTGGAAGTCTTTTGCTGTTTGCAATACCGGAGATTATCTGAAATGAAATCACTGTCTAAAGGTAGCAAGAAAGCAATTCTTGCTGCTGATTTGTTTGAGCCCACATATCCTGCTTTTAAGGTTCTCTTGCGACCATATAATTTTACACCCGGTGCTTCGGTAAGCTCAGAATTCTCTGCTTTATCTGTAATTCCGAACACCTGATATTACAGATAAAGATTGTTTAGAGATATAGTCCATTTCTACTAATTCAACCGCTTTTAACTTATAATAATTATATAACTTGGTTGATCTACATATATGCAGTATGTGCCAAGTAGTTTCGTCGAAAGGTACATGAAGAGGGTTCATGAAGAAGTTAGACTGGAGTCTCCGGATGGAAAGAGATGGAGCGTTCGGGTCACTGACAATGGTTATGGTTTGAATTTCAGTTACGGATGGAAAAGCTTTTCCAATTATATTAACTTGAAAGATGGAGATGTTGTTATTTTTCAAATGATCAATTCCAAGGACTTTTTGCTCAAAATCAAAGTATTTCGATCTTGAATGGTGCTAATTAGTTACTGGCTTAACTAAGTTTGATAATGTTGTTGTTGGAATTGCTTGTTATACTTTGACATGATTGTACATTGCTAGATGTAATTTAATTCTGCAAAAGTTTTTTTGTACATGTATATTAGTGTTTAGTGTTTTGCCAATTCCACTGATTAGAATCCGTTGTATGGCCACCGGAAAAACCCAACTAAAATTTAGTGACCAATGAGAAACTATTTGGAAAATGAGTAACTATGGATCAAATCGTACCCAATAGGCCATATAAGTTAAAAAAAAAATAACAGAGGAAGCAGTCTCTCCTCTAGTAGTTAAAAATTAAATTTCATTAAAGGAAAAATTATTAAATTGGTGAAGACTTCTTATATATCTTTATAAAAAATAGAAAAATCTAATTGGTAAAAATTCTTGACATAATAGATTTAGATTTTGTTTGTGAACGGATGGATTTATGTCTAATATTACTGCTCATTTGCAATTTTCATGCTGCGGCCTACAGGGAAAATAAAGATCATGTTCTAATGAAAACATATATTTATTAGACAAATTTTATCCCAACGCAGAACTTAATGGTATGTACATATGCCACCTGGTAACAATTCAAATTTGAATCCTCTCTCAAGTATTATTAAAAAAAAAAGGCATAACTTCCCAAATCCAACCCTAATCAATCATGATTTACAATGAACTCTTAACACTTAATCTAAGAATAACAATCTGCGCCAAGTTCTTTTGAATTCCATATACAAACTTCTAATTCAAGCTGCCCAGAAGAATTAAGAAAATGAAATGGAATCAAAAGAAAATCCATAGGAGGGAAACTTTCCACCCTTCCAGGAAAGTAATCTGTCAATGACTTTAATCTTAAAGAGCTGACTCCTCTACCGGCTATAAGATCGTAAAAGAATTTTTCCTTCGATGAGCTTGGTCCTATACATGTAATAGTGGCTGTATTCCCAATGCTCTCAACACCCCTGCTAAGGAGAAAAAGAACACCATCCTCTTCTGCTTGAAGAACAAGGCATTGTTCATCCACACTCAATGAGACTGACAAAGGGCAGTTGTACCTGAAACGCCTTCCAGAGTCCCAATGTTTACTGCTGAAATGTAGTGATAATTGCTCAGACGACCCAATGAAGTTACAGTTTTGAAGTGGGCATGCACAAGGTGAAAAGATGCATGCTTCTTCGTGATTCTCATTATAGTCCAGTATTCTGTTGCATCCGTACTCTTTGTTTCGGCATAGTACTCTAATCGGTTCCACAACCACCTCAATTTCCCCTGCTACGATGCTACTGCTCTTAAGAATATTTGGAACATCTGTCTGCAGGCAGACATCAACAAAACTAATTGTAATAGAAGGGTATATATATTATCAAAATTTATATTAGTCAACCAATTTGTGTCAGATAGTGTGTCCTAACTAAAATAGTTTATGTTTTCATTTTAATTCTGATTAAGATAGGATTAGTCTACGCTCCATTTAAACAATTCTTGTAACAGCTAAAAAGTTTTAGAATAAAATTTCTTTCCCAAGTTTGTATTATTTCCAGGGATTAGGGTGCATTAAAATTCTTGTTCTTAGTCGCTCCTGAGACTATATGGTATTATCATTAAATAATACCATGCTGAAATTTTACCCACAATAAGATATTGAAATCCAAAGAACCAGCACAGCTAGATAAACAAAAGTTTTTTAAACTTGACATAGGGGATTTAAAAAGAAATGCCTAGTCAGCTTGCTGAAGTTGGGGAATAACAAGGTTCAACAAATGTATGAATATAATAAATACTGGTGTGGCATTAAAATGACTACCTGGTCTTCATCCTGTTCAAATACAGAACTATGTGCAACTCCAGTGCTTGTTTTCCCTGTTGGAGGACCAGAAAGTTGGCTCCTGCTCTCTGATGACTCCAAACAGATGCATCTATCCTTGGATATCACCTGCATGAGTAGCAAGCTTAGACAAATCCATTTCTGACTTTGCAGCGTCAGATGTTGCATGTTGTAAATGTTAATTACCTCCCCAAGACCATAGCCACCAAGTTCTCTTTCTCGTTTTTCTCTTTCAGTAATCTCTTCCTCGCCCCATGAAGATAAACATGGCGCTGGAGCGGGGACTAAAGCATCAGATCCCTCAACGGAGATTCTCTCATAATAAAAGAGCTGAGAAGCAGTAAAATTTCAGAGACTGGTCCCAATTTATATAGATGAATGTCCAAACATAATCATAAATCAATTTTCACCTGAAGGAACAAAAGACAACCACCAACTGCACGTTGCTTCCCTTGGCGAAAGCGAGATACCTCCCGAACTAGACGGTCAAGTAAGAACTTTCCCCAGTTATACTGATGGATAACATCCATATCCGTTAAGAAGTGAAGAAATGAAGGGCTAACATCCAGCCTTGCTGTTGGGCATAAGAGAGTGCCCAATGCATATAGGACAAATGATCTTTTAAATTCTTCACCTGCTTCTGTAGCTTTCAACCGCTCTTCTAATAGGCGTACTGAAATACCACGATTTGTAGCATTATAGCTTTGGCGTAGATCAGCAATTAAATCATCAGACCCTGAGTTAACCACATCCTTCCCACTTGCCGTTAATCCTATCACAAACTCCACATCTTTTGGAGATAAAGGAATTCGCTCACCACAAATATCCAAGCTGCGTCCTGTAGTATTAAACCTCTGCAGTAGCCAAAGACACAGACTGCGGCGCAGAGTCCGGCATCTGAGGCCAAGAAGGCTGCCAAATCCCATGCTCTTCACTGCCTCCTTTTGTTCTGAGGTAAGGCTCTGTAGCACATTAAATAAGCGGCCAGGAGAGCATCTTGTGACTAGCTTAGTCTGCATAAGTTAACTGTCAGATTCATCTGACATAGTGTATGTATATTATATAGACAAAAATAGCCAAAATAAGCACACACCTGTTTCCTTGGCTTGGGGATACGGGCAGGAGCTGTGCTCAAGTAATCATCCCACACCTCACGAGCACGCCTAGTATACTTTGCTTTCTCCTCCAGGCTCATTGACTTCCAAGCATCTGATGCTGCCTTTGTGGCCTGAAATGGCAAAAGCCATTGCGTCTATTTTTGCCTCCAAAAATATATTAAGGTATTTTCTATCAATTTTGGAAAGGTAACCAGGAGGCTCACAGCTTTAAGGCCAGATGACTCAGGATGTGAAGCACTATACTCCTTGATAAACTCTCGGCTATAATATTTGATGTGGGCATAAGTATCTATGCAGCTAAGGACAACCCAAAGATGAATCTGCCCTAACTAGGAAATACTTTGGTGGAGAAAGTCCACTCACCTAAAATGCACCCATGAGCATGCAGGACGAGGAATACCCAAATTGTTTTTCTTCTTTTTCCTTTTTCTTTGTAACTGATTATGCTCTTCAGCCTTTCTCTTTTCCATTGCAAAATCTCCATCACTTGGTACCTGGAGTTTGGAGTTGAACGAATCACTGTATTTTAGAAATGGCAGAGATCCTGATAGAGATTTTCCATCATCAAAAGCAAAAAACATTTCCCCTTCTAAGGACAGACTGAGTAGTAGCACAACTAGCAGAAAGGCACTAGTGTTACACTATGGACAAGTATTATCATAGATTTGTTGCCCTTAAAAGTAAAAGGTGCCATATGTATGCAGGCAAACAAATAGAATAAATTATATATGTCCACATCATGTTACATACAAGGAATCAATTTCCATCAAAGCAGAATTAAACACAACAAATATAACAATAGAACTAAGTTAAAATTTTCAATCTTCTCTTTTTATCACATTTTCCAGTGCACTGAGAACTGTGACTATCACTGCAATATCCTTATCTTACTATCTCTTTTATCCTGTCCCTTTCTTAATTTCTCCCTCCCAATACCCCATCCAACCTATATCTTGTGAGATAGTTTTGACCAGAAAGCCAAAACAAAATACAAGAATTAGCATTATTCTAGTTATCATAGTCACCCAATCCAAACCAACTCAGCACAAGATTTTAATTTCCTCTATTTCAAAAACAAGACATTTGCTGCAAAATGAATTGCTCAGGCTATACATAAAGTTTTGATTTCTTATTTGCTAATACTTCCATAAAAATTAGCAATAGAACTTGTGGACATGTTTTTGCTAATTGGTATCACCATGAAGGAGAAGAGAAATAAAAGAGTCAGTCATTAAAGTTCACTATCTGCCAGCTGATATAAAATTAGCAATCGAACTTGCAAAGACATGATTTTGCTAATTGGGGTTACAATGAAAGAGGAGATATTCATGGGTAGCAATCATAAAAGTTCAATATCTGCCAGCTGATAAGGGTTTTGTTTAAGTCCTATCTAAAAGCAATAATTGAATATTAGATATTTAGATGAAAAGCGAGACTTAGAAAGAGCCCACAAGAATCATATCTCAATGATGAAAAGTTAAGTTGGAGGGGATGGGATGAACTTGAGGCATGAATGTCTGGTAAAGTAAGAAAGAGAGTAGTTGAAGATATAAACCTCCAAGAAAAAGACAATTAAGGAATTGTGAGATTGGTTGAGGCAATCCTTTTTAGCTTCATTCAGGTAGGACAAAGGCTCTACCCACCATACAAAAGTTAAAAGCACGCATGCATATGCATGCATACATTTTATGTATGTTGTAGGCAGTGTTATCTATGTCATCTTCAATGCACCATGAAGTAACCATGGTGCTCTTAAGTTATGCTGCATTGGATCCATCTACAAGCCTATGTTCTATTCCAGCAGGTATATACCTATTCTTTCAAATTGAAAGTAGCACATGCATACTGGAAAGAAAGTCAGCAACTTGACACACAAGCATCAGAAATGTAAGATGTTTCAAAAAAGTAAACCCAAAATTGGTAAGGACGTCAATTGCCACTAATCAGATGTACCAACACAAATATAAGAAGCTGTAAGGACAACAATATAAATTCAATGAGGAAGCATTCAACAATAGAGATAAGATATTCAGGTGGATCATTAAGTTTAGCACAGTGCTTTATTCTGTTTCAATAGCAACATTACTACTCCAGAACAACCTCTTTTATTGCTTCAAGCAATGCCCACAATGCCTCATGCCATTCGAGGTTATGATTCATGTCTAATTTACAGTTCTAGGATCCAAGTTTTCTTTCTTAAGATTTGCAAGTGCTTTGGCCAGAGGCACATGATGTGTGCCCTACTGGGTACAACCACATTCTAACCACAGCCTGCAATGCTATTTCCTTCATAATAGTAATGTTATAGTACTCACAACTATCAAGCAGTTCAATACCATATAACCATATATTATTCGAAGTAGCAGGTTCCTGGGTTGTACATCAGACGTTCAAATTAATAGCACATATCAAATCAAACTCGCACAAAAAAGAGCAAACCACTCAAACGGGTGGTATCTCATGATCTTAATTACTATTCTTCTTTCCTTTTCCTTTACATAAATGTTAAAATTCAACGTTTCAATGTCCTACAAAGCTTAATAATGTGATTTAATAATCATGATTCCAAATAAATGTTAATCAAACAAGATAAAAAAATTACAGATAAATAAAACAAAAAATAGGGTTAGAGAAACAAAACCATTTTCTCCAAGAGAGAAGAAAGTATTGCAGTTAAAAACAGGAATAGGGAACCCCAGAGCTGACGGATTAGAATAAAGGTTTAGGTTTCTGAAAAAGGGAACTAGGATTTGGCACGTTTAAAAAACACTCGAATAAAATTGCAATTGACAGAAGGATCAACAAAAGGGAATTTCAATTATACAGCTTCCATCTTTCTGCTCTGCAATTCCAGTCTGCGCTTATGAGTTGCAGAGTCGCAGAGCTCTGAACTATGAGGTCATGTTGCGCTGCGCTGCGCTGCGTTGTACTTGCTTCCCGATTGTTTTCTTTCTTTTTTTTTTTTTTTTTTATATAAGAGGTTTTAGGTTTCTGAAAAAGGGAACTAGGATTGGACGTTAAAAAACACTCGAAAAAATTGCAATTGAACAGAAGGATCACAAAAGGGAATTTCAATTAAGTAACAGCTCCATCTTTCTGCTACTGCCAATTCTCAAGTCTGCACGCTTATGATTTGCAAGAGATCGCAGAGCCTCTGAACACTAAGGTCATGTGCCGCTGCGCTGCGCTGCGTTGTAACTTGCTTCCCGATGTCTTTCTTTTTTATTTTTCTTTTTTTAATGTAATACCAAGTTTCGCAGCAAAGATGTATGATTATCCGATTTAACCACTTGAATCTTGAGAACTAAATATTGCAATTCATTCAAAAATTAACTTTTGGTAATTTTTTTTTTTTTTTTTTTTTGAAGATTTTTTTTTTTTTTTTTTTTTTATGTAATACCAAAAAGTTCCAGCAAGATGTATGATATAAGATCCGATTTACCCTTGAATTTGAGAAAAATATGCAATTCACTCAAAAATTAACTTTTTGTAATTTTTTTTTTTTTTTTTTTTTGAGAATAAACTGTTTGTAAATTTACCAGTGAACTTACATTAAAAGAATAAAAATCTCAATTTTTTGGTCAATAAAAATAAATACTGTAGTTGATTAAAAATCAAAGATAATTAAATATTTAATTTAAATCAAATATAATTAAATAATAATTAAATAAAATAATAATAAATAGTTTTTCAACCCAGTGTTATCCAATATGATAAAGGATTGCCGCTCCAAATTTTATTGGACTTCAGCCAAATTGGAATGCCAGGATCCACCATCGCCATTATTAACACAGAAAGCTAAATTCCTATGCTTAAAAATTGACATGTTTGGTGAGAAGATTAAAGAGGTTACTTTCATGGGCTTCTGCCCTACAGATAGGATGTTTATCCAGGCAATTATCAGTTTCTCTGGGTCAAATTGGAAACATAGAATTGAGGTTTATGCAGGATGCGGTTGGTCCAAAGATGAGGTTTATCAGAGAAGAAAATAGTTGGTGCTATGGATTTTCTGGTTAATGTGATCGATTTGAAGCCCTTCAGCAATAGTTGCAAATTCGGAGCTTCTTTTTTCAGTTTGAAGAAGAGAATCATTCCTTGGGGTTCAGTAAATAAAATTTTGATGTTGAAAGGTATTTTGGAGAAGAATATCAGCCTCTATTCTATGTTGATGTTGAGTGAGAAATGCTTCTTAAAAATGCATGTGGACAAATACCGGAACACAGTCCTTATTTTGTGTAATCAAAATATATAAACACCAAAAACAAGAACAACTCTAACCAAAATGTCAAGAAGATTTTCATTAACAACTGCTGTAAACTGCTCTTCTACTACTCCAGGAAAGTCCATACCAGAAATTTCCTCTGCCTCTGCTATACCCCAGATCACGTGCCCACGTCTGAGCCCTCGGATATGGGCGCTATGCAGAAATGGATGGTCTTTTTATTATCATCTTCGGAACCACCAGGACAAAGAAACAACCCTGCTAAAGGAAAGTCGAGACTATCATAATTGTTCTGAATGTTCTTTGTAAAAGAACGAAATATGTGAGTTGTTTCTTCAGTTCTGCTACAAGATCATACGAATGAACTTCTTTCGCTGAAGGAGCTCCAATGCGGCTAACTGAGATAAAGTTTCCAATCTTTTCTGATCTATTGCTCAAAATAAACAGAACACCTCCTCTCTCTCGGAGAAAAACAAATTTGTCATCAATACTAAAGGAAATAGTGAAGGCGTAATCAAATATGAAGTTTGACACGCAATCTAAATGATCTTTAGTACAATGTTCGTATAAATCGCTAGCGTTGTCTTTGCTTTTGCATCCTTGAATAGGACATGAACATGGGAATTGTGCACATATCTTCTCATGCTCGAAAAAACTCTTACCATAGCTGAAAGTTCTGAAGCACCTATATTTCACATTTCGGCAACGAACTTGAACTGATTCAAGAACCATCTCAATTGCCCGGCAGCGGATGGAGCCAATAGGCATTGCACAAGATGGACACTTTTTTGCAATGTTCTGGCAGCAAGAAGAGCAAGCTGTATGTCCATTCTCACACTACATTTCCCAGCAATCAAACAAATGATTAGTTATATGCATCTAACAATTGAAGGAATCAAGTAAAAATAGCATTGAAGGTCTACACGGAACAAAGATTATATAAATTAGAAGTTAGAACTACTGGTAGTAACTGAGAGTTGATGAAAGCAAAACCTGAAAGATTGGAATGTCAAAGGGTTTAAAGCAAATGGGACAATCAAGCAATTCCATGTCAAAAGATTTCACAATCACTGAGGAGGATCTTTTTTTACTAGAATTGAGCGAGCTATTGTTGTTTGTAGCTCCGTCAGAAAAAGCGCATTGCCTCTTTCTGCTTACACTATTTAGAGCAACGTCGTCAGCTGGCGATTCCATTCCCTCTGTCTTTGTTTAAGAGTCTCCCTGTCAAACCCTTTCAGTATTTGTTTTGAGTAATGCTGAATAGATAGAATTGGTTCAGTCAGAAATTTAATATTCCTCACTGTCACTCATTTATAACTGCAATGATTTTCGGATAAAGGTAGGTAGTAATTATCCATTTTGCCCTTAATTTTTAAGGTTTAGTGAAGTGAGAGAATGAAAATTTGAAATTCAAAAATTACACCTTGCTCATAAACAGACATTACAAGTTCCTTCTGTTAAGTCACATTTTAAATTTAAATTAAATAAAAAGAGAGATCTAGAGCAGATCGGGAATTCACTGCGGGGACGAGGCGTAGTTGTTGAATATGATTGGAATGAAGGGGATGAGTTAGATGAAGAGATAGCCGCCTCGCCGAGCCTGTTTACTTATTTTTGTTTATATTTTAACGGCTACTAAGACGTCAACATGAATATA
Organism: Jatropha curcas; assembly: GCF_014843425.1. The sequence continues at coordinate 829,618 of NW_023591598.1, read as the reverse complement.
TACAACCTTTTGCATTTAAAAGCTGCTTGTGTTTTTATTGTTACATCATGGTGAAATTTTCAGTTAAAAAATTTTCTAATTATGTAGTTTTGCAATTAAGATATAGCAGGCAAAAATTATAACTGCTATGCTTTAAAAAGACCGAAAATCAACCATATATTATTAGCTAGAAAACTGAAGCTGCACAAAAACCATTACCAAATCAAAGCCTTTGCACAAAGATTGGAACTATCTACATATAGAAACTTCGGCGGCCTCCGCTATGCATACCTGTCAACAACATCAAACAGCATTGGTAATTCTTTGGGTATTGGCACCTGTGCTTCTTTGAATGAACAGAACATTTCTTTGAGCATTTGTGTCGGTATTTCTTTGAATGTTTGCAGGACATGTACCATAACGCCATATGCAGAGATCCAAGCTGATCTGTCCATAGGATCCAAAGAAACTAGCTGGAACTACAAGGAAATCCTGTGAATGAGGGTCATCATCATTAACCTTTCGAATATTCTTTGTAAATGACTGAAATTTGAGATTGCTTCCTTCCATTTTAGCTGCAAGCTCATAAAAGTATCCCCCCTTTGGTGAGGAGGGGCCTATGCAACTAACTGTAATAATATTACCAACAACCTCAGCAGTATTGTTCAGAATAAATAGAACACCTTCTTTCTCTTCTCGGAGAATTCGGGATTTGTCATTAAGAGTGAAGAATACAGGAAAGGTGTTGCCATATCGGAAGAGTACTGCAGCACCCTTGTGTTTATTGCTAAAATGCTGGTATATCTGCCTAGATGAACCAACAAAACTGCAACCTGATGAAGGGCAAAAGCATGGTGCATGACTGCAGATCTTCTCATGGTCAACTTTCTTGCTGTAGTTAACTATTTCTTTGCACCCGTACTTCAGATTTTGGCATGATAGTCTGACAGATTCAAGAACCTTCTCAATGGCTCGGCAGCGATTATAGCCAATAGGCAACGAGCAGGTAGGACACTTCTGCAAAAGTTTTTTGCAGCAGGAAGAGCAAGCTGTATGCCCATTCTCACACTGAATGGACCAGAAAATTCCCAAATATGTCATCGCATATATAATATGAAATGAACCATATAATTCAATGTGCCAAATGTTGTAAATTTACATATAGCACCAAATTTCATGTTTTATAGTGGTAAAGAGCCACCAAGTTCTCACATCAAAAATATAAATCACAAATCTCTATCAGATTATGAAGTTGAATGTCTTTTAGAGAAAGACCTTTGCAATTTGAAATGTTTAAAAAGAGCAAGAATTTTTAAATATTTAATAGTATTAAGAAGCATGGAGGTTTAAACATGTTCTAGATCATGATCAGTAAGTTGGAAACCTCAACATTCCTCCATTCACAGCTTTGAAACTTTTGGATATAATTAGAACCAGAGTACATTTTCTGGACCACGGAGAATGAATACTTTACAACTACAAATAAGAGAAGCAAGATAAACATGCAACAACAAGAGAACACACCTTAAAATCCAAAACCTCATAGTCTTGCTTGATCATTTACGGAATAAGCTTGGGCTTAACTTTGAATATCAAAGCCATTTTCTGTTTTTTTTTTTTTTTTTTTTTCCCCTTCTTTTAGATAAGCGAGCAACTGATCACAAGAGTGTACACAAAGGTATGCAATAAAACACATTCTGTCTTCCAAATAATTCTTAATAATCAAACTCAGTTGGCAAAACCTCTAATCCTACTTTTCCTAATAATAAATCAAACTTGATGGATTTTAGAAATGACCAACTGCATAGCATAAAAGCAGCAGCCAAAAAAAGAGGCTGAGGCAATGCAACTTCAAAATATGAAGTTTTAGTAGAGATTGTGCCACAAATATTCTATCCCCAGAGAGAAAATTAAGATCATATTGCACCACCGTTAAAACAATGGAATCACATATTACCAGTATGACTAACAGCCTAAAAGGGATAGACAAATTATTTACAAAGATATTGCCAACAAATAGCTATCAGTTACTAATGCATAAGATTTATCTGATGAATGAACTGGCAAATATGCCCCTACTGATATCCACAGTCTCACTCTAGTCTCTAAAAAAAAAGTTCACAATGCAATAAACAATATAGATAATATATATGTAAGTTAAAAAAGCAATTTAGAGTTCACACCCTACTAATCTGCCATATTGGTTAATAGGTTTATAGCCAAAAGGGTAAAATCTCCACATAATGTACTTATTCCAAGAACCATTAAAAGGAGTAGAAGGAAGAGGATGCTTTTGGTAGATTTGCTTTTAACTTTTGTGAATAATTTAGAAACTACATCCTGACTTGTAACTGTGAGTAAATTCCTTAGATTATTGTCTCACGTGATATTTTCAATTTGAAGGCCACTGATATTCTTTGAGCAATCAACAAACTCAAGTATTGCGTCAATTGTTGCTGCTGCTTTGGAATGCTAGTTTCTCTAGAGTATATAATCGAAGAGTTGTAGTGCTGTTTCTTTCTGCTGCTATGTTCTGAATAATAAAATTTGTATTAATATTTGGTTAGCTACTCATAAGATGTTTGATTTTGTTGTCGTTTTCAATTATAATTGTCTAGCAGATATATCAAGAACCTTTCAACAACACCAATCACCCCTTCTCATAACATGCTTAAACCTAACAACTTTCTCCGAAGATTAATTTATTATTATTTTTCAACACAAATTTCCTGAAACTATTAATTGCCCTTTAACCTCCAGCGAAGAGACTGTACAATCATGATACTTTCATTCATTTGCGTAGCACAATATAAGGAGCAAAAGGAAACAATAAAAAGGATGCTAACTACTAAGTAATTAGAAATGTTTTTTACCCTTCAAAATTATTAAAAGGCAATGCAATTAGAAATAAGAATAAGAACACCCTCACACCCTGATTTCAAAATACAATATAGCAGAGCTTTTTTTTTTTTCTCCATTGAAGACCAAATAAATAAAAAATGAAATTTATAATAACTAATAACCGGAAAAACAAAATTTCATTTTCAAGAAACTAAAGCTATAGTCATAACAAAAAACCAAAACCCAGATACAATTTCAAAAAACCAATCTGAAATTTTATGTTTTCCGCAAATAACAAATACGCAAACATTATAAAAAAAAACATGCAACTTAAAAATAATAACATTAAATGCAATACGGCTAAAAGAAAGAGAATAGCAAGCAAGAACAGATGACAATACCTGAAAGACAGGAATGGTCAAGGACTCATAGCAGACGGGGCAATCAAGCACTTCTGGATCTGTTAGGGTAACGCAAATTCCACCATTTCTAGTAGGTCCGATAGGGGCACGAACGTTCGACATTGCAATTTGATTAGTTACAACCTCGGTTGTTTCTTCTTCTTGTTCTTCATCATCGTCGTCGTCGTCATCACCCTCATCGCCTTCTTCTCCTTCCTCTTCCTCCTCCTCTTCCTCGTCGTCGTCGTCTTCTTCTTCACTTTCGTTCAGTGGTTCGTCGTCTTCTTCGTCTTGGGGTTGATGCCAGGAAGTTTGTTGAGAAGACTCATGGATCCTCTGTCGTTTTGGCAAGCTTGGGCCTTCATCTACGCCGACTGAGAATCTCGCCATCTCTCCCTCTCTCCCGTTCTACCAGTAAAATTTGATTTTGGACCGAAGTCCCATTCTCCTTATCGCTTACGGTGGTGACTGACCATCTTGCGATGCGTGTGCAAAAACGCAGTGTTTTGCTTTTTACAATTTTAGGTCTATTAACTTTTAATATTTTCTTTTTTATTCTTTTAAAAAAATAATTTTCAAAAATTAATAGTATGTTTTAATATTAAAAAATTATTTATAATTTTAGGTCTATTGAACTTCTAATACTTTTTAGCCAAAAAAAAAAAATTGCAAACTTGTTTATTTTTTTAACCTCCTAAATTTGCTTCAGCAGCGATATTAAAAACTCTCCTAAAAAAATATTGACTCTACGACTCAATCCTAAGACCACCAAGTGAAATTTAATGTATTTTAACTATTAAATCAAGCTATTTTGGATATCTTTATATACAACAACACGATAACAATTAAGTTTTTGTATCAAACTAGATGTAATAAGTTATATAAATTCATTTTTCAATATATGCTCTCATCAAATAAATATCAATACAAAGTAAAATTTAAGTCGAACAAACTTTAAAAAACTTTTTGTAGAAAAAAAAAATTTGAACAGAGAATTTTAAAATCGCAATAGCAACAACAACTAAGTAATAAATATATTTAATTATGGATTATTGAAATTTTTTAGTACATGATAATGAGAGTTGAGTTGTATAATTAAGAGCATACCTATATCTATTTAATTTCACCCATCCTAAGTTTGAAGGAATCCAAGAAACCACAACACTTTGCCAACATTTAGGAGTATTTTTTTTTCATTTTTATCATATTTTCATTATCAAAATTCAGTAAAATCCAACACCAATGATTTTTTTTATCGTAAAATTAATATTTATTGTGTTTATATTATAAGGACAAATTATTATGAAGTCTTTTAGATTTGACTAAAATTATTATTTTGTTTTTGGAAAAAGTTTTTGACTTTTGGTTTATTAAATTACTTAAAGCGCGTTTGGTTTAATTGATTCATATAGGTAATAACTGACTCAAACTGAAATTCTAACTTATATGTATTTGGTAAGCTTTTTAATAAACAATAAAAGTTGATAGAAGTTTCGAACAAGTAATTTTACGAGCTTAAGTCTTTAGAAGTTTTTTTTATTAGATCCTAGTTGATGTGAATATTATTTTATTTCAATTCTATTTACTTTATAAAAATAACTACTAATAAAATTTTCAAATTATATTTTTCATGATAATTTCATTTATAGTTATTTAAAAATAATAATTTTTAGTAAATATTATTTAAAAAATAATTACTTTTTTAGTTATATGATATATTAAAATAAAAAATAGTCGACTTTAAAAATAAAAAATTATATATATATTCTTTGTGGTCATTTTCACTTTTCAAGAGCAATCGTTACCAAAATGTTGTCAGACATTAATATCCATCAACTAGGCCTACCAGCCACTAACTACCCGCTAAGTATCCGCTATTAACAACTGTTCTGAATTATTCGTTGATAGAACAATTAAATCAAACGGACCTTTAGTCTTTTCATCCAAAATTTCATTTTTTGATGTTAAGTAACCTATAATATATGCAATCTTTTTTCCTTTTTTTTCTTTTTTTGAGTTCATATGCAATCCCTTGTATTTACTCTTAAAATATTATTTAGTTCCTTACTTAACGATAAAAATGATAGAAGCACTGATTAATTTAACAGGATCAAACTCAGAGACTTTGTAGTAATTTTTCAAATGGCAAGGATGGAATAGTAATTTTAATCAAATCTCAGATAAATTGAAATTCAGGGACCATAAGATGTATAAAGATAAATTGAGGTACATTTGTGAAGTTAAGTGACTACCTGTAACCGGGACATGTGTAAGAGCCAATTCGGTCAGTCGCCAAATTCTCAGAAAAGAAAAGAGATAACAAGGAAACCATTTTTAAGGATACTCTAATTTCGAATCAAACCAAATCAATTACAGAGATTGTAAATGGAGAGAGGTTTGGCATTTGTAGCAGCAGGAAAATCAACAAGCCCTCTATGCTTCTCCAATCACAGTTTTATCCACAAGCAGTTTCTGTTACCTAGCAGCACTACCACAGATGGTAAAGCTGCCATTATCAGTAAAAGAAGGGAATCCATATCTGTTAAAGCCTTGAATACATCTATAAGACGAGCGACCTTATCGAGTAACTGGGACGTTACAAATTTATCTTCTTTTGCTTCCTCAGCTCCAACGCTGCCAAGATTTGAGGAGCTGGATACCACCAATATGCTCCTTCGTCAACGAATTATCTTCTTGGGTTCTCAGGTCTTGCTCTTTTTTCACTTTTCCCAAATTAATTTGTGTATTTTTGGTTTGAATTGAGTTGACGTGAATTTTGTTGAGTTAAATTGATCGATTTTCTTGGTCTTTCGTTTCCTGTGGAGATTATTTCTTTGAAGTTTTTATTGCTTGTTAAACGTTGACTGGTGGTTCTTTGAGTGGGGTTTTACTCTTATCTTTATTGAAAAATAATATGATTTAGTTCATTAGTTGGGTTTCTTGGCTTTGATTGTTGGATTTTTTAGCTGGGTTTTTGCTCTTTTATGTTATTTTCAGAATCTTTTTTTTTTTTTAGTCATGTGAATAATTGGAATGGGTGCTTGGGTTGTTTTGCGTTTGGCATCTAAGGTGAGGTTTTGCTCTTTTTTGGTACCTTTGCAGTGCAACATATTTGTTTTGTAAGAGATATATTAGTGAGGTTTCAAATGCTGTTTTAGTTCCATGATACGGTTTTTCATTTTGAGAATGCACATGTGCAATACGATTCTGGAGCAAAACTGTTGAATCTATAAGAAATCTGGTTAGTTCATAACAGTTTATTTGCATCTATAAGAAAACTGTTGTACACATGTATACATGTATATATGTTTGAGATACTGGAAAGTGATTCCAGGGTACTCTCATTGTGTAACAGGTGGCTTTTGAGTGTTAGTTAAGCGGTAGGGCTGCATGTTATTGGTTATCAACGACTTCTTGTTCTTTATAAGAAATGGAATTCAATATATATATATATATATGCAAATGTTCGCTTAAAAGTTATTGGTGATGTTCAAATTTTCCTTTGTATATACATGCTTTTAAGACTGAAGAAAGGTTGTTTGAATTGCGTATTCTCATTGATTTGGGCAGGTTGATGATATGACAGCCGATTTTATCATAAGCCAGCTCTTATTTCTGGATGCTGAAGACCCAACAAAAGACATCAAATTGTTTATTAATTCACCTGGTGGTTCTGTCACTGCTGGTACTTCAATGTGTTTACTTAGCATACCTGGTTTTATGGTCCTCTCATTCTTTGTTTTGCATCTTCTTTTTAATTTTCTCTTTATCTTTCTAAATGTTCTCAGAGCTATGACACTTCTAACTGAGTTGATTGTGAAGGATAAAGTACTCAAAACAATCTAATAACATAAATAAAAATAAAGACCAACACCTTGTATATATTTTATGGTAGATAAGAAGTCTCAAAATATTATAGTGAAAGCACCTAGAATCTACAGCGGGATGTTAGTTGTCAATCATAAGAGCCTTTTGATTGATTATAGAATCAATTAGCTTAGTCTTATGCTTTATAAAAGGATAGTTTTTCTCTTACAGTATCCTAGCCATTGCATCAGTATATTGGAAATATGAGGGTAGTTAAAAGATTTGATGTTAGGCCTTCATGGATTTCAAGCTGGAAGAATCTCAGGAATGACTGCTAGTTTGCACCTTGGATTTAGTTTGACCTGGCTATTTAGCTGGATATTTCCTCATATGTTTTATGGTCTTCCTGCTATAAAAGGGTAAAATATTTAGAGTGAGCAGAACTTCTTCAGATCTACCATTGATATTTCTACCATTGATATTAATATATAATTAGTAACTATGGCCCCTCATTATCACATTTGATCTTTTGGTTGGTAACTTCATAATTTGGCCCTTGTTATCACATTTGTTCTTTTGGTTAATTAATAATTAATGTCAGATAAAATCTTCTCTTCTACCTGTTTTCTATCTGCCCTCTCCCTTTTGGCTTATTCTGTCTGTGTACATGTATTTCAATGCTCACACAAGGATTTTGAACTCCCATTTTGGCCCATTCCAAAGTTGCTTATCCATTGTATGTCCAGCGGATATTTGTTCACAATGCATAAGGAGCACTTCCCTGCCATAATAAATTGTATTTTGTGTGCGTGAGAGATAGATAGATTGCTTTACCTCTTCTTTCTTTGCCTAAACATTCCTGTCTGCACATTATGCAGCATGGATGGTGATAAAACTGTACAAAATATCAGGGTAGATCATCCTCAATCCCATTAATTCACAATAGCTGACTCGTTGCCAAATAAAAGGGACAATTAATTCTAGAAAGTTGTATTGGATCAAGGCCTGTTACTTTGTCTGCACCTTCTTGGCTTAGGAGAAGATTTAGCCCGTGTAGCCCATTAGGACTTAGTTGAAGCTACCTTCCTTCTCCTAATGAGCATTGACAACTTGACCTAGGCCACTGTTGGAATGTATGCATTGGTGAGAGTAAAATGATGCAGGGATTTAGTTGTTCATCTTGGGGATACAAGTTCTCTCCAGTCCTCGATGTGTTGGATATCAGTGACTTGAAATCTGAAACTCTACTCTCTAACATGATGATGTTCCATAAGGGCTAAATACAGTTATATGACAAGAAAGATTCATATTTTCTAATCTGAGGTTGTGATATAATCTCTATTGGAGTTACCATGATTACATTCTAACTTCCTTTACTTTATCTATTCTGCATGAAGGATTGGGAATATATGATGCAATGAAGTTGTGCAAGGCTGATGTTTCAACTATTTGCCTGGGTCTTGCCGCATCTATGGGAGCGTTTCTTCTTGCTGCTGGTACCAAAGGCAAGAGGTTCTGCATGCCAAATGGGAGAGTGATGATACATCAGCCACTTGGAACTGCTGGAGGTAAAGTAAGTATCTAGTTTATGCCTATGTTTGGGTACATTTGTCTTGAAATCCTTCTAACTGAGTGACATTAGCTGTAAACCTATCTCTTTTGTTCAAGTTCAACAAAATGTTTTTCCTGAGAAAAAAAAAAATCTGCCAGCTTTTATTTATATGAGAACCTTACAAACTATTCTCCGTACTTGGTATGGTCTATTTAAGTAAGCTGCAGCTACTTGGCGCGCGCGTGCGCACACACACGATGTAGGCATTTATTTTGCACAAGCTACTGCTTAGGTTTTCTGGCCGATTTGAAGGGTGAAAAAAGAACCTTCTACTGAGATTGTGGGTCATTGAGGACATCAATTTTTCAATAGCTAACAATGATGAATCCTTATCATTTTGTCTTTTTGGTTGAACAACCTTAGCATCTATACCTTTTAGTTAAGCAGTATTGACTTAAATCTAGTGTTTATCATGGTAAATTTGTTTTCTAAAAGAGATTGAATTTATGTTGCTCAATTTTACAAGCTTATATCAGTAGCGTTCAGAGATATTGACACAATGTGAGTTTATATGATGCTGTCTACTTGACATGCCTTTTTAATAAGTTGTTTTGGGTTTCAGGCAACAGAAATGAGTATACGAATAAGGGAAATGAATTACCACAAGATTAAGCTTAACAAGATAATGTCAAGAGCTACTGGGAAGCCAGTGGAGCAGGTTGGCCATGGATGATATTTCCTTGTATCTTTCTTCCTCAATTTATCTCTAAGTTTTTTTTTTTTTTTTTTTTTTTTTCCATTTTTCACAGATTGAGGTTGACACTGATCGTGATAATTTCATGGACGCTTGGCAAGCTAAAGAATATGGGTTAGTAGATGCAGTTATCGATGATGGAAAACCAGGACTGGTTGCACCTCTTGCAGATGCTTCACCTCCACCAAAGACCCGGGTGTGGGAGTTTTGGAAAGTTGAAGGGAGCAAGAAAGCTAGGAAGAATTTGCCATCGGAGCATAAAATTTTGGAGAATGGATATTTAAGGGTTCAAGGAGATGATGAGGATAGAGGAACAAATCCAGAAAAAGAAGAACCTGCTTCTGGATAAGTTTCAGCAGGTTTTCTGTATTTTACCTCTCAAAGCAGTTACCTAAAATCTTGAATTAGTTTAAGTTACTGACTATAAATTTTGAGAAATGGTAGGAACATGATTTTTATAAATTAAATACGTTTATAAGGATGCTCAAATTTCCGTCGGAGTACTTGTGTTTTGCTGATCTATGCATGTATAAATCCACATAATCGTAGCCCCATGATTTCAGCAGGCTTGTTCAGGTATAGTTGGAATCATCTAGTGAAATTATTGTTTTGATAGAGGATTTTCTGAAGAAAAATTTTTTATTATTAAAAGTTTTCATTAAGGAACTACTTGTTTCTAGATTTTCTGATATTTGGGGATGTTTAGAAAAACCAGTTTCACTTGTCGTCAAAGAGAAAACTAGTCTATTTTACAGGAAAATAGCTTTTCATGGTCTTAACGTTTTATAGATATCGATAAATTTATTATAATAAATTTTTCATCATGTACCACTGCCACTGCCATTGTGATTATTGCAATTTATTTTTTAATATAATTTTCCTTAAATTTAATAATAAAAATTTAAAATATTACATTCGAAATTTTCAATATTTTTAAATTAATTTTTAATATTATAATCATATAATAAAAATGAATTTTTTGGATTTTCTTGGAAATATTTTTAAGGACGAGCTATTTTGCGAAAACAAATGCAGTTTGAAAATTAAAAAACAAAAGAAATAAAATAAAAAATTCCATAATATGTCAGTAAAAAGATATGGAAACGCTTTTAAACAATTTTAAAAGACGGAAGAATTATTCATTTTGAAGGCTTTTAAAGTTTGATGCTATACTTATTGGTGAGGTGCAAAGGATAGAATTAGAAACCTGGACATGAAACGCACAGCAAATAAGAGAGGAATTTGATTTTATCTTGTTTGGGAAGAGGAAGAAGAATAAATAAGCAGGAACGAAAATATGTTTCATTTCAAAATCTTATTTCATTGTGCCAGTAAAGGAAAAGTAATTTTATTTTTCCTTCCATATCTAGGCAAAGAATTTCTTTTCAAAATCTTATTTTCTCCCACATTTTCCTTTTTTTTTTTCTCAATCTTCCTTTGTTTTCCCGGAAACTGTAAAGTCCTTTTACACTTCTAACATAATTATTTGCTGTTTTTCTATTTTAGTGATCTTATATAAAGTAAAAAAAAAAAAAAAAAATGATAATGAATTAGCTCTGCTTACAGGGATTCTAATCAAGTTATCATCCACTGTATATGGAGTTACTACTAAATTATTGGTCTAAGCAATAAATTTGATTTGTATTTTTTACGATTATTTTTATAATCCCCTGAATTTTACGGACCCATCATGATCTTACAATTTTATATTTCATTATCATAATTAAACCCCCTGCAAAAATATTTCATTTCAGCTAAGGACATAACTTATTACTGAAATGTGAAAATATAATCATAATTAAACCATTACAAAGTTAATCGGCTAAAATTCAAAATCAATTTATGCATTTAGCTGTAAATTATTTGTCATGAATTCCTTTTTCTTTGTTGTCTGTGGTTCGAAAGTTGAATTATTTACATATGTGGAGGCCAACATCTAAAACCCAAACTACAAACCAGAGACGCACGGTATAAAAAATCCATATTACATTCTGCAGAATAGTTTCCTTCCATATATGTACATCTTAATCTTACAAATATAGTCAGTGGTACATGCATAAATAACATCTAATCTAATCAGTTGATCTAAGAATCAACCATAGCCATCACTTAACCCATAATTTAATACATAAACTGCATTTCTATGAACTTCTAAGAATTACAATGATCTAACTAGATTCAAAGCAAGCTAAAATCTTAAGCTAACTCTATACAGTAAGAATTTGACGCACTTGGATTCGGCTCAAGACTCAAATACTACATCAGTCATGGTTTTACTTTTACGCTTCTCTCCAATCTGTATGCTGAATTCAACAAGACCTATATTATGTCAGCTAGTCATTAAAACTCCGTCTCTGACAAACTAAAATGATTCGCACCATTCAGATAGAGTTGATTGAGTCACTGTCACTACTTTCACTATCACCGCTACTGCTACCACTCCCACTTCCACTACCGCTCCCACTTCCACTACCGCTCCCGTTCTCGCTTGCACTGCTATCACTTTCACTACTACTGCTCGAGCTTAAATCTTGTTCCTTCCTCACTTCTGCATTCACCTGAGCTCTAAGGGCTTCTGCTGCATTGGGGCCTTTGTCAGTTTCATTATCACTAATATCCACATCAGCAATCTCATCATCTGTGTCAGCCTGATGTGGCAAGTTAATATCAATGTCGAGACCAGTGCGTGATCCCTTTGCAGAAACATTGTCTCTATTGGCTGTTCCGTAACCATCATCATGGACATTGACTATGTCTAAATCCTCCTCAGGTTCATAATCCTTAAGATCCGGTGACACAGCTGATGCATTAGAAGGATGTGATGGAGGCTCCAGAGTCTTCTCTTCCTTAGGTTCTGCACCTAGCCAGAGAGAAAATGAGTTAGCCATGCCATATCCAAGAAAAAATTATGCATGGAATTGCTAGACAAATATGATAATATCAGGTTTAGTTGAAACTGAAAAAAGCAACAAAAAAAAAAAAAAGCTGACTATCCCATGTATAGTTTTGGGTCAGTTTAGATTGACACAATTTGTGTGGACAGCTAATGCAAACTCAACCTCATTTATTACAGATGGAAGTGGGTATAGTTAATTCATTTTTCTTCAAAAGATCACTGTTGATTCAGGTAAAGTTAATGTGGGTTCCAGTAGAAAATACACAACCTGAAATCAAAGAGTCGCAACTTGTTTACTAATCAGGCATGATAGGATGAAAACTTGGACAATGGTCAGACTTGCAAGGTCAAGTTGGATGCTTCCCAAGTTTAACGATGCACATATGACATTTAAAGCAAACTGCAGCCTAATTGCAGTTATTTTTAGACCTTTAGACTATGTTTGGTATAAAGGAATTCCACAAATTTCAAGATTTCATGTTTTGTGCAAATGAAAATATTTATTTAACTCCTAAAAACTAAAATTTACTGGCTTCAACATAACAAACCAAATCAATAAATTCTATACTTTATACGAAACACAGGGTTACTGCACTTATAACTGCTCAGCCATCAACATTCTATTTAAGGAAAAATGGAAAATTCCAAATTGGCCATCAATTTTTTAAAATGAAATCCTGAATTTCATTTTCCTATCTTATATCATTAGCAGAGGAAGAATAGCTTTCTCATTAGTGAGGCACTGGTTTAAATCTAGTATATCTTGAGACCAAAAGTAGATGTGTCAATGCAAATGCGCTATTCATGTTCTATTCAATCATTTTAGCGTGTGCATATGTGCATGTGCATCAGAGTATAAATTGTCCAGGCCTTAATGCATCGAAGCCATGACAGCCATGTCTTAGGTGTAAACAGGTATATACCGTAATCGATGCACATCTTTTATCGAAATTGCATATATTAACTTCTTTAGTAGTTATTTACTTAAAAGATTCCATACCTAAGCTCTCTGAGTCACCAATGCCAACCTGTTCAACATGAGCCTGCAGAATTTAATGGGAAACAACATATATTTAGACAGTGAAGTAGCTATCTCAAAAGGGCTTTGTTCATGATAACATGCATTCTAATATCCCCCAAACAAAACATGTTTTATCAGCCACAGATTAAAAGACAACTTGGGTATATAAGATCAGCTCCAGAAGTTCCAATAAAAAATAAGCAGAGTAGATGCAAAATCAGCAGTTTATGGACTGACATTGAGAAAGTAAGAACGCAAAGAGTAACCTATTAACAGGAAGTTCCATACACCTTCTTTCAGCTAGGCATTCATTTTAAACCAAATAAATAGAGCAGATGATATGTGATATGTGGATTGCTTACCACTCTATTAGAATAAACTAGGAATTTATAGTAGCTGTTTTGTGCTGCATGGCCATGGTAGGACTACCACACATGAACATTATTCAATGATTGGGCAGCTAAACATAGAATCTAAATAAGTGATAGGATAAGACACATAGTGCAATTATAACCAAGACACAAACTAGTGCTGACATAATTAAGCCACAGACTTATGAAAACCAGCCTAATTCTGGAAGTTCTGAACTTTCAGAGAGGAAGAAGAGGGGGAGTTGGGAGAAGTCGAAATTTCAACATAATATGAAAGTTTTCAAGATAATAACAGCTTGGATTTCTGTGCCCAACATCTCTCCCTCTATATTAGTATTCTTGGAAGCAATACAAGGGAAAGAAGTGCAAAATCAAAGTAAACTCACTTGCATTTGATAAGCTATCCCTTTGTTCAAAGACTGTTGATTTGTTGCTTTAGTAACTGGTGGAGAATGTGTTTCAACTGCTGGTGCAGCCAATGTAGCCGACCCCACAGCAGCTGCATTCTCACCTGGTAGCCGAACATGCCTTAACCTCTTTACTGCACGATGCAAACGCTCCAAGCGAAATGTCTCTCCATCAAGGAAGAAAACAGCATCATTTTCCTTGTAATCCTCACTTACACCCTCAAATGTTACTTTGGGCTTTCCATATTGGTTGTTGTGATACTCGACAGTAACCTTTTTATTTTTTCCCTTGTGGAGAGATCCTGGTTGACTCTTATCAATTGAAGCTGGTTTAAATTCATCTATGGGGAACAATATCACAAACAAAAGTGAAAAAACAAAAATCTAAATTATTCTCCTACACAAGTTCATTAAAAAAAAGTGTTTTGTTTAGAAAGATGACCAAAAAACGTGTATTACCTACTGCTGCTGGTGATGAAACAACCAAAGCTATACAAAAGAGAATATATACAAACGATAGCAGCAAAAAAGACCATGGCCAGTCCAAATTCATCCATGTACTTGCAAACATTAGAAGGTAAACAAAAAGCAGCACCTAACAGTCTATTAACACCACTTTTCAGATACAAAAACTCGTATTTTTCTCAATCTGAGCCTTTAAAGTACCGTTGCACAGTTCATGAGTGCACCTAATTTTTCTAAAAAGCAAAAAGAAATAGAATAGCCCACAGAATTTGTAAATGAGCTTTTGAAGTTTAAGAGTACTTACAACGCAAAGTGCAGAACTTGGAAGAGGGATGGCTACGGTGGTCTTTAAAGGAAGGGCCTAAGGTTATGTTGTACCAGCGATCTGGCTCTGGAGCTGTATTTGGCTCCTCGCTGTTGCTGTTGTTGTTTCTAGCCATTTTTCTAGCTGAATTAATGTTGATATGATCATGTGAGAGAAAATTGAAAACACAGAGTTCTAGGTTTTTGGCGGTCGCTTGCAGAGCAGATTGGGGGAAATTGCTTTGATGAGGGTAGATTGGTCTTTTTAAGTTATTAGTCTTCAAATTCTTTGACTAGCATGGGCCGGAGTGGTGCATGTGTCCAATCCAATGTTTTGATTGTTTGCTGGCTTATTGATAATTTATTTATAATAATTTCCATACAAAAAGATGAAAATTTTAATTAACATGTAAATTGAAATATAAAATCATGTGCAAATATTATCAAGTGATTTAATTAAATTCATGCAAAAAAAAGTGATTTAATTAAATTTTAATTAATTTCATTCAATATGTTCTAAATCTGTTCTGAATAAAATTTTACATATTTACTTAAATATTGATATTTTAAAAAATAAAGAAATAAATAAAATATTACATGTATAACTCGTTAAGACATAAGTAATATATTTTTCTTAAATCATAAAAGTAATATAATTTAGAGTAAATGTTAAATATCACAAAATAAAAAATTTTTATCAATTAATTTTAGGTACGGTTCATGAGAAACTGAACTGCGAGTTGAATAATTCAGTTTAATTCAATTTTATATTGATTCACTTTGATTTTAATAGAAAGAAATTAAATATATTTATTCAGTTTAGTTTATTAATCTTAGAAACTAAAAATGAATTTGCTCACAAAAAATTAAAATTAAATTACAGTGTAGGGCTGAGCATTCGGTCAATTCAGTTGATTTGAGTAAAATTTTTAACCGAAATAAATTAACCGAAATTTTTTTGAACTTAACCGAATTAATTTTTTAATCTACCCATTTTAACCGAATTAATTTTGATCATTAACCGAACCGAAGTTAAAGAACATGAAAGCTTAATTAACCAATCAAATTTAACCGAAATTTATAATTAATCGATTTTCACCGGAATAAAAGTTAATCAAAGTTGGTAACCACTACTTAATCAAAATAAAAACTTAAATATTTTTAATTTTTAATTTTAGTATCTACTTAATCAAAACGACATAGTTTAGAAAGTCGGTCAATTTGATTAATTCGGTTAAATTAACTTTTAACTGATCACATAAATTTTAATTTTCTTTAACTGAATTTTTAACCAAACATTATTCACCGAATCGAATTAACCGAATTAATCGAATTGATCAAAACGAATGCTCACTCTATCAAAGTGCACACACTAATTTAATTCAATTAAATTCATATTTTAGAAAAAAAGGCCCATCTTTGATTTATATTTTAAAAATTTTAGTCTATTTAATTTGTATTAGTGCTGAAAGTCTGAAACAATGAGAATCCCTCACATAAGAAACTAAAAAAAGAAAAAAAGAAAAAAGAAAAAATCAGTTTAAGTTAAATACAGGCGTAAGTTGGAAAATAGTTCCCAGGTGCGTGATACGCTCTCACATTGTTCGTTACTGACGGTTAGCATCTTTAACCACCGTTTTTTCGAACCCTGAAAAATCGAAGCCTCTACTTTTCCCCATAGTGCAAGGAGGGGGACATGGCCTTCACCATTCCCAACTATAGACTCACTTGCTTTTCTACCTTTAATCAAAACGCATCGTATTATGTCCAATTCCACTGCCGGAGACCGACGGCGACACCGCGCATAGAATCACCGAGATTGCCAGTAATTCGGTGCTCAAGTATAAACCCTAACGGCAACGAAACTCTGAGAACGTGCAAGAACTGCAAAACCCAATTCGACCCTTCTCTCAATCATCCTCGCGCCTGTCGCTTCCATACTGCCCATTTTGGAGGTAACTTTCACCCATTTAACTGTATTTATAAGATTAAGTGGTTGAACTCTGCTGTTTGAATATAGATGGGTGGTATTTGAATTCAAAGTCATTTTGATTTAGGAGTTCTTACTTCAAACACAAAATCCAAATTGACATGTAGCTTCTTTTTTTTGGTAAGCTAGGGGTTATAAATGCAACCTGAATTGATTATATTTTGATAATCTTTTTAACAAGAGCAGTCATACTGATTTTAGTGAATCTTGTTGCCATCGTCATTCTGCTTCTGTTATTAAAAAAAAAAAAAAAAAAAAAAAAAAAAAAAAAAAAGGTATGCAAGATATGAGCTTTTCACAGATTTTGCCAGTTGTGGCTAGTTATGTTCTGATCAACAAACAGAGACATTTGAGTTTTGATGCCTTCATATAACTGTAGTTTTTATAATGACGGATGGCTGGAAAGGTAATTTTGATTAATGTGAATTCAGCGACTACTTGAATAAATATTGAATACAGATTGCAATTTGCTTGGTCGGGTAGTACCCTTGATTGGAAATTCTATCAAGTTGGGTTTTTGGTTCTTTTGTTTCAAGATGAGATGTTATGTCAGTCTGGGTGGGGGTTTAGGAAGGTAGCAATATCACACATGACTTGATCACTAACAACGGATGGTAATTAGGAATAGTCTCTGTAGAGTAGCCATTTGAAGAATAGTATACAAATTGGATTCCATAATATTGAGGATAATGGAAAGTGGAAACTAAGAAGGTGCAGGCCAGCATGAATTAACCATTTGACTTACTGCAAGTTTATGGGGCTCCTCATCTTTGTTATTGCCCTGCCTTGTTTTAATGCATATAGCATGATGTTATTGATGTTTTGACCTCTATTGTAGACCATCAAATGCAGCAAGTACAAAAGGTTGAGCATACTTAAATTGTGGGAGCAAGGAAGATGATAGGTAAATATAGGATACAGGGAAAAAAGGATATTCTTAGTGAAATGGAGGAGAATGATACCTCAACTAGATTGCATTGAGATTGACTTGAGTTAATTGAGATTTGTGCTCCATAATTTGAGTATTGGATTTTGACATGGGACAAATTTGTTTCTGGGGTTGTTTCTAGTCTTGCTTCACCTATGGACTATGTTTGTTTAAGTTTTTTCCTTGCTCCAACATTTATTTACATTTTTAGGGGAAACAAAGAGGAAGTTCGAGAGTGTTTACAGTGGAGGCACTATGGATACTCCTGACTCTGGCCAAGTTTTTCAATACTGGCATTGCTGTGGCTCTGAAGATCCTTTTGACCCCGGATGTACTGCTGCTCCTCACTCCTCATACGATGACTAACGTAGTTGACTTTATTCTTTCTGCAACCAATGCACGATTCTGTTTATGGCATAAGATTCTCATTGTTACTATTATTTCTGTTTTCCATATGAAAATGCTCAATTCTATTGGATGTTTACCATAGCCATAGAGATTTCAGTATTGAATTCGTCCTAAATTGCAGCCTATTTGAAAAGTTGTACCAATACATACTTTTTGGCATATGTTTTCATTTTTTCATTTGTTCAATGGCTCGAATAAGCGGCATGATCTTTCAAGTCATGCTACTGAATATAACATAATCAGATTATCTAAAAAAATTTCCATCTCTCTCCTTTCTCACGTACATGACTGACCTGTTGCTTGTTATTCTCTAATGGACAAAACTCATTACTGATATATCAGGTCCAACAACTGCAAATGCTATTTGAGAATTTAGAAATACTGTATTGACTGACTATAAGTTAGAAATACTGTCCTCAAAACATCTGCACATTGTATTTGTTGATTGAAATAATTAATTTTATGATAAATTTGTTTTAGAAATAAAAATTTCAAAATAATTAAATAACAATTTAACAATGTCAAACGATTAGAGATTATTTAAAATTTGTTTTCAAGATGAATTTCACATATAAAACAGCTCATCAATCTATTTTTTTTATACCGCCTTTTCTGGACATTATTTAAAATAAATAAATAGTTTCAATCAATAATAATCTGCAAAGAATGAAGTATCCATGGTTGACAAAGACGATTGGGTGTATTATTTTGCGAATTATTCATTATTACGAGGAGTTTTATATTACTTTTATTTATTGAAAGGAAGCATCGACTTAAAAAACTAGCTTATACTTAGGCACAATTATTTAAATTATTGAATTTTAGATTAAATAAACCAGAAACCTAGCTTAAAATAAAGAAAACACTGCACCGTCCTAACTGCTATCCAACCAATGGCATCTTGACACGTTACACTTTGGATCTAATTTAATGTAAATTAACAAAAAGACGCGTAAGAGGACACGTGTCAATAACTCAACAAGGCATCATTTTAAAATCTTTAGATTCATTTCATTCTTTGTGTCTATAAATACCAGAACTAAAACTGCAATTACTATCAAATTCCTTTCTTTGCATTTCCAATTCTTGAATTGAAAAATGGAATCAAATTCCCTTTTCTCCTCAGCGTCTCCCTCACTTTCAATTTCTTCCCCCAGAAAGTTACATTTGCAGAAAATAATGAAAAGGTCGAGCAATAGCATCGCTTTGGCCACTAGAAGAGATGATTACTCCTACGGAGAGATGCTTGTAGATCAAAGCATGATAGTGCTGAGAAAACGCATACATGAAATGAAGATTATAGAGAGAAATTACGAGCCACCAGCAGATTGGATGGATTGGGAGAAGCAATTCTATGGAAGCTATGATGATTTTATATGCAAATTTGTAGGTTTTCTGCAATTGCATTTGATGAATACTAGGCCTTGTTTGGCTCTTGGGTTACTATTTCTCATTTCAATTAGTGTTCCCATATCTACGATCACGATTGCCCTGCAATTCTTCGAGGCAGCTAATGGAGTCATCTCAACCGTTCATTTGGGTTGACTTTAAAGCTTCTTTCTTTTACTGTGTAGAGATTAGATTTTTAATGTCTTTTGTATATAAGGATGGTGAAAGGCTTCTTGTAATATTTTTCTTTTCCTTCGAATTTTAAAGGAGGAGGACATGATTATTTGGTTGTCTTCCTTTAACGAGATTCAACACTTAAAAATTTGTTATTTGTTGCTTATAAAGCAGAGCAAGTGCAGGCTCAATAATTTTCCCTTTGAGCTTGAAGAAATGCCATTAGCTTTTTGAAAATAAAATTTACATATTTGAAATAAAAACTAAGTAGTTTAAATTATATAATTAATAATAAAAAAAAACCTGAAATTGAGATGTTTCACTATTAATTAATGTGGGATTTCATTGCTTTTTTAAGGTAGTCTGTAATATTCTGACTAGAGTCAGAACACTCATCTACTAATTATACTGATGTAATATTTAGTATAGTAGTTTTAGAGGTTAGAAATAAAATGAATACGGAAATAAATATTTAAATTCAAAAACATTTAGTTTAAATTTATATTTTTTTAATATTTGCATAAAATTTAATGATAAACCTAAAAAGTATATGTTATTTTAAAAAAAATTCAAGTATATTCAAATCTTAAAAATTCAGGTCAGATTTCTTATCAACCAAACAAGAAAATTGAACTTTTTTTTTTTTTTTTTTGAAATAGCATTTCATTTCTAATTCTTATTTGTCATGATCGAGAAGTTGGCCTGCAATGAAGGCTAACGTTAAGAGGAAATTAAAAAAAAAAGATAAAATATATAAAAATAATTAGAAGGGTACACACATCACATGATTCTTCTAATCATGACTTATAATACTTACGTTATACTTTTCAATGATTGAAATTAATTGTTATTTTGTTAAAAAGCTCTTTAAAATAATCCCTCCCGAAAAATAATATCATCCCGTTAATTTATTAGACTTGTAATATATTAAATCAGCCAAAAAGATTAACCAAGTTGATGTTATAATTGGAGAAAAAAAAAATTTAAGGATGTCATTCAATACATATAAAAGAAAATTGTCAAGTCAAGTGTAATTGGATTATTATTTTTACTTTTTATAGAAAATGTGACAGTGAAAGGTTTCAAATTTAAAACATTTCTGTTATAAAAATTATTTAAATTAATGAAAATAGTAATTTTTTAAAATTATTTATATTTTATTTTTTTATTAAAAAATTATTCATATTTTATAAATGCAACTTGCCAAAAACAGTTAAAAGGTGCACTAACCGATTTGGCAACTAGCTGTAGCTACCTAGCTGGCAGGTAATTGGGACCCATATAGTTTCTAAAACGACAACCAGTGAATCCACTAATTTTAGTTTAATTGCCAAATCAACTTTTAAATAATCGTATTTAGTCCTCCTTCAATGTATCCTTTGAAAAGTTTTCATCGTCATTTCTTCCATTCACCCTTCTTTTTCTTCTTAATTATATTGTCTTTGTCTCTTTCTCTAAGCCTAAAACCTACCCTTTCACTTGAAATTAAAAATTACACACGGAATTCCCCATCTCATTAACACGGTTTTACACTAATTAATCATTTATAATTAATTAATTAGGTTTCTCAATGTATTTTTTCTTTCTTTGGTATTGTATAAAAATATATGTTTCCCCTTCATTTTATCTATGCTTAATAACACTTTTACACTAGTCTTATCACTTAATCTCTCTCTAATTCTCTCATTCCATCAATGGAAGTTACTAAATTTCCATATTCTAACACTCTTCCTCTCAAATATTTTTCATGCCAATATAATAACAAACAACTAGTTTGTATTACAATCAGAGCAAAAAGAGAATCAAGTGGACGAGATTATGGAGGTAAGCTTGTTGATGAAGACATGATCACTCTTCGAATGCGGATTCGAAATTTGAAGACTAGACATGATAATTATCAAGAAGGATTGCTCTCCTCAGATTGGATGGAATGGAAGAAAAAGTATTTCTTGGACTACAATGAAAGTTTACAAAGTTGTGGGGTTATTGCAGAATTATTTGATAAATACTATATGAAACCATTTTACTTAATAAATGATATCCAACATAAATATTCATCTCTTAAACATATATTTGCTCCCGTTAAAAAAAAAAAAAAATCATTCCCAATCTGCTTATAATAATTTATGTATAATAAAAAAATACTAGTAATGTATTTTTTTATATATATTTTTTTATTTCGGATGCACTTTGAACAGGTGTTAAATATGGATCCATTCCGTCCCCAATAATATAATATTTAATTCAAATGAATAATAAAATACTTAAAAAAAATTATTTCGGACAGTTCAGGTCCAGTCGGGTTTCATATCGGGTAATAGCACTCGGTTAATCATTATTATGCAGTCAAAATAATTAGAAGTCTTTAAATTTTAACGGAGTTATAACACTCAATTAACCATTTAGACTGCTACAAATTGTTGTAAATTATATATGCCAAAACGGCAAAGCTGGCTAGTGAAAAGCAATAAACGAATAAAAAATTCAAACTTATATTGAGAGTGGGTCTGTACGTGTACGCAAATCACCATCACCATCACCATCTAATCTTAAAAACTTAATTCCTTCTTCACCGTCCATTCCCTTCATTAACTTTTGTATTATCTACGCATTCTATTGAATAGTTGTACCTGCAACTTCCAAGAACTTTTTTCTATATTCCATTCCTTTGGACTTATCTCGCCTATTTAGAATCTTTTTTCTTCTTCCATTTCGTTTCTTTCAAATGATTAGTAATATATATATAAACTAATCATTAACGAATACAATTATTTTCATCTGTATTTTTTTATTTTTAAGATATATTTATTATTTTTTTAGTTTAATATATTACATAAATAAATAAATAAACACCAATTCTATATGAAAAAGCTAACTGATGAGGAGTTTTTTCAGCTGATTAAAATTCTAACTAAATATATCTAGTCTAACTGATAGGTAGAAGTTGCATGAAACAACAGAATCAAACGCGATTAATTAAGACCCTTGCTGCATTTACATTAATGTCCCTTCCAACCTTCTTCTCACATACATCATTGAAAATACAGAAGTATGACCCACAGATACCGGAAAGAAAAAAAAGGATTGGTGCAAGAAAAAGATACCAGTAAAAGACAAACACATGATACTGTACACGCGTTGTTATGCCACGTGTTATTCTCATCACGGTTCCTGAGGGACCAAGCAAAAATACCTTTCTCACTAAGATTTTTATTATTATATATACTCCATATATAATATAATATAATAATAAAATCATATACTTCCACGTAACCGTCCTCTTGTGTCCCTATAAATTAGTGCTCAAGTAGATTACAAACACAATTATCTCCTTGTTCATATTCTCCACCTTTGCTAGCTACACTACATATAATGGAAGCAATCCAGTTGTTCTCATCATCCTCCACGCCTTTCCGGCAGCAACGGTTGCCATTTCGCCGGAAAACCAACCTCGGACCAGTCATCGTAAAAGCAAGAGGAGAAGCGAATTATGGGCGAGATTATTGGGATATGAGCGTAGATGAGAATATGATAACATTAAGGAAGAGGATTAAAGAAATAAACATGTTAGAGAAGAATGATGAACCGGATTGGATGGAGTGGGAGAAGGAATATTTCATTCACTATAATAACGATGTTTGCGAGGCGATGGGATTGTTGCAGAACTATCTTATGAGTGTTAGGCCAAGTTTGGGTATTGGAACGATGATATTCGTCACCTTTTGTATTTTATTTTTTGCTGGAACGGTGTCGTTTCATGCTTTAGAGATCGCCAGAGGTATTGTATCTCAGTTCCATTCCATATAAATTACGTTCGTATGTATTGGTGTTATTTATTACACTAAGCCACTCTAATTAATTACAAATATGATATATAGAGATCTCAAGTTTTAGGAGAACACGAATCTCTTCTTTCTTCTTTCTTATCTAGAGATCTCAAATTCGAGTTTTTAGATAGGAAGTCTCTTTAGATTTTTGGGAAAGCGCTTTGTTCCTCTTTTGATAAATCTACACAGCAAAAACACGTATTACTCAAACAATTAGAATCGTGAATAAACACAGTCATTCTAACAAGAAAATAATGATTGTGGACACAAGATTTCCAATTTGCACATCTCCAAATGAGATCTCATCCATTTTAGGGTTCTTCAACTGGCTAAAAACATTCATGCACCTCTCCTTTAATTCAGGAGCACCTTAATATTATTAGCCGACAAGAAGCAAAGGTATCATCACTCTCATGATAAGACTTCAATATTATCCAACTCATATTATGAAAATTTCATGTCTAAAAATTACTGAACTCATAAATAATCTACATCGAAAGATGACTAAATGCATATAAACTTTTTGAAGGTCATATACGTAACATCTCTTAAAACGACTGAACTCAAATTAGTCAAGGCTTTGTTTGAGAAGGGTTTTTTTTTTTTTTTTTTTTTTTTGTCTTGAAGAAGGGTTTTTGTTTTTTTTTTTTTTTTTTTTTTTTTTTTTTTTTTTTTTTTATGAAATAAAATATGAGGAAAATTAAAGATTTTTAATTATTTGGAAAAGATGAGAAGATATCAAAGAAATGACGATAATAAACAATTTAAAGATATAAAAAAAGAAAAAATGATGAATGAATTTTAAAAATTACATTATTAATGTGATATATAACATATTTTTATTTCTCTTTTGTTTTTCACACCATCCAAACACATATCGAAAAATAAATTAAGGTAAACTATATTTGGATGATAACTAAATTATCCTAATTAACACTTTCATTCCTTTGCTTCTGAGAAATTATTATGAAGTCCCTAAGTTTTGCTACAAACTGATTATCAAGTTTTTCTATCTAAAAGATGAGCATTATCAGTTGAAAAAATAAGTATACTCCGTTCAAAACGTGAGTTTGACTAATGGTAAATAATTATTTTTTGGACAGAAAGACATTATAGTTAGTTGAAAGCAAAAATTTGGAATGTCATAATAATTAATTTCTCAAAAATAACAGGATAAAAATATTAATTATGATGTAATTTAAAAATATAAATATGATCTTCTCCATAACTAAAAATAAAAAGTAACATCTCATTATTTTTTTCTTCTTAATTTCCTTCCTACTTGCTTTCATTTTTCAAAAGAAATCTAAAAGTAATGATTAAAGGTTTGTTTTTCTTTGTCTTGTATATGTAAATCAAAAGGTCAAAAGTTAATTTCTCATTATGATGCAATGTCCCTTTGTTTTTATTCAACTTTCTCTCTTTGTCTTGTATATGTAGTTTTAATGCGCCCTAATCCAAAAAAATGGGAAAAAAAAGGGTGAAAATTACGTTTCTGCCCATGACTAAAATTTGCTAAAAACGTTTTCTTTTCTTGAGGTGTCATTGATAAGCTTTAACTTGTCGTTATTTCTATTTCCTGTTTGCATTTTGTTTTTCTCATTTTCAGTTCTTTAAAATGTTTTTCATATTTTAGGTTTAATATTTTCAAATCTATCTTTATTGATTGATCTTCGGGTTGTGTTTAGTTGGTTGAATTTTCAAATCTATCTTTATTTGTTCTCTCTAATAAAAAATCTGCGTTTGAAGCTAATTTGATGAGATTCGTTGAAAGGTCACAAAGTTAAATAGTGGTTATTGATCCATCCAACGATGGTTTGATAAAATCAATTAATTATGTATTCTATCAAATTCGTCAAATGTTGTATTGAATTTTTTTTTTTTTTTTTTTTTCAAATGTTGTTATTGAAATTTTTTTTTTTTTTTTTTTTTTTTTTTTTTATAAATGATTAATTTATTTTTGTAAAGAGAGTAACATTGTAATTTGTATTTATTTTCATGTTTCGTTTTTTAAATGAATGAAATATCTCTTTTTTTTTAATTTTTGAAAAGCCATAACGTGGCAAGTAGAATGTTTAATGATTCTTGTCTTTCTTACGCTAGTGCTTTCGTTGAAGTTAAGGCCTACCGATATATTAGGTATTTAGGTGTGACACATTTTCTCAAAATAAATAAATAAATAAATAAATATACTATCTGAAAAATGTATGGCCGCCGTTCAAGATTATCACCACGGTTTCTTTAAAAACATGTTTTTTATAATTTCAAATCAAAATTTTTGATTTTAAATTAAAATTGCTAATTTTGATTTTCAAAAATAAAATACTGAAGCCGAACCTTAAGTTAGAATTTCAATTACAACTTATAATCAAGAACAATTACCTACGATTTAGTGTCGATTTTGACCAGTTCGATTTTAATATACTTTTAGTTTGAAATCAAATTGTGGGCATACGTACAGGACAATCAATTCTCAAGCACGACCTCATTACTTGCAGATTTCTTTTTCCATTTCTCTTGATTGGAGTTTAATTTTCATTTATTGATAGTATTTTCCTATAAATTGAGGATAATTTCCTTTTCTTTATAACGTTTCATATCTTTTTAAGGAAATTATTACGCAACAAAAAAAAAAAAAAAAAAAAAGCAACAAAAAAAAAAAAAAAAAAAAAAAAAAAAAAAAAAAAAAAAAAGGGTTACATAACCGCTTTATCTTCCTTTTCTGTTAGTAACGTTCGCATTTTGTTTAGCTGAAAACCAAAACTAGTTTCCTTTAGTCGTACATATCAACATTAAAAAAAAAAAAAAGTTATCTAAGACAATTCTGTTTAATAGTTAGTGTCTACTAAGGAGTAGTATTTTATTTCTCTAATTTTGAGAATAATTTTCTTTATATTCCACGTTTTTTTTTTCGGTTCGCATATATATTTTCATGCTCGAGTCAGAAATAGTATTTAGATAAAATTCGTCCAATTGTGTCGATCCAAATTTTGCATATATGATGTTATAAATAAAGTTCACCTATAAATGTAATTATTTTTGTTGATCTGACTTTAAGTATTATCTCATCCGTATCATCGAAACAAGACATCAACTTACATTTATAAATTTTATTTTTGATGTAAATTGGAATTGAAATAAACTATACAATTGTGAAAATTTTTCTCCTTATACCTCATTCAGTATTTAAACTTATCTTAAGGCTTCATTAGTAGAAAACCCAACTCTCTTTTTCCTCTTCTTTTCCCTTGTTGTAAACTAGACGCATGGCCTATGAATACGATCCTTCAAAATGAAGACTTCACGTTAAAGCACAAAGTAGAGTTGCCTATAAGAAACTACATTGCTTCTCTTCAGCAACTTGGTCTCAATAAGGCTAAGCCACACGGCACTTCAAACTGTTGCTACGCGTTCGTCTTCCATTGTTAACTAATTAAATACCCCATTTCTTTCCCTTTCTTTGCAATTAACCACACATAACAGTACACGTCTTTCATCAATGGAAGCAACAAAGTTTCTCTCCTCCCCGCTGTTCCTCCGGCAGCCAATTTTTCGCCACCGAAGAAGCGCAGCCATGGCATTTAATAAAAAAGAAAACGGTGGTAGTGCTGTGGATGAGAATATGATTTTACTTAGAGTGCGTATTAGAGAGATGAAGATAACAGAGGAATCTGATAATCCACCTTCTCATTGGATGGAGTGGGAAAAGCAATATTATGCATATAGTAACTACTACAATGATGTTTACGAAGCAGTAGGGCTTTTGCAAAACTTTCTGATGAATATAAGACCAAGTCTTGCTTTTGGGATTCTTGCAGTAGTTTTAATTAGCATGTTTATCTCTACTGGAGTGGTTTTGTTTCAGTTTACAGAGATCACCACGAGAATTTTAATATGGGCTTTATCTTAATTACTTGATGTTCCCTTGTAAAAGGTATATAAATTTTTTTTTTTTTACTTCACATATGAAAACTTAAAAAGAATAATCATGACATTAAAATTGTCTGTTAAACTTCGATTTGATATTGTTTGTTCATTTTCAGTTAGCGGGTCACCAATTTCTGCAGAAGCTTTGGCTTGGCATGAAACCCTGTATGGCTTTATCAAGAAGGATTTTTTTTTTTTTTTTTTTTTTTTTTTTTTTTTTTTAATCTTTTTTTTTTTTTTTTTTTTTTTAATCTTGTAGATATTGAAGTGGATTCTAAGCATGTCTTCTTGAAGTTAGTCGAAATGAAATGGGTCAGATAATAATCTTTGATTGTTCATCTCTTTGCGCCAAGATTTGGATTTTAAAATGTACTGGGTTTCGTGGACAAACAAATATGTTAACTCACTCCCTTGCTCGAGTTGCCATTCCTTATCTGTTGAACATTCTTCACTGGATGTCACTGTATTTGGTCTTTTCACTTTACATTTCGGATCCAAGGTTTTGCACCATAGTCTTTTAGATACAATTTCTAAGTTTTCCAACCCTAGGTTTAATTTCTTTATTTATTTTTGGTAAAATCAGAGCATAAAAGTTTTTGCACTTCAACAAATCTGTTTTGAGTAATTTAACTTGGAATGGATTTGCCTAGACCGAGTTCATGATCTCACCCATAGAACAAATCAATAAAAATATAAATTTTTGTTAAAATATGAACATTCTAACCATACACTAAAAAAAAAAGATAAATAGAAATATTATTTTTAATTATTATTTTTATTGATTTAATCTATAGATGAGACTATGGATCCCGTTTAAATAAGTATTTTCTATCAAACTTATATTCACATCTTACATGGATTAAGATCCCTTATTACATCAATTAACACAGTTAGATTTTACGGTTTTAGTTAATAATAAAATGTTATTTAAAAAAAAAAAACGTAACTTTAAAGATAAGATTTGTCTTTAATTTTTAAATCCATTATGCATTAAAATTAACTTAAAATTATTCAAAAAAAAAAATCAGTATGCATTAATTAAGCCAATAACCAAATTGCTCAGGAAAGAATTATATATTTCTCTTCCTTCATGCCCATTAAAAATAATTTCATAACAGTAAAAAATATATATATAAAAAAATTATGCATATATAAGTATTAATTATTTAGAGAACTGATAAAAATTAATTCAACTAAAATTCAGTTATGCAAGAAAAAAAATCCAAATTCATTATGCATTGATTAATTAATTCAATCATAAAACTGCACGGAAAAGAATTACATATTACTTCATTTTCTTCTTTCCTTCTTGCCCGTGAAAAATATTCCATAAAAAGAAAAGAAAATAATAAATCAATAAAAAATAATCACAATAAAAAATATCAAAATTAATAAGTTAATTGATAAAAGGTAATAATAATTTGAGAGTAGGTACAACGCAATCCAGGTCAAACAAAAAAAAATTAAAAAAAAATTTACAGATTAATTGTCTATCATAAACAAATTACATATCAATTAGGAGAACATATATATTATTGGTTCCTCTATGGTTTATTTAGCTTATTGTTGTTGTTGCAATATACAACACCAACTGCTATTTTGCCAATCAGTTGATGAAAGCCTTTAAAAACTATGTTACATAGTTTGATCTTAACTAAAAAAAATAAAAATTTTATACCATGTTAATTTGTATGTTGTTGTTTGATTACCGTGTAATAACTAGATAAATCAATTTTTGATGACCATAATAATATTTAATAAATAATTTAGAATTCATTAATGCAATTTACTTAACTCAAGTTAAATTGTAGGTATAATTTATTATAATACTTAAAAAATGAAAATAAATTGAATTTTAAAAATTTCAGCAAAAATTATAAATCTTTATATATATTCAAGTATCTCAAATATAAAGATTATTTAATTAATTAAATGATTTAATTGTACTCCAATATCTCAAATTTTTATATTCAGAATTATTATTGTAGGCAACTAGTAAGTCATTTTATATTTCAATAAATAATTTCAGATATGTGATGAGTAAAATGAGTTTAGTGTGAATATATGAAAATTTCAGTTAAAATATGAAACTTGTGATTTTGGTTACTCTCAAACATACAAGTATCATAAGAATGTTTTTAAAAAGAAAAAGAAATTAATAGCTCCAACATAAAAATAAAAATATGACCTACGAGCTGTGACTCAGTTGAAACGCAGGTTGAATATATAGGAAGAGTTTTCGGGTTCAATCTCCACTAAACCTACTGAAGGGTGAGGTCCTGGTAATGGAGTCTGGATACCGGTTGTTTATAAAAAATAAAATAAAATTGTGAGAGAAACACAATAAAAATGTGTAAAAATCTAAAAGTTAAAAAGATGTGATCCAAATTAATGTAATAAAATATAATAAAAAGCATTTTTTTTCCAAACCAAAAGCATTTTTAGTATAATTAAAAATTAAAAGAATAAATAGGAACACATTACATACTTTTTATGAGATTCAAAAGGGGCATGTTTTTTAGAGTAGTAAACACTATGCAATTAATTATCTAATACAAGAATTCAGAAAATAATTTAAATCATTTCCGTGTTCTTTAGAGTTTTTGATTCTACAAAAAGAAAAGAAAAAGGACTTGTTTTGTTACCTTGTTTTGGTCTATACTCTTCTTGGTCATGATAGGCCCAGAACTTATAGTGGCCATAGAGCCCAATAGTAATGGACTTAGAGTTCATATATAGTGAAGTAATGATAGCAAGGATAGACCAATCAACTCCTCGTTTGTTTTTAAAATTGTGGATAATGGATTAATCTGATGCCATTGATAATGGATTCATTATTTTAGCATTTTGATCATAGTAAAATATTATTTTTTTTTAGTTATAATGTTCGATAAAATAATATATATAATAATTTTTACAGATTAAAAAAATATTTTTATTAAAATGTTATTCCATTTGATATTTCGCGTTTCACGATCATTTTATTTTATTTTTTTGGTTGAAGGAACAGAACAAATCTCTTAAAGAGAAACAAAGGAATTACATGCAGCATCTAGTGTGAGCAGCACCACTCATATCACATGAAAGTCATAAACTAGTATTTGAAGGAGGAGAAGCTAATCTGTGGGTACCAATGGGGCATGAACTTGCCAAGGTAGCCAGAGAATCTGCAGCAAAGCTGGCCTCACCATATACGTGCTTCAAGCTGCAGGACCAATCCCGTGAGAGCATTTCTTTGACATATACAATGAGAGGCCTCATGCTATTAACTTGGAGATCGGGTCTAAGACTAAACAGACAATAAAGGCATTGTCACATTCTATTACAATAAAATTTAATGAATAATTTAGAATTCATTAATGCAATTTACTTAGGTCAATTTAAATCGTAAGTATAATTTATTATAATCCTTAAATGATGAAAGCAAATAGAATTTAAAAAATTTCAAACAAAAATGAAAAGATTTTATATGCAAATATCTTAAAGATAAAGATATTTTTAATTAGTCAAATGATTAGGCAGAAGATTTAATTTTACTCCAATATCTCAAATCTTTATACTCATAATTATTGTTATTGGTAACTATTAATTCATTTTGTGCTTCAATCAGTAATTTCAAATATGTAACTGAATAAAATTTATTTCGCATGAATACATAAAACATTCAGTTACAATACAAAATTTGTGATTTTTTTTATTATAAATCTACAAACTTTTGTCAAAAAAATTTTGTTAAAAGGAAAAGAAATTAACAGCTACAACATAAAAACAAAATTGTGATAAAAAAACATCATACAAATGTCTATAATTAAGAAGTCGTACTCAAACATAATATAATAAAATGTTATTCAAAAATATTTTTAGGAACACATCATACAATTTTTTTATGAGATTCAAAGGAAGTTGTATATAATGAGATTCAAAGGAAGTTGTAATATATATATATATATATTATAAATATATATATATATATATATTATATTTTTTTTTTTTTTTGAAATTTTCGTATAGCTCTCATACAATAAGTAGTTCGATAACTATTCAACTAAAAAATGACAGTGTACGAGTAATTATATGTGATTTGAATGGTCCTTTTGACATGAAGAAGTCAGAAGTTTTCGAGTTTGTGTTCTCTTCACTATATAAATTATATCATTTAATGAATGTTATTCAAAAGAGGGAGACTACCTCTGCTGTATAGCGCCACAATTTTATTTTCGATCTATTGATCTATATATCTATTTATAAACACACACGGTCAATGAGTCTCTATATAATAATATATATATATATATATAAAAGTAATAATATCAGTAGTAGTGTATATATATATATATATATATATATAAAAAGTAATAATATAGTAGTAGTGTACTATCTACTTATAATACAAGAGATAAGCATTTAACATGTTATTTGCTCATTTAGTACCTGGCTTAGAGCTCATATATGATGAAGTGATGAGTTCAGCTTTCATCCAACCCATCAAAAAACAAAGAAATCCAGAAAAATAATGACCTACTTGAAGACGTTGAGAGGCCTTTTATTACGGTAATTGAAATTAAAAGAAGTAAAAACATAGTCCGTATAGCTCATCTTCATGAGTCTATGTACTTCATCTCCTGATTAGAGAGGTCTTCCATTCTGATAACCGGAAGAAACAAGTAAAAACTAAAAAATTTGACACTGAGGTTTTAGGATTTTCAGTTGTTTGATAAACTTTGTTATGTTTGAATAGTTAAGATTTTGCAAATATTTTCTTGAATTTTCATGCGCAATCTCAATCAAAATAGCCCATGTATGAGTAAATTAATAATATAATAGTATAATTTCTACTTATAATACAATACATAAGAGATCTAAATCATTTAAATAACTCCGAGGTTTTTTAAAAAATTTTAATGTCAAAAAAAGAAAAGAAAAAGGACTGAGATGGACATTCGATTTGTATATTTTTATCAATTGAATATTTACCCTTAGCAGTAAATCAAGATAACATCTGAAAATTTTCACTACATAGAGAAACAAACACTTCAATACAATTTGGTCAAGAAGACCACAAAAAAGGGGATTAAAACCTCTATCTGTTGCATAAAATGCATCCTTGGTACAACCCTTACAACTTTTGGATAAGGTTACAGTGCATGCAGTAGTCTCTGAAGCAGTTGAGAGTGCATGCAATATACTTCCTTTCATGTTCGAAATCAACCGGATTTTGATGAGTCACTTGGAAGTTGTACTTTTAATACCTTCCTAAAGAAATCAGACAACTTTGCACAGGCTGCACGGCCTCGATCTAGACATTTGAGGTATTCTTCCACTGTAACAAATTTAAATATGAACAGTATTAGAATCAGTTCAGGCGTTAAAAACATTGAACCCTAGGCAGCCATAAAAAATCTCAGCTTGGGAAGTCTAACTATTAATAAAAAAGCTTGTATCCCCAAATAATTTATTATTGTGTTCAACTTAAAACATTTAAAATCTTAGGTAATGGGATCAGATTGTCTCCTAGTAAAGGGAGATCTAATGCACGAACCGCGAAGCATCCCACATGTGTAGCCTTTTGGGAGGATTGATGTATGCAGCCTTCTCCCTACTATTTTGCAAAGAGACTGTTTCCATTGCTCGAAACCATAACCTCCAAGTAATAAGTGAAGTAACTTTATTATTACACTTAAGCCATCCTCCATCAAAGGGTATCCTAATGATAAAAAAATTCTATAAACAAACAACAACATTCAATTTATGTTTGTTAACATTAAAGTTATGATTTCATTTCACTCTGAGGCCATAAGAAGAATAGAAGAGTTGATAAAGAAATTAGATTTTATAAGTTTCTATCTACCTCATTTGGACAAAAAAGAAGAGAGATCAGGCTTGCAGAACTTCCACTAGACATGATCAGTAGGTACATTAATGTAATCTTAATTATTAAAAGAAATCCAAATAAATGCTCTTTTAGACCGCTCAGAGAAAGCAATTACTTCCCATCCAGTGTTTTGCTTAGAACTCAGATCTTTTACGTGAATTTGATCAATTCAGGCATAAAGATAGGAATTGCCTTTGATGTCACTTTGTGTTTCTTTGTGTGTTTTTCAATTTTCAATGAAGCTTTCAGTTGAAATGTAACGTGAGATCTCTAAAACAACATCACATAATTAAGGTAGCATTTACCTGACATCACACCATGGGTGACAGAGGTGAGGATCCCATGTTCAATAGGTTCACCTTCCACCAACGCTGACCCTTGTGGCAGAACAGACTGAATTGAGTTTGGAAAGACTAAATATGCAAATCCCTTCATTTTCTGCCAAGATATAAAATAATCATGCAGAAATAAGAATATTTCAAGTATTAAAAAAAAAGCACCAAACTGGTCCTAAATACAAAACCAATAAGAATGGGTGTGTTATTATAAACTTAAAAATTTTAAATTTATAAAGAAAAAAGAATTTTCTTTTAGGACAGTCTCCATCACAGCCAGTCAAATTCTCATCATAATTTCAATTAAAATAGTGAAGGCAATGTAAATTATGAGATCATATTGTAAAACCTGTTCTTCCAACTTGGTTGGATCCAGTATAACGTACCCACCTTCTGCCAAACAACAACAGATTGCAACTGCACAAACCAGTAAGGGATTAGTCTCACATCATCAAACAAACAAATGAAGGTGATGAAGACTGTAAGTCTCAGTTACCAGCTAGATGCCTCAAAGGAATTCCAGCATCTACAAGGGCAGCGCATGCTGCATTTATGGCACATGTCAGAAGCTAAAAATTCCAGTCAAGGATATTCTCATAGTATTAAATATTCACAGAAAAAGTAGATATAAAAGAATGAGGAGAGAGCCCACTGGTCATCGTAGCAAAATCCGTGCACCATGGTCAAGCAAATTTGTATAATGTTTTTTCATAGGCTAAAAAGGAACGCTATCAGGACTAAGTCTTTATGAAACAAAAATCTTTTGTGGCAAATTGAAATCATTATGAGAGTTTCGAGAGGATAAAACAGAAGCGAAGGAAGGGTATGGATAAAAAATGTAAATGGGAGTTCACTTTGTTTGGAAGATTTAAAAGGAATAGGAAGTTAATAGTGTAAAACTAGTTAAAACCTTAACATTCCACCCTCTAAACCCCGAATTGGAGGTTAGGAAACGTTGGCATTTGGAGATTAATAGATGTAAACATTTAACCTCCATTAGCTCTCATTTATACTAAAAAAAAAAAACACAAAAACAAGGTTAAGATATTAAATATCCTTTTTTTTTAAAAAAAAAAAGGAACGGAAAAAATGAAAGAGAAGAAGAAGAGGGCGGGAAGAACAGTTAATGAGCTTGCTTGCATGTGAGCTGACGACATGCTAGTCTTTCAACAAATAAAGATACACAACCATAAAGGATACAGCACCATCATCATGAACAACCTGCATATAAATGGAAACATTCAATGATCAAGTATGAGACACACTTTTTGGTATTGACTTATCAATAATACACAATATACTCTATAAAGGTTTAGTTAGCATTATCCTTATGCAAAATTATTTAAGCGTAGAAAGAGCTAGAGTCTGTGTTTGTCCAATCAAAAAGTTCTAACACTTGCATAAACAGCCCCTAAGGCTAATGCTCTTTCTTCCTCTTACTTGATTTCAATTAACAGATTACTATGTAACATTGAAAACGAAAAAATCAGGCCTGTCTAGTCTAACCATGTTGAACACCAAAATAAAAATATATGCATACAGGAAGTAAAGAAAAAGACTTTCTTGGAATTCTGATTTCTAAGTGGCACTCAACTTCAAATTCTTTGAAAGTCTAAAGTCCGCTACTAAAGTAATTAACATGGTGACACCTATGCGAATCCATCTCAAATTCCTGGTAAAAAATATTTAACTCATGTAGAAGCTCACTTACCTGAATTATAACTGATGTCGTTGTATTTGGGTTAATAGTCAAAATGCAGATGCCTTGCAGAGTTCTTTTCAGTATCATCTCATATTCCTTTTCCAGTTTTCCTATACAATTGGGAACTTCCATTATTACCAATTATCATGTACTATCACAAATTCTTTGCATTAGAAATTCTATTAAACAGTTAAAACTCACCGATCTGTCCAGTTTTAGGCTTCCAAATAACTTCAATGCATGCCTTCTCAGGGTTCTCATTCTTCTTTGTTCCAGCTTTAGGTCCATAAACAGCAGCTAAAACCTTTGTATCTCCTGAATTCAATAAAATACCCACATAAAAAAAAAAAAAAAAAAAAAAAAAAAAAAAAAAAAAATCCTCAAAATACACAATTGCACATCATCTGAAAAGGATCAAATAGTAGCAAAAACATTAGCCCATCAAAGGAAAACTAGAGAAACTGAAATTTGATAGCTAATCCAAAAAACCAAAAGAAAGTGAAATTACCTTGAGACCAACTAGCTGAGCCATGGGCACGGTGGAGAACGTTGCGGGAGCAAGCGAGAGGTCTCAGCTGGTTTGGTGTACGTCCATCGTCCCTACTGATCTCCACCATTTTGACAAAACCCAAAATTTTTTTTTTTTTATTTTGGAATTGTAGATTTGAATAATTAAGCAAAACCTCGATTCAATGGACGACTAAGAAATTGGGGGCAAAATGTTATCCAATCATGAGCAAAGATTGGTGAAATGAGGGTTTTTCAGGGTTTATTGCGGTGAGGGTTTTAGAAACTTTTTTCTTTGGCTTTTACTACCATCCATACGAAATTGGGATAGCAGCAGGGCGATGCCCACCAGAAATAAACTACCTGAACCCGATTATTAATTTTAAGTACACGAACCCGCCCCGAATCTGTTAAGGAATAAACCAACAGTAACTAAATCCGTCCCAAATCCGTTTAGAATTACCCGCATAATACTCGAACCTGTTTAATCACCAATTCATTCAATCCATGAAACCCGAACCTGCTTAGAACCTGAATCCAAACCCAATAATGGAACAAAATATATATAAAAAATGCATTAAAATTCAACCTGTAATATTCTGAAACAACAGTAATGGTAATATTAAAATAGAACAAAAGAATTAAAATTCAACCTAAATAAATAATACATACAATCAAACCAATATCTCAATTAAATAATTTGACAATAAAAAATCTATTAAATTTAAATAGCAATAATAATAACAATACCAAACCAAAAATCAATTAAAACATAATAAACTATAATAAACTATCATAGAATAATAAGGTGTCGAGATATTGGTATCATTTTTGCTACTATCTTTGCAATCTATACAGACTATACTCTCAAACGTTGACATTATATCCTACAAAATAAATTCTAAGTTTAGTTACAATATATTTAAAATATATAACATTATTAAATAGAAAAGGAAGACCAACAACAATGTAGAACAAAAAGAAATAATCTCATTCTCATAGTCTAAAGTAACTCAGTTTAGACAAAATAACAAATAAATAGTGAAATTATTATACATGAAAAGTATGACTAAAAGAATAGGCAAATAAATTATTATACAGAACATTTTTTCCTAATTTAAAAAATAAAAAGCAACAGTTTACACTAGCAAATTAAACTAGCTACAGCCGAGTTTACATGTTCCTTGCATGAGTTTAAGTCTGGTTCAATACAGAGAATAAACAGGTCAAAACTTGAAAGCAAGAACAAGATGGTTTCTTTGTCCATCTCAGCTTCTCTACACAATATTAATCATTATTAACAAATCAAACTTTGAATTAACAAACCGAACATGTCACATTTCAATCATATAGCCATGAATTGGCTTATATTAACCATCCTTTTGCCTTTTAATGTATAAATTTTCAAGAAATTAATTGGCTTAAACATGCACAAAACCCACAAATAAAAAAAAAAAAAACATATAATTGTCGGCTGAACCCACAAATTAATTCAACAAAAAAAAAAAAAAACATATAAATTGTCGGCTGAACCCACAAATTAATTCAACAATATATTCAAGTAATTCCTCCTCTTTGTCTATGTTTATGTATTTATAAAGAAAACAAAAAGGGACGAAGGAGAACGAAAAATGAATGAAAACGAAATAAAAAAAAATCAAGAATTGGGGGGAGGGAAATGGAGGAACCTTGGGCATGGTAAAACATGCACAAAACCCACAAATAAAAAAAAAAAAAACATATAATTGTCGGCTGAACCCACAAATTAATTCAACAATATATTCAATAATTCCTCCTCTTTGTCTATGTTTATGTATTTATAAAGAAAAACAAAAAGGGACGAAGGAGAACGAAAAAATGAATGAAAAACGAAATAAAAAAAATCAAGAATGGAAATGGAGGAACCTGGCACTGGTACTGCGGTTGAAGGGGAGGACTGCTGCGGAGGCGACGGCCACGCACGGAGCGACGGGAAGGTAGAACAATAACACTGTGAATGGGTATAAGAACCGTAGAAGGAGAGAACCAGTGACGCGTAGAACAAGAGGTTGAGTTGAGACTTGAGAGTTGAGAGTTGAGAGTTGAGAGTTGAGAGGATTTTTGTTTTCTTTGTGCAACCCTAAGCTAAAACGACGTAGTTTTTGTGTATTCAATTAAACCACTTCATCAAAACTACGTCATTTTGATGGCAAAATAAGTTATTATTATTGTTATTTTGTCCACCATAATTTTATCCTTTTTCTTTTCCCTCTTCGTTCACGTGGGATATTTTAATTTAAAATTTTAAAATTCATATACCCTCTGAACGTATTCTTTCATTAATATTACTAATATCATGCAAGGGGGTTCCCGAAATTGTAAAGGCAATGGCACTCCAGACCTGTTTATTCTATGCATGTGATGATCTACCTTTCAATGGATTTGTGCTTTCGGATTGTCAAAAACCAGTGCATTTCTCTTTTGATCGGAAGGATATAATTTAGTGGTAATATATAAAATATATAACAAAATAAATTTAACATAATGTACAAAAGTCAGCTGTTGTCTAGACAAATCAAAATATATATTATTCAAAAAAAAAGTGAAAGGAAATGCATTAATAAAAGCAAATAGAATTTCAAAATTTCAACAAAAATGAAAAAATTTTATATTCAAATATCTTAAAGATAAAATGATTTCACTAATTAGATGATTTAATTAATTTCTAACCCTTTAAATCTAGCACTAATTGTTAACCATTAATTGAATTCCTTAAAAAGCTTCAGAACATGATTTGAAGACCTAATTCGATCAGGTTAAACTATTTTTCTCTCTCCTCCTCCTTTTCTGCAGACCTCTCTCTCTCTCTGCTTTTCATTTTAATTTTTCTCTCTTCTCCTCCTCCTTTGCTGCAAATCTCGTTTTCTCTCTTTGGAAATTCATTCTATCAATACTATTTTTCTCTCTTTGCAAAAACATGAATAACCCAGTAGTTCCTTTCAGATTTTTTTAATTATTGGAAAAACAAAAGCTTACGAAATTTTTTATTTTTTTATTCGTTCCTCCTACCTATTTGCAAAAAATGTTTACCCTTTGAAGCTCCATTGAAACCCGAATACATTCTGCATGTGTAAGAATTGCAAAGTCACATATCATTCACTTTCAGAGTATATGCTTTCAGTATACTCCAGGAGCTTAGTTTTTTGTGTTATATTATTCTTTTATGAAATTCTTTCTTTTCCTATTAATTTTCTTTTTAATTTTCAAGTGATGCTTGTATTTTTTAAATGATAATACCTAGAGTTTTCAGTGAAATGGACACAAATAGTTCACTTCTTTTCATGTCCTAAACATACAGTGTTTTTAAAAAACAATATCGCAGATGAAGAAGCAAGCCAGTGGATTTGTGGTGTTGGTGGTCACTCTAATGAATAAAGAAAAATAAAAATCTTTTTGACTCTAATTTTTTACAAGTCAACATTTTTTTTTACACGTCAACGCGCTTGAAATTCAAGCATTTTTGTTCACTTGGATGGGTATTTAACAGTTGTAAATTTACAACTTTAAGAAGTCACGAGGTCATTTTTAAAGTAAAGGAGACCACAAGATTTTTTTGCATAAGTTCGAGGGCAAATGATATACTCGGACTTATTATATTGATGACTTGACCATCATTATAAATAACGGATTCTCCTTATTATTTTTTGTTAGAATTGAAATTAATTTGAAAACTGAAAATTGATAAACTGATAAATTGAAAACTGATACTAAGGATAGATCCATCAATTCAATACTAAGATTTTGCAAATATTTTTCATTACAATAAACCTTTGAATATGATATTTTTAATTATAATTAGTTGAATTAATTTTACGCCAAAATCTCTAGTTTTTATATTCATAATTATTATTTTAGGTAACTATTAAGACATTTTATTGTTCAAGTAAATAATTTCTAACATGAAAACGATTTTAGCATGAATGCATGAATAATGCATATGCAACATAAAATTTGTGGTTTTTGTTCCCATCAAACGTATTATCATAAAAATGTTCTTAAAGGGAAAAAGAAATAAATAGCTCCAAAGTAAAAATAGAGCTATAATGATAAAGACAATCAAAATGTGCAAAAATTTAAAGTCAAAAAGCATCAATCAAATATAATACTCCTTTCGGTCTACTTTAATAGCAACATTTGCACTTTTTGTGATTGAAAATTATTAATTTTTTAAAAATACATTATACAATGTCTAAATTGCCCTTCTTAAATGTAAATATAAAAATAAATTACACTTAATAAATATAGGTATAGTTTGAAAAAAGTAATTAATATAGTTTTAATATCCTAAATGAACACTTAAAGTGTAACAAGGTAAAATGTTTATTTTATAGTGTAATTAAATAAATAAATTAAACCAGTTACAAAAAATTTTATAGGATTCAGAGGAGCTTGTGTTTTTTCATGCGTGATTTTCATGGATAAGTAAATTAATAATCTAATAGTAGAGTACCTACTTATAATACAAGAGGTA
Source organism: Jatropha curcas (assembly GCF_014843425.1). The sequence continues at coordinate 789,252 of NW_023591598.1, read as the reverse complement.
AGAGATTTAAATCATTTAAATAATTTTCATATTCTGTAGAATTTTTAATGTTACAGAAAGAAAAGAATGAGGACTATGATGGACATTTGATTAGTCTAATTAATCATTTTATCGAATTTGCATTTATTGATTTATCGATTGAATATTTATGGTTTAATGATCGGTCTATACATTTACCAAATTAAAAATACATTGAATTACTAATTTACTGATGGAGTTTTATCGTTTATCAAATTGATCGATTTATTATATTTAATTGATTTTTCACAAAAGAAAAATTAAAACGACATCATTTTAAATAGATCGGTAAATCAAAAATTTCAAATTTTTTGAGCACTAACCATCTAACTTTTATCAAAAATTTTGTCCAAATAATTTAAGTAGAAACAAATTCAGTGAAATAATGACCACAAGAGAGGTATGATAATTGATAAGGAGTAATTAAGGACCTACTTCTTCAAGATGTGAGGGCAAAGAGCAAGGCAGCAGCCTCACTTGCTTAGTCGGTTGTTGGGTGGGCAAACACTTGTCATTTTCAAAAATTAGCACCTTATACTCACTTATTGACTGCCATTAGGCAGCAGGAGCCTTCGAGTCCATGGCTAGAGGGATAAGTGGTCAGTACTTCAAGAGCATAATTAGAGATGTCTCTCCGCAACTCACCACCTCCTTCCCCGTCTCCTCCTCCCCTCTGATCGCTTATTAATAGAGGGCTGAGAAAGACATGAAAACGATTTGAGGGAATTAGTCTTGTTCTGGGACATGAAAATATAAGTAAGATACCACACAAAAATAGTCTTGCAGAGTAAAATTGCTACATGCATAGTGCATACCGAATAGCAAGCATCCTCATGTGGCTTCTTGTACTTGTCTCATATATACATGTATGAATGGCCCAATACATAAATTTAACGTTGTATCCTACTTAAAAAATTTTATGATATGTTTAACTTTTATTTTGATCTATTAAACACTTTAACTTACAAAATTATATTTATATCCATTAATATTTTAACTTGCAAAATTGTTTTATTAAACACTTGAACGTGTAAAATGAGATCAATTAGAATACTTACTGGATAATTGAAACATGTAAAAGTTGTTATTCCAAAAATTATATTAACCATATATCAAGTAGATATTTTGCATATAAATACCAAAAATACCAAAAAAAAAAACTATTATTGTTGATATGAAAATGATATAATATTACCAAAATTTAACTTTAGAAGCATAATAGGTATCTCGTAAAGTTTGAGGTGCCACAATATTTTTTTAAAGTACAAGAGTAAATTTACTCATTTCACTAAGTATAAATGAAAATACTTTGCTTAAATTGTGTCTGTATACCCTCCTCATACATACAGTTAATAGTTAGTTGTCATCTAAAAAAAAGTATTACTTTAAAAAAAAATAAACAAAAAAACTCATATTCTTAGTCAATTATTACATTAGTAACTAATATGCCGGATTATCTCGACTCTATGAGAAATGATCAAATTTTTCAATAAAATTCATTAAAATAACTTACTTTTTTTTTTTTCGAATTAAAGATGAGTTTAGCTCATAATATTACTATCAAAAGATAAAACGTCATAAATAAAGGAGGGTGTATCCTTTATTCACAACTAGATATAGCCACCTTAACGATCGTATGAGCAACTTGATTTGCTAGCTTTTTAATAAAAGCATGAGAAATAAACTGAAGCTCTTGAATAAGAGTTTTACAATCATTAATAAGCATAGCAAAATATAAAATAAAAAAAAAAAAAAAATCAAAAGGAGAACTTAAAGCATGAACTATCACTTGACATCCAGTCTCCAATCGAATAGGTTGAAACGATAATGACTTGATCCAAGTTAAGACTTCTCTAGAACATAAAACTTCCCCTACTTGAGGATCATTAATCCCTAGGCTTCTAAGAAGCTTCCCTGCACAACAAACTCCATTACTATCCCTAATTATCATCTCCATTCCGCAATCACTATCTTATAACAAAACAACATCGACATTACATGAATAAGAACCTGAGACAGTAGGTAACCATTTGGTTTGTATTGGTAATACCTGACATGCATGGGGCTGAAAGCTTAATTGGCGAGTGCTTTCCATTACGTTAACATTGATCTTGCACAAGTTAAAACACCATGGGGTTGTTGCGTTGCTGCCATAAAATAGACATTTGATTGAATTTCTTTTTACGTTACAAGCATTTACTTTTCTTGCAGTTAATTAATGCGAAATGACCTACAGATTCATGCATTCTAACAATATCTTATCTCGGGATGAAAGTAGGGTGCATAGTCGCCGATCTTAAACTAATAGTACATGTATCCATTTAGAATTTTATTATCCATTTTGTTTAAATACTATATTTTGAACTCATTTACAACTTTATTACTTGTAACTGTCATAAACGCATTTTAAATACCTAACCTATAGAATATACACAAATTTTAAACTATCAAAATCCGAACTTATTTAAAATATATTTTTTATTAATAATAGATAGGGTAAATGCGGATACTATGACCAAACCCGTTTAATATAACGGATAACTGGTACTCACAAATCTACACCAATACCCTACTCAAATCCATTACATGTAGTAACATCTCATATATAGCTATCCTACCTGCATTAAACAAATCGAAGGGAAGCATGAATACCCCTTTCCACTTTCATTCCTAACTTTATCCTATTTGATTTGATTATCTAAAATTTGGTTAATCTAAAGATACGCTTACGTGGGTTCAACTTCAGAAATAATTAATGGTCATGGATTGAGTATTATATGAGTTTGTTGCTACTCCTTTTTTCTTCCCTTTCACAACCACTTCATAAGTAGCTTCCTCGTCAGGGGCGAAAGCCCTATAAATTTTTCTAATTTTATTTTATGATTCAGTAAAAAAAATTTTTTCTTCATTTTCATCCCCTTAACTTTTGAAATTTCTATTTTGGCCTCCCAAGTTTTATAGTCCAGCTCCGCCCCTGTGCCTCATAAGAGTATTTCGGGTGGGTGGTGGGGGGATGTGATGCCATGTGCATATTAAATTGTGTCCCTATCATGGAGGTTTACCGACATAAGTTTAGTCAAAAAAAAGCTTTCCATAGGCTAAATTGCTTACCATAATATATGAACAACTTAATTCTCCAATATCCAGTACTGTTATATACTTCAATAATTTTCACAATTGACAATAGATCAGATCCTGAGGTCACCTCTGAACCCACCTTAGATTGTTTTGGCCTACAAGAATTTCCAAGCTCTAACATTTCCAAGATTTATAGCATCACATTTATCATAGCTCATGGGTCAAATATATTGCCAATAAATATAGTACAAGTGTCGATGAATCCTCAATGCTGCCTAAATCAATCCAAATTGATTTAAAATCATAACAATGTAATTTGATTATTAAAATTCATATTTGATTTATGATTTTGAAATCAAAACCGCCAAAATCAAATTAAAAACTGAATTGAAAGATACTAACATTAAATTTTAAAATTCTTAATTTTTACTTAAATTTTTTTAGTACATCAAACTGTAAAATAAGTTGTTGTAAGTTTTCCTATTTTAAGTTTTCAGAGCATGGATGTGATGGGTAACTGGTGTCTGGTACGATGAGCTGTATCTTGACATTGTGGGCTTTTTAGTGGGAAATCGTAATCGCATATTATAATTAACAATGCATGTAAATGTTTTTTTTATGAGCACATAAATTTATTGTATTAACTTATAATATTTAGAAAAAAATTATTTTATTTAAGTACTGTTAGGAGCTAATAGGCCCACATAGATACAACCTAATTCAGGTAGCTTAAGTAAAAAAATCTAGTCACAACATCAATACTCAATACATGTAATGCTAATGATGTCTCAACTCTTAAAAGTCATTAATTAAGGAGGGTGTTTTAGATTAAGAGTCTGTTAGATTTTAAAATTTCAATGTATTCAATCTAGATTCTTTTAGAGTCTATTATTTATGGTATTCAATTCAGACTTTTATAAAATCCATAAAAATCTGATGATATTCAATTATAACTTTTTAAAACTCTATACAAATTTGGTAGTATTTAAAAAATTGCTAATTTAGAAGGATTCTATAAAATTATTGATTTCATTGGATTTTAGAGTGCGATGTATGAATAAAAAAGTCATTTATAAATCCATCCTCCAACTCAAAGATTTCAAAAATCTTTTAAAATCTAACGGACTCTTGATCAATACACTTCTTGATAGAACGAAAGCACAGCAAGTACCCGCAAATTTTAAACTACCTGTATAGGTATCCATTTAAAATTTTACTAATTCCAGACCTTTTTTAAAATCCATAAAAAATCTGATGATATTTCAATATAACTTTTTTAAAACTCTATACAAAATTTGGTAGTATTTTAAAAAATTGTTTTTATAATTTTAGAAGAAAAATTCTCTAAAAATTATTAGATTCATTGGATTTTAGAGTGGCGATGTATGAATAAAAAAGTCATTTTATAAATCCCATCCTCCAACTCAAAGTTTCAAAAAATAAAGATTTCAAAAATCTTTTAAAATCTAACGGACTCTTGATCAATACACTTCTTGATAGAACGAAAGCACAGCAAGTACCCGCAAATTTTAAACTACCTGTATAGGTATCCATTTAAAATTTTACTATCCGTATCCGTTTTAAACTCGTTTAAATACTTATTTAAATACCTACATTTGAAACCGTTTAAATATTTACTACATATATCCATCCAACAATCCATTGAAAATACCTCTTAAATGGGAAGGATACTCACGAATTTTTAAATATCTAGATTTCGAACTTTATTTAAAATACATTTTTTACTAATAATGGATAGGGTATCTTTTTTACTAATAATGGATAGGGTATCTGCTGCCGAACCCGTTTATTATAGCAGTTAACAGGAGCGGGATGGCCGACAACGACATTGGTCATTATAGACCTTTCATTGTCTGTGGCGATAAATTTTTAACGAAAAAAAGAATAATCTTGGAGAAGATGATATATTTTACTTTTTAGTCCCTTATTGTTTTCAGTTTTTTATTTGGTTCTAGAACCTTTGATTTGTTCAATTAGATCCTGAAATTAATTTTGATTGGATATATAAAAATTATTGTGATTCCATCAAAGTCAATAAAAATCATTAAAAAAAGTCTCACAAATTCCATAAAACTCTATGTAGAATTCTAGTGAAGTCTGTGGAAATCTTAGGAAATCCTTCAATTCCGTCAAACTCAATAATTCTTTTAAAATTTAACACAATCCTAATCCAATACACCTTCTAAGTTTTAATTTCCATAAGAACATGTTGAACATATAAATTCATAGTTGAACTTTACAACTTTAACCTTGTGTCACCCTAGACTTTGCGAATGACCTATCATATACTTAAATTTGTAAATTTTGGTAATATTACACATTTTTCAGTTTTAATATCAATAATTTTTAGAGTTTTGATTTTTATCTATGAAATATTGACTTGATATATAGTTAGAAGGTGTTGGGATTTTTATCTATGAAATATTGATTTACAGTTTTAAGATTGTTATGTTGCATACTTTGTGTGTGTGTGTATATATATATATATATATATAATTATATTTTTATATTATATATATATACTATATTAAAGTATAATTTCTCTCTTAGATTAATATTTATATTTTTTTTTTTTTATAAGATTTAAACAAGCAAATACAGGGCTATGCAAATTTTTTTTTTTTTTTTTTTTTAATAAAAGAAATATTAAACAAAGCAATACAGGGAAACTATGCAATTCAAATGAACCAAATAACAGTAGGGGAGTTCTGAGAACTGTACATATACAGTAAAAACATAATCATAATACTACTGTTTACAAGAAATATATCACAATCTGCATCAGACAGTACTACAATTTCAACAGACTAACAGAGTTAAAATTTTCAGATATGAATTACATTAAATAAAATCTATTAAGGACAGTCTAAGCTATAAAAGGCATAAATAAACATTGCAAATAATTTATTATTGGAAAGGGGATCTGAACCATGAGTCCATGAGTCCATGACCCAATGACCTCCACCCTATCCATTGGGCGAAGGCTCCATAGGTGTGATAGGTCGATCTGAGAGTAAATCAACCAGAACATGTTAATCTCCACTGAACCCAAACATCACCAAATTATGTTAATAACGTTTAGCATTTTAATTAGTCAAAATGCTAAAAATTATTTAAAAAATTACTGCCGAACACATTATTAACCATGAAATACTCCATCTTCTCCGTTTCAATAGTCATTTTGGAAGATTATGAAAGTACTATTTACTATTTTGAAACTTTACCCTTATTTTTTAATATTTAGTTACTAATTGATAATTAAATCAATTATAATTATTTTTTCTCAAATTCATTTTATTTATTATTATGTTACTACCTTAAAAAAATACTCACTTCGTTTAAATAAATATCACATTTACACTTTTCTCGTCCCTTAATAAAGTCATTTGATTTGTTTAATTTGTAATAAATTATTAAGTAAATTAATTATATTACACTTATTTATGATAAAAAAAAATTTTGAGAATTACAACAAATGATGTCCATCATTTGAAAAGGGTAAAAATGAAAATTTTATTATTTCTAAAATCCACGAATGCGATACTTATTTATAAATGTAGAAAGAGATATTCAGTCGTGGATGAAAAAAGAAATAAAATAAATTATGTATATAAAAGTTTATAATGTCTGCCGTGTATTAGAACTTAAAGTTATTTCTCTTTTCCTTCAAATTGATCGAATTTGTATACTTATTTTGGCCGAGATTGAATTTACTTGTCACCCCATCAAACGTCTTGCTGGTTCATTGAAATTATTTTTCATACATAAAAATAATGAATAAATTCTCTATTCCACTATAAGGTGGGAACCCATGTCCAAGCTTGGAATCTCGATGACAAATTTCAATTGTTTTCTAAATTGAAAGGGAAAGAGAAGGAAAGCCTCTCACATACACACTCGCACAAGCCAAGCAAGAGAGGAATCATGGTGGTGGTCGTGGGTGTTGTTTTTTGCAGTTAGAATCTCCCTGACCTTTTTTCCCTCCCCATTCTCTCATTTTCCATATATGATAAACGTAGAAAACGGGAGAGATTTTTATTATATTCTTTTTTTTTTTTTGTAAAAATGCGTAGTGTTTGAGATATGGGTGAAATCAAACAATAGGTTTGTCACATTAACAACAACACTCAATCTCTTGCTTCGTTTCGAGAAACAAACACCAAGAAGAAAGGGAAAGATTGTTGCTTTATTTCTTCTGGAGAAAACAAAATCCCATTACGTTTTCTTGTAAGCTTTTCTTCCTCTTCCATATTAAATCTTAATTTTCTTCACATGGTAGCAATCAATCAATATATGTACTTTCGTTAGTGTATTCATTGTCAAGGTGATAGCTTTTCTCAATTTCTTTCTCTTTCTCTGAGTTCTGAAAGCTATTACAGTTGGGTATTGGATTCGTTATCTGAGTTTCTCTTTTCCACTTTTTAGTCATTTTATTTAACTTTTCTTCTTATTCTTTCCACCCTTTTTTCTTTTTAAATTATTAACATGGTTTGTCTTATTTCCTCTGTTTAATTTCTATGCATGCGCAAATATTATTTGTTTATATTTATAATGTGTAGTAAATTTTAATGTGTTGCATTATATCCATGCTTTTGCTTTCTGGGATTTCTTCTTTGATGGAATTCTTTCCATTTGTAGATAAAAGGTGTGGCTATTTTCCGTCTTTTCCCTTTTTATCTTTTTGTTGTTTGGCTTTGTATATATAAATTTCCTTCTCTTCTCATCTGGTTATTTTGGTTTTGGTAAACTAGTACTTATCTGGATGAGTGACCAAAACACCTTTTTTTAAAAAATATCTATTCCGCTACGTTTGTTTACATGTTCTGTAGGTTCCCAATCTCATAAACTATCCATTTCACTATCCTTGTGTGCATATACTAGGGTTTCTAATCTTGTGTTAGGTACTGGCTTATTTCCTATTTTGTTCAATTTGCTGAGATATCAAGAGAAAGGCAAAGTAAATTTTGTTCTGATATTTGCTTGCTTTATTTAAGAAACTTGTAAAATTTTCAGAAACTAAGTCAGATGATTGAAATGGTTATAGATTTGTTTTGATACATTAAGATATATTTTTTTCCTTGATTACTTTTGCTATTTTACTGTTTCTAACTTTAAATTTTGTTCTAACCCTGAAGTTTCTTCTGATTTTTTTTTTCCTTTTTTTTTTCCAGTATCTAAAATCTTGGATGTTTGGTTGAAGAGTACAGATTGCATGTATTTTTGGCTTGGATCTTTAGTATCTGTTCTATTTTCAAACTCTTCTGAACCCTTCTTTATTATGCAACTTTAAGAATGGGGGATCATTTTGTGTTGCTGGTAGATCGGTTGCTAACTGAATCCACTCTTGAAGCTGCTATTGAGCGCAACAGCCACTGGCAGCAAGCAACTCGGTCTGCAAGTGGAGATACTACTACTGATTTTTCACCTGATAGGATGGACTTAGATTTTAGGTCATCCTCAAGTAAATTGGTAGAGTGTAGGATTTGCCATGATGAGGATGAAGACATGAATATGGAGGTACCATGCTCTTGCTGTGGCAGCTTGAAGGTTAGTTGTAGTTTGATCTGCAGAATTGATTATTATTTGGAAATGGCACAATTGGTCTTTGAAAATGCAAAGTACTTTTGATCATTTTGTGACTAATGCCTAAGTACTGTTATACTATATATTGACAAACAATGCATTTTATTAAAGGCGGGGATGGTACTGAGGGGTACTACTGGCCCCATTAGTGGTGGGCATGGGGCAGTAGTGGTGGACCATAGAAGTGAAGGTAATGTTATTTGCATTCCGTATAATGATGGCAGTAGTAAAATGTAGTTGACATTATGATCTGTTATTATATTTCTGTTCACTAGAACAAGATAATGAGACTTGTATAAGACCTACCAACTGTATCTCAAGTGAAAAAGGTGCAATGTTTTGACACTAGAAAATCTTAGATAAATTGACATGCTATGGAAGAATAGCCTCTGCTCTAAACTTTTGAATTTAAGATGCTGTCTGCACATTTATAAAGTTGGCAAATCCCTGAATACTGAAGTTGCATGAAGAATTTTGATGATAATGTTAATTGTATCATTTATTATTTTATGCCTAAGCAATTTTGGTGATATTGTTATTTGTATCATTTATCATTATCTATCCAAACAACTATTGGATGGAAATGATGGTTAAAACTAGTTCTTTCTTGGTATTCAAAGTATTTCTACTGTTTCTATAGTGCCCAATAAGGTCAATAGTTCTCATTACTTCTATGTTACAGTATGCTCATCGGAAATGTGTTCAAAGGTGGTGCAATGAGAAGGGTGATACTGTCTGTGAGATCTGCCACCAGGTGCAACAATATATTATTTTCTATTTTGTTCCTACGATTTCTACATGTTCTACCTTTGTATCAACTCGAAATAAGTCTTGCATAAAATTTGTTAAACTGCAGCAATTTAAGCCTGGTTACACGGCACCACCTCCTTTGTTTCATTATGGTGGCATTCCCATGAACTTCAGGTTTGTACTCTTTAACCATACATCCTCTTCAACCTAGATTTTTATACATTTTTCCAATTTATTAAGATATATTTCCCTTTACCCATATGTACTTGTTTGGGGACTATTTTCAGGGGAAATTGGGAGATAACTAGAAGGGACTTGAATAATCCTGGATTTATAGCAATGGTTACCACAGACCGTGATTTTGTAGGCTCTGACTTTGAAGATTATTCAGCTCCCTCTCCTAGAAGCCTCATGTGCTGTCGAATTGTTGCTATTATTGTACATCTCTCTTTCTCTCTGTGCGTGTGTGCGCATGCGCGCGTGCGCTTACACACATTTTACTTCACCTCATATCACATGCAGTTTTTTTAACCAGTGAATTAATGAAACCAAAGATTCATCTTTTGGGCCCTATTAATTTGGTCCAAAATTTTTCTGAACTTAGTGGTCATACTCAACAATTTTGCTGTCTAAAATATGCTACCCATAAAACACACAGGCTTTATTATTTGTCCGTTGGTTTTAGCATCATCTGCCATTGCACAAGGGCATGATAGATACTAGTATGATCCTCCAGTAGTGCATAGAAGGGCTAAAGCAATTGGTCTTCATATTATCATTGTGAGAGTTGTTTGTAACCACGTCTTATATTTGTTTATCGATTGTAACCATGTCTTATTTTTGTTTATCGATTGTAACCTGAAATTCATACTATGAGGGCATAATTTCTTATATAAATTTGCAGTTTATGGTTCTTCTGGTTTTACGCCATACTCTTCCAATCATTATTAGTGGAGCTGGAGATTACTCAACAACGTTGTTCATGGTGAGGCTGTAGATTCCTTGTCTATTATTTTCATAAAATGATTAATATACTATCTAGCAAGTGCTGCAGAGTAAATATCTAAACATTTCGGCTTCTATTGCAGTTGCTGATCTTGAGGACTATTGGGATTCTTTTACCCATTTATGTCATGGTTAAAGCATTTACTGCTATACAGCGTCGCCGTCACCAACAGGTAAGTAGTGATTAATGTTTTTGACTTTTGGGTAAAATTTTGCTAAGCTGTGGACTTATTTAGCAGAACCCCAAAATTTCAGCATTTGTTAGGTTATGCTACATGATTCAAGCCTGGAAATGGTTGCCAGGTCTTGGACTATTTGGGGCATTTCTAGTGCTATATGTTTGTTCAATAATGATGGCAAGAAACGCTCAGAGTGCCTCATGTAATCACACACACGAGGCATTCTAAATTTCATGATTCTCTAACTGTGGATCTTGATTTTTTTTTCCATAAGATGTACACATTCAAGTAATAGCTTTTGAGTTATCCTTCATTAATGTAGTGCTGATAATGTTTTTCAGATCTTAAAATTGAATTTTTTTAGCACTTTTTAGTTTTAAGTTTGATAACATTTTATCTACATGTCATTTTAAAGTTTCAATTGAATTCAAAATCCACATGAACACCACCTAAGATTGTAAATAGTAACATCAATTGCTTTCTGCTCTTCTATGCACTAGGATCCTCGTTTCTCGCTTGCTGCATCGGATGGAGAAAATGAGTTGCCACAGCTGCAGCCTCAGTCACGCTTTGTTCACATCCGGTAGTTGCTGCAACCACCAATCAACTAAATTATATCCAATAATGTACAGAAGAGGGAATCAAATTTCAGTCTTTACGAATTTTTTTCGGCATGGAGGAAAGCTGTTGCAATATCATCATCGCAATATGCAGACATGTTTTTATTATTTTTGCGAAAATCAGCAGGGCTGCAGCCAGCTAAATGCATATTATCAAAGTGTATGAAACTATGTACAGTTAGTTATCAAGAATTATATGGGAACTGCTCCTTATGAGAAATGAAAGGTTGTTGGAAAATGAATAGAAATATAAATCTTAATTCTGTAGAAATAGTTGTCTATTATTTGAAATTGCCTACAGATAAAATGCCTGATATTGAGACCTGAGTAGTGTTCTTAATAACAATTTGTTGAAAGAAATGGAATAGAGGCTGTGAAAAGGTAATACTTCTGTATATTAAGGTAGATCTCTTAAAAATTATCAAATTATTTTATATTTAAATAATTTAATTTTAATATTTAAATGACATTTTTAAATATAATTTTTAAGTGAATCAATTTATTAAGTTTAATTGTTTATATTTAGACATGCATTTTTATATTCTTTACAAGGTGAATCAAGCATTTCGTTTTTCTATTTACAATTAGGTATTCTGAAGTCAGTTTTTTTCTATTTACAATTAGGTGTTCTGAAGTCAATTTATATGCTGTATTTATTTATTGTGTTCGGTAATAGCTTTTTAAATAGCGACATTACTTTTTTAAGTAATAATGTTACTTTTTAAAGTGTTCGGTCTGATAACATAGCTTTTGAATTAACTTTTCAGTATGGTAACATAGTTTTTAAATTAACTTTTAAAGGTTAAGATTGCATTTTGTAAAAAATTAACTCATGTAATGGTTAACTTTTAGTATTTCAACTGTTAAATGTTACTAAAACAGCTATTAAAAATTAATTTTACCGAACAGACTCTTGATATTATTGAATAATAAAAAATATGTATCTCATTTTATTTTTTAAATAATTTGAAAAAAAAAACAAAAGCGGGTGTCCTTACATAATCTTTTTGACGGACATTTTCAATAAAATAAAATACATGATAAGCAATCAACACGGACTTGATTCGATGAAATGGATTGTATTCGAATTTTACCTGTAATAAGTGGCCAATCAATAAAAAATATTTTACTGAATATTACTTTAGTATGAATTTAAAGACATATAAATAGATTTTATTATGAAATTATAATATGGAATATCCAATTAAATTATTTCAAGAAAACATATAATTAAAAACTGAAATGATAAACAACTTTATTTTTTTAAAAAAAAATTGCTTTGACAAAAAATTAAATTAAATTATTGAAATTACAATATTCAAATTAAATGTAAGATATTACAAAGTAGAAAATGCTAATAAATATAGTATTTTATAAACCTTTTTGATTTATTTACAGGTCTATCTTTTTGGTTTTATGAAAATTAAATAAAAATAAAAATATTACATATTAGAGTATAAATTTAAAATATAATATACATTTTTATTTTTATTTTGTTAAAAAAGAAAAGCCAAAATCAGTTAACACAGGGGAGGTGGAACCGTCAATATCAAAATCATGTCCATCATTCATCTATTTCTAACATAGAACTTGCTGCACCCGACTTTTTCTCGCTTCTATCATCTCCCCCCAACCCCGCATAATTATTTATTTTTTTTATTATAATATCTCTGATAAATTAGGCAGAAAATTAAACATCTCTCTCTCTCTTCAAATTTCGCTCTCTTGAGGAACTTTGATTCAAGGTACTCGATCTCGATCACTGAATATGTTTAGTTTTTTAATAAATTCCTTTTCGATATCTCTCGCTATATACTTTAATTCTATGTTTGAATTGGGAAATTAGCGTTCGTTTTGATCTGGATCTATCAAATCTCACTAAATTGAAGAGAAAATCGCATTAAAAATGGAGAATTAATCATACCTTTAATGGATTTTGGCCTTTGTTATTGACCAGAATTTAAGATTTTCTATAATGATTTGGTAAGGAATTTAAATTTTTTGTTTTGGGTGGAAATATTTTTGTAGAAGTTTATTATGTCAGGCATGGAGGGTGTCAAAGATCAAGAGCAGGTGGTTGGAAATGTCCCTGGTTCCATGCCAACATCTCAAGATCAGGTTCTGATTTACTTAATGCCTGATTTTATTGAAGACCCTGAATTAGAATTAAATGCTTAGGAAACTTTTTTACCTAATAATTCAAGGGTGCTTATCATTGCAGCATTTTTTTTTTTTTTTTTTTTGAGGGTGGTCAAAAGATCAAGAGCAGGTGGTTGGGAAATGTCCATGGTTCCATGCAACATCTCAAGATCAGGTTCTATCTTAAAACTTAAAAGGCCGTGATTTTATTGAAGACCCTGAATTAGAATTAAAATGCTTAGGAAACTTTTTTACCTAATAATTCAAGGGTGCTTATCATTGCAGCATTTTTTTTTTTTTTTTTTGTGGTCTGTTTTGTTTTTTTTAGGAGAAGCTATAAAGAAAAAATATGGAGGAATCGTGCCCAAGTTTTTTTTTTTTTTTTTTTGTGTCTGTTTTGTTTTTTAGGAAGAAGCTATAAAGAAAAAATATGGAGGAATCGTGCCCAAGAAACCTCCACTTATTTCTAAGGTGATTTCTTATTAGAATTTTACTGACTTGTATGTTGAGTCTTGGTTGGTATGCTTGTTTCTTTCTTAAGCTTTGGATTTAATGTCAGGACCATGAACGGGCATACTTCGATTCTGCTGACTGGGCACTTGGAAAGGTATTGTTATTTATCTGTTGTTTACTTAGATTCTGATAAGATTCTTAGCTATTGTCATTTGATATATGTATGTGGGTATTATCTTTTTCTATCATGGCAGCAAGGTGGTGAGAAACCTAAAGGACCACTGGAAGCCCTTCGGCCAAAATTACAGGTATCAATTTAAAATTTCGGTGCTTGAACATTCTTCTTCTTCCCTTTGCCTTTTCTTTTCCATGCATTTCTGATTTTCTCATATGTTTTTTCTAGCCATTCTTTTATCATATTGCCAATGGACGACACTTACTGATATTGGTATTACTAGTCGGTATTATCATCTAAATGTTTATTTCTTGTTTTAAAAAATGTTTTGGTTAGCAGTATGTACTCGAAGACTTATACCTAGATTGCCTTTCCTATTGAGTTAGAAAGAATTGTATAAAAGAAGCAAATGAGAGGACTTCCTATATGAGAAGTGTTGGATACAAATACCTAATCCATAAAAGAAATTCATAATAGAAAATACCAAAATTTTTTAAAACCTAAAACCTTGGGAAGGAAAGGATTAAAAGAATTCAGAAGAAGCAGAAAAATAAATACAAATTTATTAGGACTTCAGTTTAAAATCCTTCACTGAGTGCTTTGTTGTCAGACTGCTTTTGTTCCGCAAACTTAATGAACATACTTGGCAACACGTTGAACGCCATTTTGGGCATTTGGAAAATTATAACAAAATAAGCCAAGCGCATATATAAGAGGTTTTGCTTGGACCACAGTAATTCAGTGAGCATGGTCCAAGTATGATTGAAATTGGAAGCAGGCCAATTTCTAGCTCAGCAGTTTCTGATGCTATAATGTAAATTTTTAATTAATTCTACCACTGTAGAAGCAGATAACGTGTTGGTTTATGGAGCAAGGATTTAGTGGGAAGTAGCATTGCTCTTAGTAAGAATTCACAATGACAATTCTTGTTTATGCTCATGCACTGAGGTCAACTTCTTTGGATCATGAAATGTTGATATAATAGCAGATAATGGAGCACTATCTTCTTTTGGGTGGGGTAGACATGCCAGTGATTGAAGAGTGAGAAATAATGGGCTCTTAAGGAAGTGGATCTTTATTGATGAAATGATCTATCCTTGGTTATGTGGGATGGCTGGCTGTTTTAAGATTCTGTACATCCATCTATTGGACCTGCTATTAGAAATCTAGATTTTAGTTATTTGTTTTTTGTTTCTGTTCTTTTCTTCTCTTTTCGTGCTGTATTACATAATTCTCTAATATTAGAATTGCATTGCTGTTTTCAGTATCTTCCTGAGTAATTCTCTAGCAGGGACTAAGTGATAACAAAATGAATAATTTTGTAAGATGATGGTGATTGTCCAATCAAAGAATTGGTGCCTTCTATATGCAATCTCCAGCAGTTTGATTCGTGATGAAACTTATGAGTTAATTGGGTGGTCATAGAATAAAAATGCTGTTGTCTTTCTGCGGTTCATCTGATTCCACACTGATTTTTATTATAAAAATATAGCAGCTTTTCTTAGCATCTTCCTTTTAGCTATCCTCTTAACATTCCAATAAATTAATCTCCTTGTGAGAATTAGCTATCCTATTCATTCAATCTTTGGTGATGTTTTTTCCACTGTGAAAGGTGAACATCAACTACCCTTTGGAAGTTGAAAATCCTGATACTTTCCCTAACTCTTTGCCCTTGTATTTGCTATTTTTGTATAGTCGGCTCTAGAGATAACGCAATCTAAAACCTTTCTTTTCTTGGCCTGTAATTTAGATGTTCGGCTGATGTTATTAACTTATTAGTGATAACTTGGCAAAGGTAGGTCAACTCTTCAAGTGATAACTTGTCTATAGTGACACGGTCTAACTTCAACCAGGGACGAAGTCAGAATGTAAATAGAAGGGGAGCAAACCATATGATATATAAGTGAAGGGGGGCAAAGTGGTTGGAGTGCTTTGAAAAAAGTGGAGAAACTAGGGTTTGAATTGTGAAAATGTACAATTTTTTTTTTTTTCCTCCTGAGAGGAGGGGGGCAATAGACCCCCTCTTCCAATGAGTAGCTTCATGTCACGGAGATAGGATTTTGCTACACCTATCCGCGCGGCACTTAGTCGCCTTTGGGTGCTAGGACGAGCTAAGTAAGCCTTGAAGCACAATGGAGCAAGTATAGAAGCTAAGAAGAGAAGAGAACACAAGAGAGCTTGTAAGAACACTCAAATGCTTTGTATTGCTTGTATGAGCTTGGATGATTTACAAGTGAAGTGAGGGGTGGTATTTTGGATGATTTACCAAAGTGAAGTGAGGGCGTGGTATTATAGGCCACTTCCACCTCCTCAATGGACGGCTAGGATTTAATCTATAGCAAAATCAACGGTCTAGATTACATGGATAATTCTAAGAATATTGTAGATATTACATGAAATATTCTATTGAGTCTATTGAGTAGAATAATGTAGAGTAGTGTGGAGAATTCTAGAAAACGGGCTCAAGTGTGGCAGCCCAATTGGCACCCTTCTAAGCCTTGCCTATAAATTGTGAGGCTGCCTTGCATTTTTGTGTAGCTTCTTATGCGGGGCGTAACATTCGTCCCTCTTGAACCACATTCTCGATGTGGAACTATCAATGGAAACATTGGTTGCTGATACGATACGACCTGTGTTTATCCCTTTTCTAAATCTTGAGTGCATTGGTTGGGAATCGGCTTCCTTCCAGTCTCTAAACCTTCGTTTCTCTGAAGTCGTCCATAAGATGTTTAATTCAATGGCTTCTGTTCTGATGTTGGATGCCATGTTTCCTGGTTTGTTGTGGTGGGTACCTAAGTGATATTCAATTTCTAACTTTTACTGTTTCTTAAATCTTTCTTTCTTTTTGAAGTCTAATTCCATAATCATATCAAATTTGAATTTGCTTGTTCTTTTCCTGGTTTCGATTTCTTTTGGTTGCTTATTTCGCTTTATTATTGTCCTTTTTATTTAGCCTACACAACAACAGACGCGGTACCGGAAGTCTCCTTATGCCCCATCAGATGGTGAAGGTGTGTATGATTGTTATTGTTCAAGATTCATATGATCCATCTTGGTTGTATTTTTCTGAGAAAGAGATCCAAACTTACATCCATCTCTCTGTGCAGACGCTGAAGCTGCTCCATCCGAGGATGCAACTCCCAATGAATGAGAAATTATTGTTGGCCTTTTGATCTAGTAAAGGATTCTGATTGTTATTTTAATACCTAAATAGGCAATGAGTAATTTTCTGTTATTTTGGAGAAATAAAAGTTATGGATATTGTCAAAAAAAAAAAAAAAAAGCCCAGTGAATTCACCACAGCCGCCTACCTCCCTGTAATTGGAAATTTCCAAAGGAAAAAAATAGGCAATGAGTAATTTTTCTGTTAATTTTGGAGAATAAAAGTTATGGATATTGTCAAAAAAAAAAAAAAAAAAATTTTACACACATTTCATAGTTTGAGAGTGTACAAAATTTGTGTAATAAAAAAAAAAAAAAAAAAAGACACACATTTCATTAGTTGAGAGTGTACAATTTGTGTAATGGCGGTTCGCATTGCATATTCAAACAGCTTCATCGGTGTCATGAAACACAGGTAGGCTTAGAATCTCCAGCATGCATTATTAGTGGTTATCAGCTCCATGCGTAGAAACGAGGGTTTAAGATGCTCGAAGGAAATGAGGATACGTTAGTAATTTCTCTTTATTGGAAAAAGAAAAAGATTTGTAGATACAATTTTGAAAAGAAATTCCTAATTAATTAAGGTGAAATGTACTCCCTCCGACTCGTTTTGTTTGCTTGTTATTCATTTTCTAGATGTGCCAAAATGTTTGTAAGGGTAAAAATTACTTTTTCCATAATAACATACTAAGGGTAAAAAGTAGTAAAATAATATTTGTTGATTAAATTTTTAATGTGTATTTTATCAAATCATGCAAATAAAATGGGACAGACGAAGTATTTGACTTATTAATTAGACTAATTTTTACTTTGGTAAGGTGATATCCAATATAATATTTTGCTTATTATATTAAATTTAAATTTTGAATGCACTAAAATTAAACCATCCATTCTCTTTAAAAAGAAAAAAAAATTTATTTAGAATAATCTTCGTTTTTATTTGAAATATCAGATTGATGAATGAATTAAATTTTTGAAACTTTCAATTCCCAATCATTTTCATGGAGTCAAAAAATTTATAGCTTGAAATATTGATGACCAACAAAAATTAAGCCATAGTATTTGCATTAATGATTTTATTTGCTTGGTTGATGCAAATATGAGAGTTCAGAGAAGAGATTAGAAGCAAAGGAAAGTGGAAGGGGAAAGGTTCAAAGATGTTGCAGTCTTGTAGATTGCAAACAAGGGATAATGTTAGTTGCTTGCTTGTAGTATCATTTTCTAATAGGAATAATACC
Organism: Jatropha curcas; assembly: GCF_014843425.1. Next base: position 770,831 of record NW_023591598.1, on the reverse strand, counting down.
TTAATTTGTCCTTCGAAATTCAACTATCATGTACAATTTATCTAAAGTTACGTTTTTGGATTTATTTTAATATAAATTTTCAATTAGAAATTCGATTCGGCTTATTTTTTAATTGAAATTAATAGATTTGAGTTGATAGAAAGTAAAATCTTAACTTTTTTTATTATTTACTTCAGGTTGATTACCAAAAAATAAGCTAAATTGGTTTTCTAATTAAAATTTTATGTAAAAACAGATTTGAAAATTCAATTTTAATTTTGATTAAGCCGTATATCGCAAATAAATTTGAATTAAGCATTATTCTTTTCAAATATCATGAAGTTTTTATAGACCTAAAGAGGGATAAACCAATGGGCCTTTTCTATGTGCCCTAAGATAATGGGCTTCTTGTAATTATGTATCTTTTCGTTATTGGGTTTGTTCTATTGTTAAACAGGCGTTTACACTTTAATAAAATAAACATAACTTTTTATAATTAGAAAAATGGGAAAAGAATATTCAATTTCAATCAATCTATCTATCTATCTTCAGTATATAAAAAAGCTAAGGATTTCATCTTCTATATTTAATTGCCACCTCATCAATTTGCTGAGATGGTATCATGTTCTTTCTTCCTAAAATATATATATATATATTTTTTTTTGTTAATTTTTGGTTTATTTTTTAATTTACTTTCCTTTTAATTTTAATATCAATAGAGTTGAAATTAATATCATTAGCATTCATTTTCTTCTTTCTTTTTTCTCCATTAAAACGGTTAAGATATTTATGTATCGAGTTGGTATATTATGTTGTTTTTTGTCTAAAACATGTTCCTTTTTATTAATTTTTAGTGGATTTTTTAATTTTATTTAAAGATGTGTACAGCAACAGCTTTTTAAGTATATATTTTTTTATAGTATTCGGTATTATAGCATTTGAACTGACTTTTAGATGTTAGATAACGTGTTATAAAAAACTAATTTATATAACGTTTAGTTTTTAGTATTTTATGAAAAAACTACTTAAATCACTAACGACTATTAAAATAACTAATTTTACCGAATATATTTTAATTAAAAAATATAATCATAAAATTATAAAATTGATGTTTGTGTTTTGTTGCGTGTAGAGAGAATACAATGTTATTTAACTCTTCCAAAGACTAATTCAAGGCAAACTTTAATTTGCAAGTTGATAAAATGCAAATTCACCAGATTTTGTTTAGCTGCTATTGCTAATGCAACTTAATTATTATTAATTAAGATTGATTAAATATTTAAAGATTGAAAACCTCAATTATGGCTAACAGCTAATAGCTATTGCTTAGGCCAATGAAATAACTCCAAAATTACTTTCTATTCTTTAAAGCCTTTTATTTTGACTTGAATATAGTTTATTATAAAAAAGAGCAGCCCCTTATGTTAATTATATAATGGGAGAGGGCTGCAAGTGTGCACATGGATTTGCTGAATCTGCATACATTTTTCTGATTAAATAAACTTAATTACTAATTAAAAAATATTAACATTTTGATGTTTTCTTAATTTTAGTGCTACATTTCAACATTACAGATTATATATATCTTGCACTTTTTTTGACAATTAGTTTGCATCAATTTATAGTTAATACTTAATATACTAAGAATGATTAAATTATGAATTAGTTTTGAATTTGATATGATAGACAACCGTTTAGGTTTTTTTTTTTTTTTTTTTTTTTTTTTTAAATTAGTTTTTGAATTTTGATATGATATGACAACCGTTTAGGTTTTTTTTTTTTTTTTTTTTTTTTTTTTTTGCCTTCTTTTATGTCTTTTAATTTTTAAATTTTTAAAGTATAAAATTATCCAAATAATATTTTTTTTTTTTTTTTTTTTTTTTTTTGCCTTCTTTTATGTCTTTTAATTTTTAATTTTAAGTATAAAAATTATCCAATATATATTTAAGAGCCCAATTTAAAATATTTTAGCAATAAATTTATCTAATAATTTTGAAAAATTTCAGTTAAAAATTCAAAGTGTTTTAAAGATATTCAAAATTAAAAAAAATTAATGAAATATTTGCACACATTTTTTAAAACATTTGTCATGTGTCTGAGCGTGCGGAAGATATACACATTCTACCTTCTGGTATGTGTACTTCTTATCGTAGCTACAGTAGCAACTGACATGGCCTTGTACGTGTTATTATTCTGTATTTTATCAAATCCTATTTTCAAATAGATATTACAAAATCTAATAAAATGTTTTTTTGTTTGTCTCAATTAGAAAGTAATTATTTATTTCATCTAAAAAATTATTAGGATTTGGAAAAATAAAAAAAATACAATTATAATCATAATACGCCAAAAAATTCAAAACTTTTTTTATATTATCTAAAAAAATGAGAGTTAATTAGTAATAGTAATCATGAATTTTCCTTGCCGCCTAGGTGAATAATTTAATTAAATTCTTTTTGGATGTTTCATGACTTTACCCACATTTTTTTTATAGCAATATGTGTATATATATATACACACACTCCTATTTTGTCTTCAACTGCAAAACCTATGTTTGGCTTTGACCAACAAAACTACATTGCGTGTCTTTCATATAAAATGGGTATGAGGGTATCAAGTCATTCCAGAACGTGACCAATACTCTTCCAGTTTCTGATATTCTTCAAGAAAATTCCCTGAAACAAGATAAACCCATTTCAGAAAACAAAATTTCTTTTTCTGGGTTTCTTCTGTTAGAGAAAATAAATCATATATGTTTAGATTTGTTTAAAAATACTGATAGCTAGAAATTATCCACAGACACACGCACATGGCCTCTTCTGTTCCTTCTTATTTAACTGCGATCAAGAAATCTCACAAGCAAATAATTACTACTACTCGTCGTCAAGCCGTGCAAGTTAGAGCCCACAGCTTTAGAGACGAAGGTAACAAATAAATAAATAAAATATTTACTTTCCTTTTCTTTTTATAATGTGAATTTTTGAAAGAATTACTGATCATGGATTTTTTTTATTCTTCTTCTATTTTATTTTTTTGAAATTGGTTACAGGGAGTTCTAGTGACTTGGTTGAAGCAAATTTGAGTGTTTTAAAAGAGAGGATAATGGAAGTGAAGATGAAGGAGAGACTTGAGAGATGTTGCAAATGTGAGTATGGATGGAATTATTCATCTGGGTATAATTATAATTACAAGCTCAAAAAACAAGTGGGTTTATCTCAAATTTTTGATGTTGTAAGTCTGGTTTTTGGAACTATTGGTTTCACCTGTATTAGTTGTTCTTTTTCCCTTTTACTTGTTTCTATTGTAATTCATTTGAATCAATGATCAGGTTTTTGCATTCTTACTCTTGTAAACAAGATCATAAATATACTTATTTTATTTATTTATTGTATATGTTATTAGTCAAATGTTCATCTTCTTCTTAACTGTGAGTGTATTTCCATGAACTTAAAGCTAACTTGAATATACTTTTTATCGAATTTTTTTTAAAAAAAAAGAAAAAGAAAAAGAAAATTCTATGTAGTTAATGGCCTCACCTCACTACTCTTGCTTTAGAAATAAACTTGAGTAGTTGGGTTCAGCCTTTAAGTATGGCTGAAGAAAATGCGGAAAAGATAGAAGCAGCCATTTTGCTTTACAGCTTTTTCTGGTATTGCCAAATGTAACTTTTACGCATAACAGCTAACAAAAAAGCAAGAAAACAAGGAACAAAGTTGCAACTTGCACTTTTATAATCCAATTTGTTGATTCTCTTAGTGCTTTCTTATTGTATAATTTAATGTTCAAGCTGGATTTGTTCAATAAAAGAATTTTTAAGTTTAGGCTTTAACAAGCAATAATTAGTATTTTTTAATTAAATGTCATAGAATTATATCTCCAATAATAAATGTGAAAGTTCCTTGAAAAAATAATAAACGTGAAAGATTAACTAGTATATGGTTATTATATACAAATTTTTTTTTTAAAAAAAATATTTTATTTTCTATATTAAAGAGTTTTTTTTCAGTAAAAAGTTTACATTTGCATTTCATGCCAAGTAAAAATAAATTCATATGTTATTTAGAATTAAATTATGAATACAAACTCCTTTTTTTTTAAAAAAGAAGATATATATACAAAATACATTTTTATATCATGAAAACGAAAGATTTCATTTCAGAAGAGATGAATTTGCAGTAATCAATAACGAAATTTGTAGTTAATTTCCTGAATCCAAAGGCTTGAATTGCAAAGAGTGTGTTCCAGTTGACTCAAGAATTGGCCATCTTAGCTACAGCCAGTCCTTTTGAGCAACAATGCTTATACTGACCAATTCAAAGAAAAGAATTTCAACAACTAACGTATTATAAAGTTGAAATTAGAAAGAAAAGAACCCTAAAATGTATATAAAAAATATATATGTATACAGAAGGGACAATTAATTTCTTTTTATATATATTATTCCGTGTGGAGAAGAGATTGACCCTTTCAAAATATTTCTTCCACGTTTGGTTTTAACAACACAATTTGTTTAATATTTCAAAATTTTGTTTGGCTTTCCAAATTAATTATTTTTATTATTGTAGCTGTTAATAGAAAATGTGTGATGGATGTCCATCTTTTGTCTTCCAGCTGCGAGCTCATTTGAAATTCATGCATATCGTCCACCACGTTTAGCCTTTTCCTTATTCGACCAAAACAAAGAAGAACAACAAAATAACTATTAATATCTTTTGAGGATTACTTGTAACGCTTAGATTATAATTTCCTTTTTCTACGGTAAAGAGACCTAATTCTCATATTAAACGTTCCTTTTTCCAAGCATTTGACAACCATTTGTCTCTTTTATCTTATAGGGTATTAGTCATCTTGCATTATCAGAGAAGAGATCTCAAACTGCATCAATTTTTTTTTTTCGATTAGCAACAAAAAATTTTTATTAGAATTTATATATTTTCAGGAACCTACCTCATACCAATAGGCTTTCTCAATATACCCATAACTAGCCTGAACTGCAATATTAAAGAATGGAATAATATTTTATAACATCATTCAAAAATGACAAAATTGTATAATGAAATGATCGTGAAATGCATTACAAAATCGTATTTCATTCAGATATGCTAAAAAAAAAAATTGCAATGTTAAAATGTATCTTCTTAAGTATCTTGCGAAGTCTTTTACCAACATATGCAATAGTAAAAGCCATACATAATATGACCTAAGGATGTCAGGTTTGACATGAATTCGTCTAACAGGTGACATAATTAGGTTCAACACGACACGGCCAATTTAATAATTGTATTAAATTTATTGATATAAATACGATAAGAAAATTAAGTAGGTGGTACGAACACGACACGTTTAACTCGCCTAATATCACAAACATGCTAAGTAGATCGTATTGACCCATATACAATCTGTGTAACCCACTTAATATCATGAACATGTTAAGTGGATCGTGTCGACATGTATATAACCCACTTAACTTGCTTATAATATTTTTAAATTTTAACCTATTTAACTTTGATCATATTTAATGTCATTGAAATAAAAAATTAAAATTTTTTTATTTTGTGTTTATAATTTATTATAAATGATTATCATTTATTTGAAATATTAATGTATTACTTATTTAGTGTACTGTGTACTAAACGTGTGAATGTCCTATTTTTTCTAAAAAATTATCATATCTCGTATATTCTTGTATCTCGTATCCTATATTTGTGAAATCTAGCTCCTAGTATATGAGAATACTCCATACACCAATCTAATTAACTAAGATTTTTTTATTTTACCGATAAAAATAAAGTATTTTTTTAATTTGCTTTTGTGTCATTGAAATAAGAAATTTAATTTTTTTTCAATTCTTACAATTGTACTAAATTGTGTGAATTATAACATCTGGCATTCTATAATCCAAAATAATGTCAAGTGGTAAATTGTGCAACTTACACTCGGCTTCTATATAAAGCAAACTACCATACTTTAATATATTATATAGATAAATATAGATAGATATAGATTTTTAAACAGTGATAATAATTTTGAGAATTTAACTATTTATATTAAAATAAAAAATTAAATATTTTATTTTATGTTTTTAATTTTATGTTTTATGATTTATTATAAATGGTTGTTTTAATTATTTGAATATTAATGTATTACACAGATATTTAGTGTAGTGGTGTTCTAAGCGTGTGGATGTCCTATTTTTTAAAAAAGATTTCCGCGTATCGCCGTACGTTCCCATATTTGTCCCGTGTCCGTGCAACTATCTGGTATATAAGACTACTCCATACATCATGCTAAATCAATTAGATTTTTTTTTATTATCAGAAAAAATGGAAAGTGTTTTTTTTTTTTTATTAATTTGTTTTTGTGTCTTTTTTTTTTATTAATGAATGTCAGAAAAAATAAGAAAGGGACTAAATTTTTCGGAAAAAAAACTTATTGTTACTTATTTTCTTTGGATACAAAAAGAAAAAATAAAATTAATAAGAGGAAATAGAAAATGAAGTGTTTTTTTTTTTTATATTTTTTTAATTAATGAATGTAAAATAAAAAAAAAAAAAAAAAAAAAAAAAAAAAAAAAAAAGAAGGAACTAATTTTTTTTTTTTTAGGAAAAAACTTATGTTACTTATTTTCTTTGGATATAAAAGAAAAATAAAATTAATAGAGGCAAGAAAATGCAGAAAGTAAAGAAAATATAGAAAGTAAAGAGTTGAATTAGAAGTAAATTCTTTCAACGATTAGTTTTCGTCAAAGTCTAACTCTAAACGGGAGGGAGAGTTTATTAGATTAAAAAACTCATGAACAAGGAGCAAAAAAATTAGCCTAGCCAATTCGTTGAATACTGAAAAATAAAAGAAAGAACTAAATTTTTTTTGGAAAAAACTTATGTTACTTATTTTTTTATATAAATGAAAAATAAAATTAATAGAAAAAGGAAAATGCAGAGAGTAAAGAGTTGGGATTAGAATTTATTTTTTTCAATGATCATTTTTTGTCAAAGCATAATCTAATCTAAACGGGAGGTAGAGTTTATTGGATTAAAAAAAAACTAATGAATAGGGAAAAAAGTTAGGGCCAGCCAATTTATTGAATACCGATATTTTTTTAAACTAAATATAAGAAAAAAACTTATGTTAATATTTTATTTTGGATATAAATCTTATTTCCAAATAAAATAATTTTTGCTTATTAATATTATCAGAAAATATTAAACAACTTGTCTTCTTATAATTGTTTTTATTACAACTTATCTTCTTAAAATTATATTAAATAACTGCTCCCTTCACGCTTAATAATTTGAGAGAATTACCTAGCATTCATGATAGACTTGTCTGTTTATATATATATATATGGACACCGTCCAAAGTTTCTAAATCCGCCATTCCATATCTTTTTCTGAAATTTTTTTTAAAAAATTCCATCAACCCCATCTACAATCCTTTTTATAGACAAAAATTCACTGTCGGTATGCAAACAAGTCTAAATGTTAAACAATTTTTTTTTTTTTTAATGTAATTAGATTAGATGATTGTTGATAAAGTAAAGATATGGGGGCAGGATGAACTGTGTCCTCTTCATTGTCTCCTTATGCAGTTTGTCAATTACAGGAAAAACTATTAAAATGAGTTGGTACTTGAAACGCTTCCTTTTGTTAGACTCTGCTCTATCTCAATAAATAAATAATAATAATAATGTCGATAAATTCCAAGGAAAATGACATCAGAACGGTAATTTTCAAGCAGTTGAATGAATCGGTGCCGATTACTTGCTTTTCTTCTTCGATAGGTCTCTCCGGGGTTAGGCTATGTATGTGAGATGATGCACCACTTCTTTTTTTTTTCTTTTTTTTTTTTTTTCACGAATATTTTTACATCCTTTTTAAATATGTGATTAATTTCATTTTTATATTTTATAAGAATAATCATATAGTTTATTGTTCAAAATTTATCAACTTCTTTATTCTAGTATCTCAATTTTATTTTTCTATCAATTAAGTATCTGCATCAACAATTTGGTCTCATCCTACCCATTCACTTATTCAAATCATTTTTCTTTTTCATTTTTATTCTCTTTTATATTTTCTTTTTCTCTTGAAAACTGTAAAAAAATTTCTCTCTTTCTTATCTCTGAAATATTAAGAGATCAAAATAAACAAAAGCATAAAAGAATTATTCGTTTGAGTAATTGAATAACAAAAAAAAAAAAAAAATTAAGACATTTAATTAGAGAATTTGATGAATTTCAAACACAAACTTTACAATTATCCCCTCAGTTATATAGTTTTTTTTTTTTTTTTTCAGTTATATAGTTTTTTTTTTTTTTTTTTCTAAATATAAGTCATAAGTAAATAATAGCGTTGATGAAATCACTGGATTGTTTAATTTTTCTCACTTCATAGAGTAACTTTGACGACAGCTATTTGTTTTTCTTTACTTGTGGAAGAAAAAGAGATGGGTAATCCTGTACTTATGTTTAATTAAAAATTGTTATGGTCTTCTTTCCCCCTCCAAAATCTCATATTCTGTGTGGAAAATTTTCTTAAATAGAATTCCTTGTCGTATCAATCTTTTTAAAAGAAAAATTATTCAAACTTCTAGATGATTGTATACAACCTGCTCTTCCTTTTTTTTTTTTTTTTTTTTTTTTTCTGGTTAAATTTGGTTTTTTTTAAATGGAATCCAGGTTACTTTGGAAGACAGTCATTGTTTTTTTTTTTGTCGACATTTTTTTTTTTTTTTTTTTTTTCTGGTTAAATTGGTTTTTTTTAATGGAATCCAGGTTACTTGGAAGACAGTATTTTTTTTTTTTGTCACAATATGGTCAATTTGGCTAAGGAGAAATTCTTTAATATTTGCTAATGTTTAGCATGAGAAGGAAAAGTAACTGGTGATATTAAATTTACAAGTTTTGAGATTTTAAAGGTCAAGTTTTCGTCTGTGCCTTTTTACCTCAGTGATTGGATTTCTTTTCCACTATTGGTATGCAAGAGTAATTATGCATAACAGAACTGAAAGAGATTTACCTAAGCCTAGATTTTGAAATGTCCACCCGAATGTATTTAAAAGTTTAATATTGATGGGGTTGGGAGAGGAAGACGATGACCAACTAGCATTGGTGGGATATTGAGAAATTAACTTGGTTCCATTAGCTGTGTTTTGTATCAATTGGTCAGAAACTTAATTACTAATGAAGCTGAATTGTTGGCTATTTGAAAGTCGACTGAGTTGTTGTCATTCTAATTATAATTTCTAATCTCTAACTGTTGAATCAAACTCTAAAAATGCTATCTGTTGACTCTCTTAGAGATTAATAAACGACCTTAGCGATGGTGAGATCATTTTAAGAAATTTAATTTTTTAATATTTTCTATTGTGAATGAAAATTTGTCTAAAAAAGTAACAGCCTGTCTATCGCGAAATGAAAGAAATTCTTAAATTTTTTACTAAGATCTCATCTCCTATATCAATGAAACTTAAAAGTTCCTGACAATAATTGAAACTAATCTTGAACTGAAAAGGCACATAAATATATATATATATATACACATACATACAAAACAGACTTGGTGAGCCTTGGACTTCTGACTTGGAAATTGGTCTGAAGCCCTACAATACCCACCATCACTATCAAAATACCAAAGCGAGTTGCAATAACAACAGCAAGTTTCAAACCAAAAGTTAGAAGAGATCGTTTCAGGCCAACAAATTTTGCCAATTTCAATCCTGTGAGCCTGAAGAATTTTCAAACTCAATCAGCTGCTCATTCAAAGTTCGAATCTTCACACTAAGAAAGAGTCAAAAAATTTCTGCTAATCTCAATGTTTCATGAGACTTCGTTAAATCATCACTAATCCAAATCTAGACTTAGCAATTCATCTTAAACACAATAATGAGTCTTCTTGAAGGGGACGACTTCCATCATGCAGGGACACTAATACCTAAAGAAAACACAACAAAACCTAAACATAGAAACCCACTCGTGTGCCTAGCTCCGAAGGAATGCCACAGTTGCAACGCGGGATCCCACAGATCCGCCAAACATGAATGTCGGGTATGTTTGAACATGATTGAGATATCGGAACACAGTATGATCTCCAGATGCTTGGTCCTTTTGAATGTCTGATCCTTGGGACTCATTAGTCCTCTGGTTGAAATTTTCCACTTCTTGCACTAGTTCCTCCTTTGTACTGTTACACGATGTAATCACCTACCACCGTGACAGGAAAAATGCAATGGAAATTATTAATTGGAGTTTTATGTAACAAGGAGTCTCTTTTGCAGTAACTAAGCCTCAACAATGATGCTTACCAATATTCCACCAGATGCAACCAACTTCGAAACAGAGTCCCAGTAAATTATCCTGCAAATTGGATTGGAAATCAGGGTAAGTTTTCTATCAAAAACTTAAGGTTGATTGGCTCATAGTAGGATTGCAACATAAAAAGTGCAAAATACACAGCCAGGATTCCCTGAACAGTAGGTGATACTATTAGTTACCTTTTGATACGGCCATCAGGATGCAATCCAATGGCATCAAGCGTTCCTTTGTCCATGACAAGCTGGAATTGTCTTTGTAACTTTGTTTCAAGAACATCATCAACCTAAAGGGCAAGTGGAAGTGACAGAATAAATTTTAAACAGAAGTAAGCAGTCATTAATTGAAACAAATACTTGTTCCAATTATGATAGGTGAAATGCTCAGTTTACATGACAATCTGGGCAGACTAAAAACAAACAAAAAGTTGAGACCCCCGGGGCAGGGGGCCCGTGGGGAGGGGGGGGATTGGATTTGAACAGACATTCTCAATTAAATCACCATTTCTAAATAATTAATCATATATATAAAATACTAGAATTATTGATTAAATTACAAAACTCTATTAATTAGAATTAGAAAAAAACATATTTGCTAACAACTTAACAATTGAATATAATAAAAGTAAATGGGTTTCAGCAGATTCTGTAGCATTAATTGAGTTTGGGATGGCTATGGTTAGTGAAAGGTAAAATTTTTAAACAGGCTTGGGATGAGGATGGATTAGTAAAATTTTAATGGGTTTGAGTTTGGGTTCAGATATGAGACTCCAAGTACTTGACCTATTGCCATTCCTACACACACACACACACACACACACACAGAGACACACACAAGGGGGTAAAAAACGAACTCAGAAATGAAAATCGTAAAGAAATATAAACATATTTCATAGTTAGTGAAAGTTTAACTTATTATATATCTTAATTTATAGATATCTATGTTAACCATAATTTCGGTTTTAGTCAGAGTCATATTACATTATGATGAATCCACGCTTTGTTAAGAAATGGATGCTTGGATTGTAACAAACGTATTAAAACTCCAGTCATAAGGCAAGAGGTAGCCTGTCTGCTACCTATCTTGTATCTTCTTCAAAGGAATTTCTCAACATGAGGCCTCGCATGAGTTTAAGTTTGTTATATCAAACGACACCTTGGAGGAAAACCTTGTGAAATCTCAATTTAGATTCATTCTACAGCTTTAGTCTAGTGTTTGCTTCAATTTTCTGCCTTCAACTTGCTACAATTCTGGGGTTTAGTTAATGAAATTAGAAAGGACAGAGAAAAGAAAATAGCAACCTCTTTCAGAGGATTAGACATTCTTAAGCCGAAGCTTGATGCTTCAGTTTCTTAACTGCCAAAATAATTCTTTAAGCATTACATATTTATAGGACCAACTAATCAACTATGAATCCGAATCGTAAAAATGAAGAAAAGATAACTAGCAACATCATAAGGCCTAGCAGATTCCTACATCAACTACGAAAATCGTAATTTGATTACTAAATGAAGATCCTAACATATCTCCTACACCAAGAAGTTATTTTGATCAAAGGGGAAGTGTCCATACTCCTTAGCTAAGCTTTTGTTCTCTCTTCTGGAACCTAATACTTAATGTGAAACCTTCATATTTATTAAGTTTATTAATAATTCTTCTATTTAGGATCACAAATCTTAATAGGAAAGTAAAGTCTTTCAGTATGTTCAAATACAAAGGTCACAAATGTTTTATTGGCCTTTCAGCAATATGAGGATTTAATTTGAGTTTTTATCTGATAAGTATTTGGTGTGAACTCACATTTTTTTTTTTTTTTCAATCTTTTGGATCTCGCTCACATTTTCTTCTCCTCCCATTACTACTAGAATATTAGATAGAATTTGCATGCACAAAATTCTCTCTTACCCACAACCTAATCAGGCCATACAACCATATTGTCATATGATGATCATAGCCCCCCAATTCCCACATTTTCCTAATTTTCTCCACATACTGTGTAGCTCTCAAAACAATCTTAAACCTCAAGTTTCATTTGCTGCCCAGAAATTACAACACCCTGGTCCTAGCATTTCAGCCCAAAGAACAAGTGTCTCTAAAACTTCTAATACTCAAGTTTCCCATTTGCTGGCCCAGAAATTTACAAGACACCCTGTCCTAGCATTTCAGCCCAAAGAACAAGTGTCTCTAAAACTTCTAAATATATATATAAATATATATATATATATATATATATTCTCTTTTTTGAGTTCACGAAGAATTAGGTGTTTCTATAATTGCTTCTCTTCTCTCAGAAAGACTTAGACTCATAGAGCATTTGGTTTCTATTTCAGCCAGTGAGAATCCTTTTAAGTGAATCTTGATCAGTAGTGAGTAGGGTGGTGCTTGCCTGTCTAAGAAACAACCAAGAGATTATACTTCATTTTTTTGCAGGAGTCGGTGGAAATAAATAGATATACCCTTTGTGATGCAGTAGGGTTTGCTGAAGTTGGGAATAACAATTAGGGATTCATAACTTAGTGCCCAGGATACTGTGGACTAATAATTTTCTAAGGCTTCATACACTATAAGATTAGAGAAAATCATAGAGCATTATAGCATGCAAGTCAAAGGTATAAGTAATTTTGCACAAGAATATTAAAGAATAGTCCATAATTTAGAAGTTTTTTCATACCAAAAAGTTGATGTTGGAAAAACCATCACGATCAGCAAGGCTCCTAGCGAGGCCAATTGCTCCATCGCTATAATCAACCCCAGTTAAGTCAGAGAACCTGAAGCCAAAGACACCAAGATGACATGTCTTCACTATTTTCGTTGTCAATGCATATTAAAAATAATATAATGTAAATAAAAAGCAAAACTTAAACAAAAATTTGAATAACAGTTCTACAACAACTCTATGAAACTTTGCAGTATGGTTCTCCTCATACAGGAACAGGAACACACAAAAATGGGCATGCATGTGCAACTGAGAGTATATAATTCTTCTCATGTCCCAAGATCCAATAGAATTTTGGTCATTTCTTTTTTATTTCCTTCTCCTTCCATCTCACAGTCCTTGCACAAATTTGGTACATTTGCTTTCTTCTGTCCACCAAAAATCATGAAAGTCTATAATTCAAAAAGTTATGTGCAGTCCCAGTGATGAGAAACTGACAGATATTGAAAACCTTGATTCCCACAATATTAAGCATTCCAAACTCCTAACTAAGCAATCAAAGATCATCCACATAAAATTGTTAGTATAGATCACATAATCTGCATATAAGTGATGATTTATATCCCAAGAAGTACAAAAAAACAGCAAGATCATTAGTGAAAGGAGGACCAAAGTTGGTATAATTTTAATTTACATATTTGAAAAGGATTTATATCAAGTACAAATCATTCTGTTTCCTTCTCCACATTAAATCCTAATCTCGAGAAAGGCATGGAACTATTTAATGGTCACAAGAGTATTTCATAGAAAAGTTGATATTTTTCAGCGGACACCTCAAACCTGATTTATAGGGAGTTGAAGTAAATTTCCAAAGGCCTAGACTTGTTTGAGATATATTCCTTTCATAAATTTCTTTTGTTGATAAATTGCCCCTCCATACAGACAATCCCTGGTTTTAAATAATTCTCCTATTTTAAAATAAACCCTGAAACTAACCCAGGAATTTTCAACCTAAGATCCCAAACTTAGAAAGATGGTCCACTTATGTTGATCATAGCATACCCTAATTTCTTGATTTTAAGGCTGCTGCACTTAAACCTTCCCACTGAAAGAGAAACTTTAGACATAAAATTTTATTTATTTCCTTCAAGCTTTAAATTTAGCGGCCTTGCTCATATCCAATCCAAAACAACAAATTTATACAAACAATTATGCTGTTCTTTTAGGTAATTGGTGATATTGATGAGAAACTTGTCCTGCACTCCAAATCCTTTTTACAAAAATGAGTTAGAGATGTCTAGATACCAGATATGAGATATCTAAGAGGATTTACATGGCTAAGGTTCATACTAGCTGCATAAATTCTGAAGATTTTTTAATCAAGTCATAAATAGCAAGACAAGTGAGTTTGTATATGTGTTTGTGTACAAAGTCAAGCTAAAACCCCAACGTCAACCCTCTTAAAATTGCACATCTTCATTTTACTAAGGCACAATTATTTAGTATCTATGACTTCCAAAGGCATGACATTTGCAACTGTCCTACATGAATCTCCAAGTTGCCTATAGATAATTAGATCTTGTTCTCATATAGAGGGAAAAGTTTATCAGCATAAACATACTGTTCAATTTAAATATTTCATCTTTATGAACTAATCTAAAATGTTTTTATTGATTTAGCATATAATACCAGAACTACAGGCAAAATCTCAAAGTGTACCCCTGCTTAGCAAGTTCTTGAAGGAGCAAACCATTGCCAGTTCCAATGTCAAGCACACTCCAGCTAGACAAATATTTATCACCCTGTTCAACAGGTCCAGACTTGATATCATCAACATGATTTGGAATGTGACCTTGTGAAATCTCTTAGCAAGTTCTTGAAGGAGCAAACCATTGCCAGTTCCAATGTCAAGCACACTCCAGCTAGACAAATATTTGTCACCCTGTTCAACAGGTCCAGACTTGATATCATCAACATGATTTGGAATGTGACCTTGTGAAATCTCAATGCACAAGCTCTTGGTCCAAGAAACAACAACATCCATGACATCAGACCCAAACCTACGTGAAAAAGATAACAAATAACAGAGCAATGAATTTCAGATAGCAGCCATACACCATAATGACAATACATTAAAGCCTTGTCTTTGAATTGCCAACCCAAGATCCTCTACTAGCCAATTTGATAATCAAATGAACCTTATATTCGAACTGTGTGCAGCAAAAACGTTCATGCTTTATTTTCATGTGCATTTACAATGAACTGGAAAAAATTTATTAAGGAACAGCAAAGCGTTACCATATTTCACCAGCATGACCATGCTCACGGAAGTTTGCCAATTCATCTGCATAAGCAGCATCCCAGTAACTCTGAAGACCTAGCATTGACGTCACCCCTTCACCATCTGGTTCCTCCTTGTCAGAACTGTACATAAATAATCCAAATGTGTGCACAGCAGCACCCAAACACAACAAGAAATTTTTAAGGTGACAAAATAGTAACTAGCTCCGTTTCCAGCTCTAAAAGTCAAATGATATCTCGTCCCAAAGAACATGTATGAATTTTCGAACTTATATACTCACACATGAAAAAATAATTCATCCCTCTATCTTATATAACAGAAAAATAAAAATCACTGATGCATACTACAAAATGACTTGGAAAGAAAAATAATTGTACTTCAAAGTTCACATGCAATCTAATGTATAGTATTAAGCAAATTGTAAAGGAAGTCGAATGACTTCAAAGAAACAACTATGAAAATACAGGCACATAAAAATTAAAGGAAAATAAAAAAAGTAGCCCTTTACGATTTTACCCTCAACCGAAAAGTTCTGTGCTTTGGTGCATTCATAAAAATCTATTGAATATTCTAACGAACCTAGTAAAATAATAATTAGAAAGATTTTCATATTTTCAACTTAGTAGACAAATCACTCTCCAATGTGCTTAAAATTCGCAAATTCCTATTTAGATGCTGAGTAAAAAATTAGTAGAACATGAATCTTGCTAATCCAATGCGTTATACTACAAAATATACCAAAGGTTCTAAGAATTTTACACCAGTAGATAAAACATAAGAAAAACTAAGAACAAGAAAAGAAAAAAAAAAAAAAACTATTATGTTATAGTTCCAATATCCAAGAAGATAAATACAAGTCATACCAAACAATTAAGTCAATTAGCCACTAAATTTTTCACTTTTAGCAAGTACTAAGCCATAAAAACATATAAATACCACTTAAAATCCTCAATCCTAGCTCAACCAACCTAATTACTTACTCCACCATTAGTAATCCTGTAAATTTCAAAACCTATAACACAAATAGTCATTCAAGTACTTAAATTCTTTAGCTTTCCCAGATCTTTAAGCCACCAAACCAAATAAAGAGAAGAACACAATAGTCTTAACAGAAAAAGCTAGAAGTGAATTTTACTTGTAATCAGAAGCAGCACGGAAGTTGGCGGAGGAGAGAGCCTCCGCAGCATCGGCGTGGCGTTGATCATCATCAAGAGTGCTTCCATAGTCACTCTTTATAGACCAGGAGTCCGCCGCTACTGACCTCTCGTCATCTGAAACCAGATCGCCAGCAATGGACGCGGCAGCTCGGGCTTGCTGCTGTGAGACGTCCCCTTCTTCCGGTTGCAACCGTATTCCCGCCATCAAAATACAGGGATGCTCACAAAGACTTTGGGAGAAAACTTCGATTGTGATGTCAGGGATATGAGCGTCGGGAGACCCAAGAATGGGTCAAACCTTGTAAATGTGAAAATAAGTTAATGGGAAATTGCTATTTAATCCTTCAAATTTGATTATAATAACAATTTTATCTCTGTTAATTTAAGATTAGTCAATGAGATTTAGCAGTCTTAATGTATTTTGTACTTCTATTCAAAAGGTGTTGCTTTTATTTTGAGTATCCGATAATATTTAGTAGTTTACATTAATATAGTAGCATCACTATTTAGTTCTTTATTTTTATTATTTTATAAAAATGATTTTTTTTTTTAAGCGGAAAATTAAATTATTTAATGGAAATAAGCTTTAAGGATTAAATGGTGTATATATATCAATTGAGAGGAATGGAGAAGACTAAATAATTTTTTACCCATAATTTTTTTTAAAAAAAAGTATAAATAAAGAATTTTAAATACAAGGTTTGGCTAAAATCCACTATTGGATAATCAACAACGACGGAGCCAAAAATAAAAAGCAGAGGGTGCAAAAAAAATTTTCTTTTCAATTTTATCTATAAAATGGAAAATATTTTTTAAATAATAGATAAAATTGAAACTTTAAACATTTTAGGAGATAAATTTCTTTTAAAAAACAATTAGGTTAAGGGCAGTAGGTAATTCTTGGCACCTCACCTACGGATGAGCATTTGATTCAATTAGTTTTGCCAATTCAATTAATTTGTTCAATTCAACGAAAAAATAATCAATTAATGGTTTGATTTTAAAAAAATTCGATTTTCAATAAGATTAAAATTTCAATAATCGAGTCACTCAAATTAATCAACCTCTAAAGCTACATCATTTTGATTAAGCATAATAAATTAAAAAATTCTAAAGTTAAATGCTTTTGATTAATTATAATAATAAAAATTCAATGAAAGTCTGTTAATTACTAATTTTGATTAAATTTCCTCATTAATTAAGGTTTCAATATTTTGAACTTTGATAAGTTAATAATCAAATTAATTTGGCCAAAACGATTAAGTTAAGTTCGATTAAACTTAATTTAGTTAGTAAAACAGAATTGATTAATTAATTTATTTCAGTTAAAATTATTACTAAATTGGCGGAATGCCAATCCTACCCCCACTCTCCATCATTTGTAATCCACTCTAAGAGATTAGAGTTTCAATGTGTGAAAATAATATTTATGAAAAATAGCAATAACAACGTTTAAAGTAAGATTCATGTCAAATTGGAAAGTTATGTGAGGAAAAGTTTATTCGGTCTATCTCTAAATATTTGTCAAATTTTAAAAATTATTAAGTCCTAAAATACTTGTGGTTGTTGAAAAAAATGTGTGAAAATAATATTTATGAAAAATAGCAATAACAACGTTTAAAGTAAGATTAATATCAAATTGGAAAGTTATGTGAGGAAAAGTTTATTCGCTCCATCTCTAAATATTTGTCAAATTTTAAAAATTATTAAGTCCTAAAATACTTGTGGTTGTTTCGAGAAGTAATATTTTTTTTTCCATGTTTACTCTTTGTATATGATTAACAATTATTGCTTCAATTCTGCAAAAATTTAATGTTTGAATATATTAAATTAAGGGTAACGCAATCAATTTACTAAATAATTTATTATAACTCAGACAAATTTAATATTTTTTTAAAAGATGTAAAATTTCAAACGTGATTGTTATTTATGAACAAATGTAGTAACTAATACGTAACAATAACAGTTAAGAGAAATGACAATTGTGAATCTTAAAATAAGATTAATCTTAAATCCAAAATGATTAGGGGGGCAAAAAAGAATTTAATTGATGGATGAAAATAATATTTATGAAAAGTTAAGACAACTAAAAACCTAAAATAAGATTAACCTTGTATTTAAAAAACAAAGTGCTAAATACATAAATTTACTCATGTACTATATGTAAAACACTTTGTAGCACCTTCAATTAATAAAATTGCATCTATAAACATTTCAATTCACAAAATTTTTCTATTGAATATTCAATTTATAAAATTAGATTTACATCTAAAAAAACTTATAAAATTAAATTAATTGAATATTTATTAAACATTGAAAAATTTTCAATGTAAAAAGTATTATTTCAAATGTTGTAATTACAATTAAATTAATAAAAGAAAAGCATCCACCAAATTTGTCATGCCACGATATCTAACATCGTAACTTGTTTACAATAAATAATATGCCAACTAATATATATATATATATCATCTTTTTTTCGCATGTGTAGGAAATTGATTATCAGAAATGATAACTTCAATTAAAGGAAACATTAAATAATTTATGGAAGCGTTTTTCAGAGATTTTACAAGCTTACAAATAATAAATTTATGGAAGCGTTTTTTCAGCAGGATTTTACAAGCTCACAAATGCAGATCAAACAAATAAATAGAAATATATATATCATCAATTCAGCAAAATCCTAGTCCACTCGTAGCAACTATATGTAATTACACTGTAAAATATGATAAACAGAAAATTAATTATCAACTGATATTGCGTCCGCGAGTAGAATAAACATCAGTATTGTTATGGCTTACTCATGAAATGAAAATGAGTGATTGTCTGCAACTTTCTTGGCAAGGTTATGAAATAATTTTGGTCACAACTATTTTCACCCAACTCCAAAGTGTTCTTTTCAGAGACCCTCAAAAACTGATCTTGGTAAGCGAGACAATAAATTCCACAGAGGTTCTCTGGATCATAAGGTCTCTGGATCATATTTCACTGGACGACCTGAAACGTGTAAATTTTCAATACTAAAATGCCCATTTCTCTTAATAATTTCCTCTAACTCCTTTGGGGAAGAATAGTACAAAGGCAAATTGAAGGTGTCTACTTTTTCTTCACTTATCACTCCCTAAAAGAAATCAATCAAAGATAATATAAGATTAGCTTAATAATAGAAGGTCAAATGATAATAACATGAAAATAATGTCTTTGGTTCTTACCAATTTAGCCATGTCTCTGAGGGAATCCCCCCATAACTGATAAAGTAACCCAGCAGGTGTCTGGAAACATAAAAGATACCAATCCCTACGACAAGTAATTATATAGCCATTAAATGCACCTCCAATAACTTCTTCACGCTCTGGCCATTTAAGAAACTATCTATATCATTCTTGAATTGGTTCAAATTATGCCTCAAGTTCCAGCCCCCTTTACTAATCAGAGCAAACATAATGCTTCTTTATTCAAAGCTGGATCTTCCAAAATTTTTCCTGGAATTTTAGATATCCCAGTGCAAGGGATAGAAGGAATTCAACAAAAATGGATGGAAGATTTTGGAAGGCGACTGTAAAAAAGAAACCAGGCACTTCCAGCTTGCAAATAATTTTGATATGAATGACAGGGTTTTAAAAAGTTTAAAAAGAGTGTTAAAATCATTGTCTGTTTGGTCATTGAAGAGAACTTGGAATTCTAAGGGTGGTGGGTTTTGAAGTTGGGTTTGGTATTTATGACTTCTATTATGTATTTAACTGCAAAGAATGTATTGGGTCCGGTTGAACAACCTAAATCTGCTACTGTAAATGTGGTTAACTTATCAAAATTAGGGTTCTCGAAATCAAGGTTTTTCTTAATGCCTTCACACACCAATTCTTTTGCAGCATCTGCCCCTTCTTTCTATAGAAAATGCGAAGTAAATTCAGTTACTATATATCTTTATGATTTTACGAAGTATTAGTATAAATTAATAGTAGAGAAGAGAAGTACCTGATAGCTAGAATTTTGAGCATAGCTGTTAGGACCATCTCCACCCACCATTGGACTTGATTCTTTAACCATTTTGGTTTCTTTATGAGTTGTTTTTAATGGTTATACTTCAAACGCAGACTGCCTATACAGATATTTATAGAGATTACATATCCTTCTTCATCGTTACTAAATTAATTATCAGTTTATAACCTAATCCAAGAATTATTAATAATAGATAGTTTCCCATGCGAAGCAACCTATAATTATTTATTTATCCCAATTTTCCAATTAGTTGACTGCAGAAACATGTTCTGCGCGCAAATGTATTCAATGAATGAGTTAGATGATCAAGATCCAAAAAGTCAAGATCCAAAAAAGTTTTAAAAAAATGAAAAATATGTTCGTTGAGATTTACATTTCACGAAACACACCTTATATAAAAAAAGGTAGCTGTCTTGTAAACAAAAATTATTTTTTAGTTTTAAAGTTTTCCATATTCACTATCAAAAAAGGAGACTCGTCCTAGGATCACCGCTACTAAAATTTTAAATTTTATTTTTAATATATTAGATATTAGGTTGTATGACATATGAGATTTTTTATAAAAAATTAATTTAAAATTTGAAAAATATTAATCATATGAAGAATTTTTTTATAAAAATTAAATTTAAAATTTGAAAAAGATATTAATATTTTTTATTTCCACTTTTAGAGAGGCTTTATATTCGCGATAAGACAACAAAATCCATGACTTTTGCAAATAAATACAAAAATAAATTAAATAAAATTATGATTTTATTTTATCTAAGAACATTAGTAATCGTAAATAAATTACTAGAAAAATTTTAAAAAGAAATAAATATTTCAAATAATATTAATTTTAGACTAACGTAATCAACTCGTTCCGCTTTAATAAGCAACATTTGTTTACAAGAATTAAGAAAATTATTGGAATACATTGATAGAATGTCTAAATTCCATTTCTTAAAATTAAAAGCTCCACATCTAAGTTTGCTAGAAACCATCTAATAAATATGGGTAAATTTGAAAAAAATAATTGATATACTCTCAAAATTTTAAATGAACATTTAAAGTGGAATAAGTTGTAGCTATTAAAGTGGAACATAGGGAGTAACAGATTTTAAAAGGAAGTAATGTTGAACTCCCATATCTATATCAAACAATATAATTTTGGATTAAGTATTTCAACTTTTTTTTGCCTACTCTCACTTTTTTAGACGTTTAGTATTTTTTAATCAAGTGTATTATGTGGTAACATGCTTATTTAACTTTTAACTGAACATAATAGATAGTGGCTAAAAATTTTTCAAAATAAAAATTCAAATTTTGGTTCGAACCGAACTAAACTCCCGGTTCATTTTTAACATTAAAATGACATTAAATAGAGCGTGGATTGATAATTTGAATTCAAAATTATGAACTACCAATATTAATTCATATATTATGCGGTTTGATTTCGGTTTATTTCTGGTTCAAATTGAACCGATGGCCATCTTTATTAGTTAGCAATAATTGTTGTGGGGTCCCTCCAACATGTGAGACCCACAAAAGTTTGAAAAGAAAAAAAAAAAGGAAGAAAAAAAAAAAAAAAAAGGAAGAAAGAAAAACACGTTAGTTTATTTTTTACAAAAGGTTTTGGCAGCCAACATGTGAAAGGTTGGCATGCCATACTGACAAAGGAGTGCCGTGCAATTTGGTAAATGCAACGGCTCTCTCCCTCTGAAACCCTTCTCCTATAAATAGGAGAAAGGACTCTCCTTAACCAGATGTACAAAAACACACAAAAAAAAAAAAAAAAAAATAAAGATTATAAATTTTAGGAAGGTTTCCTAAAATTGGAAAAAAGAGACACATAGTGAGTGATTGTAATTTATTAGGATGTTTTTTGTTTAATACACTTAGTATGGGGGGACTAGAGTGCCACTATGTTTGTAATCTCTCTTTTGTACCCTACTATTTTTTAGTAGACGAAGAATTATTCGGAGTTTTGTCCCGTGGAACGTAATGCCCATACACAGTTTGAAGGGGTTGAACCACGTAAAATCTTCGGTGTTCTCTATTTTTTCATCTGGCATTTACGGAAATAATTATTTAATTTTTAATCGTGGTTATTATCTTGGTTATTATTTCTAGTGGATTCGATCGTCAATATCCAATATTTAATTATTGGTGGTATATGTGGTAATAGTAATTTTATTTTACTTTTACCACCAGTACTTTTTCCGCGGGCCCCACTCGGGATAAGTTATAATCCCAACAACAGGTATCAGAGCCTTTGGTTGGTAAATTCTGTCAAAGTTACTATTCACGTGAATAGTGAATTTCGTGAATAGTGAAATTTTGTCAGATTTAGATTCAACATGGCTAACGATGGGCAATGATCAAATTGATAGATTCGAATTATTCAATGTGGAAATCTAGAATGGAGGACTACCTCAATTGCAAAGATCTGTATGATACAATTGAAGGTGACAGTGCAAAGCCGGAAGAAATGAAAGAAAGCCAGTGGGAGAAATTAAAAAAGCAGACATTGGGTACAATACGCCAATGGATAGATGCTAGCCTGTACAACCATGTGAGAAGTGAAAAAGATCCCCAAGTTCTCTGGAAGAAATTGGAGAATATGTACGAGGCTACGAATGCTTAAGGAAAAGTTTTCATGATGCGTAAAGTCATGAACTTGAAGCTGTCAAAGGGACGATCAATTACACAACACCTGAACGATTTTGAAGGACTCGTAACAACGATTTTGAAGGACTCGTAAACTAGTTAGCAGTTAAGTGGCAATGTTCCCTTAGAAGACAAAGATGCAATGCTGCCTTACTGTTGGGTCGTCTACGGAATAGCTGGGATACTCTTGTGGGTATCATTGAGTAACTGCAGCTCCAAAATGGTGTGGTAAATGATTCTATGGTAAAAAGAATAGACTATTAATGAAAGACTAAGAAAGAAGAAGAATGTTGCCAGTACCAGTTCCTCAAGCCTTGTTACAGAGAATAGGGGCCCGGAGAAAAGAGTAGAGTAAAGTCAGGTGGTAGATCCCAAGTCCAGAGAGAATGAGAAAAATGTTACCATTGTGGTAAGTAGGGTCATCTCAAAAGAAATTGTCGTTTACTCAAACAGGATAACTGCAGACCGAAGAACAGGAGAATGACAGATACATCTGCTACACGTCTCAGGAGAAGATGGTGAGGTGACTTTAGTCACTCATGAGCAGAATTGCCTTGGTCCATGTTGGAGATGCCAGATACCGAAGTGGAATTAGTAGACTCCGGTGCTTCATACCAACTGTGTTCCAAAAAGGGAATACTTTTCCCACTTATAAAGGCAGGAGACTTTTGGCACTATAAAATTGGGAAATAATAGTGTCTCCGCAAGTGGTGGGAATCGGTGAATATCTGGGCATAAAGCCTGTGTCAGGTGCAAATACGACTTATAAAAAGTGTGCGACATATTTTTTCCCCGATCTCGTGAACTTGTTGTCTGTTGAGTGTACTGGACAAGGAAGGCTATCAACCATCATACAGGTGGGCGGTAATTGGAAACTCACCAAAGGGTCTTTTGGTGGTGGCGAGAGAAAAAATTAATGCTGCTCGCTGTATAAGATGCACGCAACAATATGTTGCGGGTCAACTGAATACAGTTGAAGATGATGCTTCAACACAAATTTGTGGCCATAGCGGCTGGCGCATCGTTAAGTGGAGAAAGGGTTAATAATGTTGGCTACAAGTAGTGCCCTCATACCAATTAGCCAAAAGGTAAAATTAACCCTTGTGATTATTGTTTTTGTTTGGGAAGCAACCATCGGGGGTCTCTTTTTTTGAAAAAAGCTCTAGAAGGAGAGACACAAGTTGGGGAGTTGGTACACTCTGACGTATGTGGTCCCATGGAAGGTAGAATCACTTGGAGAAGTAACGGTATTTTCTTAACCTTCATTGATGATTTCTCACGGAAAAACAATGGATAATATTTGTTGCGCAATTAAAAGACCAAGTATTCAAGCATTTCAGCATTCATGCTATGGTGGAAAGGGAGACAGAGTGGTTTTGAAAGTGTTTGCGCATGATAATGGTGGTGAGTATATCTCTAAGGAGTTTAGGAGTTTAGAGATTATTGTAGTCAGCACGGTGTCAGGCATGAAAAGACAGTTCCTGGTACGCCTCAACACAACGGTGTTGCTGAACGGATGAATCGCACCATTGTTGAAAGAGCAAGATCCATGCTCAAAATGGCCCACTTACCTAAGCCATTTTGGGGAGAAGCTATCAATACTGCTGTCTACCTAAACAACCGACTACCTTCAGCACCATTGGATTTTGATATCCTAGAGAAGGTCTAGACAGATAGAAATATTTCATACTCTCACCTGGGGGTATTTGGCTGCAAGGCATTTATATTTATGCATGTTCCAAAGGAGCAGAGATCAAAGCTTGACGACAAGTCAGTTCCTTGCACTTTTGTTGGTTATGGAGATGAAGAGTTTGGTTATAGGTTGTGGGACCCAGTGAAAAAGAAAGTCGTCCGGAGCCGAGACGTAGTACTCCACGAGAATGAGATCGTGGGAGAAACAACTTGTGAAGAATCCATAAGTGATGGTGTTGTTGATATTACACCAGGAAGCATTCCTACAGAAGATTCCACAGGAGGAGGAATGCCAGAATCAGAACAAGAAGAAGAAGAAGAGCTAGTCGTAGGGGGGGATGCAAGAGACAATCGTAATGATAACAGTGATGCAAGAGGGTGTTGAGCAGGGGGAGCCACCAGAGAACCGCCATTAACACCAGAAGGAGTTTGAACTCAGTTAAGAAAGGTCAACCAGAGAAACGCCAAACCAATCTACAAGGTACCCTAGTTCTGATTAGCAGTTTTAATTTCTGATGAGGGGGAGCCAGAGAGCTTCCAAGATGGTGGCAATCTTGCAAAAGATAGAGATTTGCTGGAGAAAAGGCCATGCAAGAAGAAGATGAATTCTTTAAAAAAAGAATGACACCGTATGAGCTGGTGAAACTTCAAAAGGGAAAGAAAACACTCAAGAACAAAATGGGTGTACAAACTGAAGAAAGATGATGCGCAAACCTAGTGAGGATACAAAGCTCGATTGGTCGTCAAAGGCTTTTACTCAAAAGAAAGGTATTGACTTTTGAATGAGAATTTTTTTCACCAGTTGGGTGAAATGAAGTTCCTATTCCGAGTTGTGCTAGGTTTAGTAGCCAGTTTGAAATCTTTGAGTTAGAGCAAGCTTGATGTAACATCGCATTCTTGCATGGGGATCTAGAGGAGAAAATCTATAATGGAACAACAGAAGGTTTTTCAAGGTCAAAGGAAAAGAGGACAATCGGTTTGGGTCGCTTGAAGAAGACGCTTGTAACGGGTTGAAACAAGCACTTCGATAGTGTATAAAAAGTTTGATTTTCTTTCGATGGTGAATCAAGGATACAAAAGGACAGATGCAGATCCTTGTGTATATGTTCAGAAATTCCCTGTGGTAAATTTATCATCCTTCTCTTATATGTTTGAATGAATATGCTTATCGTTGGATCCAAGATTGCACACATGATTAGCAAGTTAAAGAGTGATTTGTCAAAAGCATTTGACATGAAGGATTTGGAATCGACAAGGCGAATTCTCGGAATGGAGATTATTCGAGAACAGAAAGTCCCTGCAGATTATGGTTATCGCAGGAAAAATATGTTGAACGGGTTTCTAGAGAGGTTTAATATGAAAAATGTTAAAATCAGTTCACTCCGCTTGCCGCTCACTTCACTTCAAGTTGAGTAAGAAATCCTACCCATCAACAGAGAAAGAAAAAGGAGATATGTCAAATGTTCCATATTCTTCAGCGATCGGAAGTTTGATGTACGCAATGGTGTGTATGAGACCAGATATCGCTTATGCAATTGGCATTGTGAGCCGATTTCTGTCAAATCCTCAGAAGACACATTGGGAAGCAGTAAAGTGGATTTTCAGATACCTGAGAGGAACTTCAAAACTATGTTTAACTTTTGGAGGTGAAAAGTCTGCACTAGTTGGTTACACAGATGCAGATATGGCCGGTGATCTTGATGAGAGAAAATCTACATCAGGATACCTATTTACATTCTCAGGGGGAGCTGGGAGCTATTTTCATGGCAGTCAAGATTGAAGATGGTGTTTCATTTATCAACGACTGAAAGCAGAGTACTTGCACAAAACGGAAGCAGGAAGGAAAGGAAATGCTTTGGTTAAAGAGATTCTTTCAAGAATTGGGTGTGCAGCAGGAAGAATATATAGTTTATTGTGATAGTCAAAGTGCATTAGAATTGAGCAAAAATACTATGTATCATGCACGGACGAAGCACATTGATGTAAGATATCATTGGCTTAGACTTGCCATTGAAAAGAAGCAGTTCGAGATGCGGAAAATCCACACTGACAAAAATGCTGCAGATATTTTGACAAAAGTCGTTCCAAAGGAGAAGTTCAAGTTATGTGTCAAAGCAGCAGGGATGGGGAGTCCCACCATGTAGTTGGGAGGGGGAGAATTATTGTGGGGCCCCTCCAACATGTGGGACCCACAAAAGTTTGAAAAAAAAAAAAAAAAAAGGAAAGAGCACGGAGAAAAAAAACCACGTTTTTGTTTATTTTTTCAAAAGTGGCAGCCAACCATTGAAAAGGTTTGGCAATTGCCATCTGAACAAGGAGTGCCGTGCATTGGTAATGCACGGCTCTCTCCCCTCAAACCTTCCTCCTATTCCTCTCCCTCTCAACCTTCTTCCTATAAATAGGAGAAGGACCTCTCCTTAAACAGATGTACAAAAACAAAACACCAAAAAAAAAAATAAAGATTATAATTTTTAGGAAAGGGTCCTAAAAAAATTGGGGAAAAGAGAGAAAATAGTGAGGATTGTAATTTTTTGGGGTGTTTTTTGTTAAACAGCTTAAAGTGCCAACTATTTTGTAATCTACTTTTTGTACACTACTATTTTTTAGTAAGAAGAATTATTCGGGAGTTTTTGTCCCGTAGACGTAGCCCGTACAGTTGAAAGGCGAAACCACGTAAATTCGAGTGTTCTTCTCGGTGTTCTTATTTTTCATCTGGTATTTACGGTAATTATTTAATTTTTTATTGTGGTTATTATTTCTGGTGGATTCGATCGTCAATATCCAATATTTAATTATTGGTGGTATATGTGGTAAAAGTAATTTTATTTTACTTTTACCATCGGTACTTTTTCCGCGGGCCCCGCTCGGGATAAGTTATAATCCCAATAATAAATTCATGGTGATTGCTTCTTTCCTATTTTTGCTTTATTCTGCAAAATTTTCAGATTCACTAGTATATTGTGAATCACTTTTCATTCTTAGATAACTATTTTCAGTGTATGCTGGTTTCCTTCTTTAATAAAATTTCTGTAGCTATTCGAAAAAAGAAAAGGATAAAGTTCTTAAGGTATTGGTGTGGTTGGCTATCTTCATATTGAATTTAGATCCGTTAATTAGTTAACAGTCAACAAACACAAAATGAAAAGGCATCTTCCTTTATTAAAAAAAAAGAAATAATAATAATTTCACATGCAATCTTTATTACAAGAAATAGAATTACTTAGTAAATTTGGAAGCAACCACAAGTGCTTCAGATATATATATATATGAGGATAGAGAACTAAATGCAAATTTATCATTAACCAATACATCCAATGGTCATTTCTCGGTACAATCAGGTTACCATTTACGTGTACAGCAGTCCCTTCCACCAGCTACTTATCCTTCAGGCCCTGTTTGGCTTCAGGCCCTGTTTGGAAGTGTATTTGGTCCTTAAAAATCCTAACCAAGGTGGCGGTGCTTATCTGGCGAGCATGTCGTAATGTCCTTCCTACAAATATAAGACTTGGTGCTAGAGGTGTGGTTATCTCCTTCAGGTCCTTTCTGTCATGACGAGGAGACCCCTTGCCATGCAAGTTTTTACTATTCTAATGCTAGGTTGTGTTGGCAGTATGATGGGAAAATAGGCTTGGGTCAGACTTGGGTCAGAATTTGCACTCCTTTTATGATGTTTTTTCATCTTTTCTAAGCTTGAATAATGGGGTTCTTGAAGAAGTTTGTGTGCTTGCTTGGAATATATGGAATGCTCATAATGCAGATATTTGGAATAATGTGCATAGATCTATTTATACTATTGTGTCTTTTGCTAGATGTTATTTGCGGTTATTTGCGAGATTGGCGAGTAGTAGCTAACTCCATTTCTAGGTCTTATGCTGCTCTTTTGCCTATTGCTATGATTTCTAATGCTAGATGGCTGCCTCCGGTAGATAGTGTTTTGAAAGGTAATATTGATGCTGCGATTTGTGGTGATCGCTTTTCATTTGCTATTGTGTTTAGGGATCGCCATGGTCAGTTTGTTGCTGCTGTTTCATCAGCTATGTTAGAGGCTCTTGCTGTGTGGCATGTGCTTCAATGGCTATCTTTAAATAGCTTGGGTTCTGTTCTCCTCGAAACTGATTCCTTGCTGGTGGCTAATGCAATCAACAGTGATATTGTTAATGTTTCAGACTGGGGTTGAGGCATTTCAGATATTCAATGGATTCAAGGCCAAATGAAAATTGGAATATTTCTTGGATTCGAAAGCAAGCAAACATGACTAGTCATAAGTCATAGCTTAGCTAGAGAAGCATATAATCAAGCTGGCTTTCACATTGGGGATACTGTTCCTTCATGTATTGAGAGTACTATTCTCCTTGTTTAATTTCATTATTCATAAAAAAAAAAAAAAGCATCCTTAAAAAAAAAAAAAATGCATCCTTAAAAAGATTCTCTTAGAAAAAAAGATTTATTCTCAATGCGTGTAAGATAAACAGAAAATATATATGGCCTAGACATAAATATTCCTATCGATGTTTCGCTTAAGTAGGATGAACAATTCAATACTATGGTTTACGAAATCAAAAATAGAGAGATTAGCTTCAACTTTCTCTACAAAAGATTTGAATATTTTGTCTAAAATATCTTCATCAATTCGAAAATGTTCCTTTAGGAGTCCTCCTAACTTAGATGCGAAGCAAGAAGCTTGACATCTGCCTCAATCGCCTGGTGTTTCATAATCTCCAAGCTTTTGATACTGAAATGTCCATTTCTATTAATAATTTCCTCCAACTCTGATGTTGCATCGTACACAGGCAAGTTGAAAGACTCCACTTTTTCTTCATTTATCACTCCCTATACAAGAATTAATCAAAATATTAATTTTACAAAATATATAATATATATATATAGAGTTTCAAGAAGAATTTTTTAAAATCAAGCATAAAAAATAAATACGAGGAACCTAAACGTTTTTTTATTCTTACCAACTTAGCCATTTCCCTAAGAGAATCTCTCAAAACATCAAAGGTCACATTTATGCTTGGAACTCTAGAGTTTTGAAGTACTAAATTATCTTCATTTGGATGACCAGCAGTTACAATAGCCATCAAACCTCCACCAACAATTTCTTCAGCTCTAGCATTTAGGAACTTATTCATATCATTCTTGAATTGATTTGAATATGCTTGAGCTTGAGTAACCTCTTTTACCAACCTTGAGCAATATATGCTTTCTTTATTCAGAGCAGAAGCTTCCAAAATTTCTCTAGGAATCTTTGACAGCCAATGTACTGCATATGAGGAGTGAAGAAAATGAATAGAAGATTTTGGGAAAAGGCGATTGTAAAAAGAACCAGGCACTCCTACTGCAGGCGATTGTAAAAAGAACCAGGCACTCCTACTGCAAAATATTTTCGATCGATAGGTAAGGTTCTAAAGAGAGTGTTAAAATCATTGTCCGTTAGGTCATTGAAGAAAACTTGGAATTCTAAAGGTGGTGGGTTTTGAAATTGGGTTTGGTATTTATGATTTGTGGCTTCTATTAGATTCTGAACTGCGTAAAATGTATTGGGTCCTGTTGAGCAACCAACATCTACTATTCTAAATGTGGTTAGAGCTTCAATACTTGGATTCTCGAAGACAATCTCGTCCTTGATGCCTTCATTTATCAATTCCTTTGCAGTTTCCAATCCTAATTTCTGTGTAAAAAATGCATGTAAATTGTATAAGCATTGCAAAATTTTATACTCCCTCTGTTCTTCCTCTGTTCACTTAATTTAAATTTAAAGAAAAAAAAAAAACTCTCTCTAAGATTAAGGAAAATATTTAAACTAATTTTTTAAAAATTTTTAAAAATAGATAATTTAGATATTATTTCTCATATAAGAGGGAAAAGTTATCGCAAATAAAACATACTGTTCAATTAAATAATTTCATCTTTATGAACCTAATCTAAAAATGTTTTTATTGATTTTAGCATATAATACCAGAACTACAAGGTCAAAAATCTCAAAGTGTACCCCTGCTTAGCAAGTTCTTGAAGGAGCAAACGATTGCCAGTTTTCCAATGTCCAAGCACACTCCAGCTAGACAAATATTTTATCACCCTGTTCAAACAGGTCCAGAACTTGATATCATCCAACATGATTTGGGAATGTGACTTGTGAAATCTCAATGCAACAAGCTCTTGGTCCCAAGAACACAACATCCATGAAATCAAGACCCAAATAACCTACGTGAAAAAGATAACATATAAAGAACAGAGCAATGAATTTCAGATAGCAGCCATACACCATAATAACAATACATTAAAGCCTTGTCTTTGAATGTCTTGCCATTCTTTTCATATCAAATTGAACAATAAATTGTATCTTATATGCCCTGAAATTTTGATCTTTTAAAGTTTATGGTTCATGACCTATAAATGGCATCTAAATAGTGACCGGTACCCATGCAGCACCATGAATAATTCTCACCTGAAGGAGGTCAGACCATACAAATCAATAGGCAAAATTCAAGAAAACCTCATACTGCAGGGATATCAAAAGGCCCTTACCCATTTGGATCTTGTAAAACCAAAAGAGTTTTCCACAAAAGAGTTTTCCAGGGGGATGGCCCCTTGAGATGAGATTAAAAAACCTTCAAATCTCTACCTAAAAAATTATAAAATGATTTGGCTGTTGAAAGTGCTCGTGGTTATAGCATCTTCAGAAATTATATTAAGAAAAAATCCATTTGTAGAGGCACTCTAAAAGCTCAAGAATCGCATAATATGATAAAAAGAGTTCATATTACAAGAGCATAATAATTGATGATGCAAGAATGCTGGAAGATACTGCTGCAAACAATCAGAAAAGAGAAGAGCCCCAAATTGCAGAGTGACTTGCCAACCCAAGATCCTCTACTAGCCAACTAGATAATCAAATGAACCTTATATTCGAACTGTGTGCAGCAAAAACGTTCATGCTTTATTTTCATGTGCATTTACAATGAACTGGAAAAAATTTATTAAGGAACAGCAAAACAAGCAAAACCAGTTTACCATATTCCCAAAGCATGACCATGCTCAACGGAAAGTTTTGCCAATTCATCTGCAATAAGCAGCATCCCAGTAACTCTGAAGACTAGTCATTGACGTCACCCTTCACCATCTGGTTCCTTCTTGTAGGAACTGGTACATATAATAATTTAAATGTGAGCACAGCAGCACCAAACACACAATAAATTTTTAAGGTGACAAAATAGTAACTATAGCTCCGTTTCCCAAGCTCTAAAAAAGTCAAATGATATCTATTAAAGCAGCATCCACAGTTCTTTGTTTTTAATATTGAATTTACTGTTTAGTCTATTAAATGTAAAAATGATATGTTTTTTTAGGCAGAAAATTAATGATTTACTGGAAATAAGCCTTAAGGATTAAAAAAATGGTGTATATATATCAATTTGAGAAGGAATGGAAGAAGATAAAATAATTTTTTTACCATAATTTTTTTTTAAAAAAAGTATTAATAAAGAATTTTAATACAAGGTTTTGGGCTTAAAATCCTACTATTGGATAATCAAACGATGACCGAGAGCCAAAAATAAAAAAGTAGAGGGTGCAAAAAAATTTTTAAAAATTTAAAGGAAAAAATTTAAAAAATATTTTCCAATATTTTCCATTTTATAGATAAAATTGAAACTTTAAACATTTTAGGAGATAAATTTCTTTTGAAAAACAATTAGGTTAAGGGCAGTAGGTAATTCTTGGCACCTCATCTAGGGATGAGCGTTTGATTCAATCAGCCAATTAATTTGGTCATTCAGCAAAAATAAAAAAAAAAATAAAAATAAAAAAAAAAATAAAAAAATCAATTAATGGTTTGATTTTGAAAAAAATTTGATTTTCAATAAGATTAAAATTTCGATAATCGAATCACTCAAATTAATCAACCTCTAAAACTACATTATTTTGATTGAGCATAATAAATTAAAAAATACTACATTATTTTGATTGAGCATAATAAATTAAAAAATTCTAAAATTACGTGCTTTTGATTAAGTATGATAATAAAAATTTGATGAAGTCTGTTAATTACTAATTTTGATTAAATTTCCTCATTAATTAAGGTTTCAATATTTTTAACTTTGATAAGTTTATAATCAAATTAATTTGGCCAAGATGATTAAGTTAAGTTCGATTAAAATTTAATTTAGTTAGTAAAACAAATTAAGTTAAGTTCGATTAAAATTTAATTTAGTTAGTAAAACAATATTGATTAATTTACTTATTTCAGTTAAAATTATTACTAAATCGGCGGAATGCCAATCCTACCCCCACTCTCCATCATTTGTAATCCACTCTAAGAGATTAGAGTTTCAACGTGTGAAAATAATATTTATGAAAAATAACAATAACAACGCTTAAAGTAAGATTCATGTCAAATTGGAAAGGTATCTGAGGAAAAGTTTATTCGGTCTATCTCTAAATATTTGTCAAATTTTAAAAAATATTAAGTCCTAAAATACTTATGGTCGTTTCAAGAAGTAATACTTTTTTTTCATGTTTACGTTTTATATATGATTAATAATTATTGCCAATTCATCAAAAATTTAATGTTTGAATATATTAAAGTCAATTTATTCAATAATTTATTATAATTCAGATAAATTTAATATTTTTTTAAGAAATGTAGAATTTCAAATGTGCTAGTTATTTATGAACAAATGGAGTAATTAATACGTAACAATAACAGTTAAGAGAAATGACAACTATTAATCTTAAAATAAAATTAATCTTAAATCCAAAATGATTAGGGGGCAAAAAAGAATTTAATTGGTGGATGAAAATAATATTTATGAAAAGTTAAGATAAGTACAAACCTGAAATAAGATTAACCTTATATTCAAAAAACAAAGTGCGCTAAATACATAAATTTACTCATGTACTGTACGTAAAACAATTTGTAGCACCTTTAATTAATAAAATTGCATCTATAAACATTTCAATTCACAAAATTTTTCTATTGAATATTCAATTTATAAAATTAGATTTACTTCTAAAAAAATTTATAAAATTAAATTAATTGAATATTTATTAATTGAATATTTATTAAACATTGAAAAATTTTGAATGAAAAAACTATTATTTCAAAAGTTGTAATTACAATTAAATTAACAAAAGAAAAGCATCCACCAAATTTATTGGTAAAAGAAAAAAAAGTTGAAAGGGAAAAATATTTTTAATCCCTGCCATCTTTGTCATGCCACGAGATCTAACTAACTTGTTTACTATAAATAACATGCCAACTAATATATCTATCTATGTATATATATATATCATCTTTTTTTTTTTTTGCATCTATAGGAAATTGATTATCAGAAATGACAACTTAATTAAAGGAAACATTAAATAATTTCTGGAAGACTTTTTCAGAGAGTTTACAAGCTTACAAATACAGATCAAACAAATAAATAGAAAATATATAATTCACCAATTTAGAAAAAACATGTAAATATGATAAACAGAAAATTAATTATCAACTGATATTGCGTCTGAGTAGAATAAACAATTCAGATTGCGTCTGAGTAGAATAAACAATTCAGTGTTGTTATGGTTTAACTCATGAAATGAGGAGAGATTGTCTGCAATTTTCTTGGCAAGGTTATGAAATATTTGGTCTAAAATATTTTCACCAACTCCGAAGTGTTCTTTCAAGAGACCCTGAAAAACTGATCTTGTACCGACAGAAAACTTCACAGAGGTCTCTGGATCATATTTCACTTGACGATCTGAAATGTGTAAATTTTCAATACTAAAATGTCCATTTCCCTTAATAATTTCCTCTAACTCCTTTGGGGAAGAATAGTACAAAGGCAAATTGAAGTTGTCTACTTTTTCTTCACTTATCACTTTCTACAAGAAATCAATCAAAGATAATATAAGATTAGCTTAATAATAGAAAGTCAAATGATAATAACATGAAAATAATGTCTTTGGTTCTTACCAATTTAGCCATGTCTCTGAGGGAATCCCCGAGGGGGGAATCCCCCAATAACTGATAAAGAACCCAGCAGGGTCTGACAACATAAGGATTACATTCCTAACGAACCACCAATTATATAAGCCAATTATCCACCCAACAACTTCTTCAGCTCGTGGCATTTAAGAAAACTATCTATATCATTCTTGAATTTATTGGTTCAATATATGCCTCAGCAAGCTTCTTTACTATTCCAGACAACATATGCTTTCTTATTCAAAGCTGGATCTTCCCAAAATTTTCTTGGGAATTTAGATATCCAGATGCAGAAGGCGGTAAATAAGGTATTAACAAAATGGATGGAGGTTTTTGGAAAAACGGCGAACTTTAGTAAAAAGAACCACAGGCAACCTGCTGCACAAAATAATTTTGATATGGAAAGATAGGGATTGTATTAAAAAGAGATGTAAAATCATGGAATACTGTTTTGTCATTGAAGAGAACTTGGAATTCTAAAGGGTGGTGGGTTTTGAAGTTGGGATTTGGTAATTTAATGATTGACAGCCTTCTATCTTCTATTATGTATTTAACTGCAAAGAATGTATTGGGTCCGGTTGAACAACCTAAATCTGCTACTGTAAATGTGGTTAACTTATCAAAATTAGGGTTCTCGAAATCAAGGTTTTTCTTAATGCCTTCACACACCAATTCTTTTGCAGCATCTGCCCCTTCTTTCTATAGAAAATGCGAAGTAAATTCAGTTACTATATATCTTTATGATTTTACGAAGTATTAGTATAAATTAATAGTAGAGAAGAGAAGTACCTGATAGCTAGAATTTTGAGCATAGCTGTTAGGACCATCTCCACCCACCATTGGACTTGATTCTTTAACCATTTTGGTTTCTTTATGAGTTGTTTTTAATGGTTATACTTCAAACGCAGACTGCCTATACAGATATTTATAGAGATTACATATCCTTCTTCATCGTTACTAAATTAATTATCAGTTTATAACCTAATCCAAGAATTATTAATAATAGATAGTTTCCCATGCGAAGCAACCTATAATTATTTATTTATCCCAATTTTCCAATTAGTTGACTGCAGAAACATGTTCTGCGCGCAAATGTATTCAATGAATGAGTTAGATGATCAAGATCCAAAAAGTAGTTTTAGAAGATGATACAGATCCAAAAAGTTTTTAAAAATGAAAAACATCTTTCCTTGAGATTTACATTCAAAATGAAAACGGCCTTATATGAAAAAAAAAGGTTGTCCGTCTTGTTAAAAGAAGAAAAAAAATTATTTTATTAGTTTTTAATAAACCAAGTTTCAAAATATTCACTAATAAAAAAGGAGACCTCGTCGTAGGATCACCATGCTACTTAAAATTTTAAATTTTTAACTTTTATATATTAGATATTAGGTAGTATACATATGAGATTTTTTATAAAAAAATTAATTAAAATTTGAAAAAAACATTAATATTTTTATTTCCATAACTTTTAAGAAAGGCTTTTTATTCGCATAAAAGAAACAAAATCCATTGACTTTGGCAAATAAATACAAAATAATTAATAATTATGATTTTATTTTATCTAAACAATTAGTATTAAAATAAATTACTGAAAATTTTAAAAAAGATAAATATTCAAATAACATTAATATTTTAAGAACTAACTATCCTCCGTTTCGCTTTAATAGCCAACATTTGTCTTTTTTACAGAATAGAAAAATTATTAGAATACATTGATTTTTTAAAAATATATGGTAGAATGTTACAATTGGGCATTTCTCTTTAAAATTTAAAAGCTCCACATCTAAGTTTGACCTAGAAACACAAATAATAATAATGGATAAATTTGGAAAAAAAAAAAATAATAATATACTCTTAAAATTTTAAAATGAACCATTTAAAAGTGGACAAGTTGTAGTTTATTAAAGTGGAAGAACGGAAGGGAGTACAAATTTTAAAGGAAAGATATAATGTTGAACTCCCATATCTCATATCAAAACAATATTAAATTTTTGGAATTAAGAAGTTTCAACTTTTTTTTTTTTGCTACTGCTCACTTTTTTAGACGTTTAGTTTTTTTTTTTTAATCAAGGTGTATATGTAGTACATGCTTATTACTTTTAACTGAACATAAATAGAATATAGTGGCTAGAAATTTTTTCAATAAAAATTCCAAATTTTGGTTCGACCGAACTAAACTCATGTTTTCCAATTTTTTAAAGCATTAAAGAACCTTAAATAGGAGCAATTGGACCCGACAATTTGAATTCAAAATTATGAAACTTAATTTTAATTTCATATATGTGCACAGTTTGATTTCAGTTTTAATTTAATAATTCATTGAATTGAAAACGGGCATCCTTATTAGTTAAGCAATCAGTTTAATTCTGATTCGAATTGAACGGGTCATCCTTATTAGTTAGCAATAAATTCATGGTGATTGCTTCTTTCCTACATTTGCTTTATTCTGTAAAATTTTCAGATTAACTAGTAGATTGTGAATCACTTTTCATTCTTAGATAACTATTTTCATTATATGTTGGTTTCCCTCTTTAATAAAATTTTTGTAGCTATTCAAAAAAAGAAAAGGATAAAGTTCTTAAGGTACCGTGTGCTTGGCTATCTTCATATTGAATTTAGACCGGTTAATTAGTTAAACGTTAACAAACACAAAATGAAAAAGGAAAAGGCATCTTTCTTTATTAAAAAAATAAAACAAAAAAAAAATTAATTTCACATACAATCTTTATAACAGCACGGGCGTGCTGATTAGCACGGGCACTGTAGCACGGGCGTGCTTAATGAATTTTTACCTCATTTTTGTCCTTTTCTTGCAAAACGCTGCATTTTTTTCTCAAAATCAAGTGAGTTGTGTTTTAAGGAAGCTTTTAAATAAAAACATATCAGTATTACATAAAAACTAATTTAAATTAATTAAAAGTAATAGAAATTTTAATCAAATTTACGATAAAAATACTATAAAAATAACACTTATCACATGTCGTAATGTCCTTCCTACAAATGCAAGACTTGGTGCTAGAGGTGTGGTTATCTCCTTCGGGTCCTTTCTGTCATGAAGAGGAGACCCCTTGCCATGCAATTTTTTACTATTCTAATGCTAGGTTGTGTTGGCAGTATGATGGGAAAATAGCCTTGGGTCAGAATTTGCACTCCTTTTATGATGATGTTTTTCATCTTTTCTAAGCTTGAATAATGGGGTTACTTGGAAGAAGTGTGCTTGCTTGGAATTATATGGAATTGCTTTGTAATGAATTTATTTTGGAATAATGTGCATAGATCTATTTACACTATTGTGTTTTGTAGACGTTATGTGCGCGATTGGCGAGTAGCAAGCTAACTTCCATTTCCAGGTCTTATGCTTGCTCTTTAAGCTTGTTGCTGTGATTTCTAATGCTAGATGGCTGGACTCCGATAGATGGGTTTTGAAAGGTAACATTGATGCTGCGGTTAGTGGCTGATCGCATCTCAATTTGCCATTTGTTTAGGATAGCCTATGGTAGTTTTTTCAGAGTTATTTCTGGTTGTCTTCCTTGTTGCTGATGCTCACACCTAATGGCAGAGGGCTCTTGCTATGCGGCGTGTGATTCCCAATGGCCATCTTCAAATTGCCTTGGGTATCTATTATCCTTGAGACCTGTTCCTTGTTGGCGGCTAATGCAATCAACAGTGATACTGCTAATGTTTCAGACTGGGTAGACGTCATTTTCAGTATTCCAATGCTTCAAGGTTCTCAAATGAAAATTGGGCTAATATTTCTTTTTGATTCGAAGGCAAGTAGAACATTGACTTATCATAAAGTCATAGACTTAGCTACAAAAGGCATGCAATCAAGCTTTGCTTCATGTTTGGGATACTGTTCCTTCATGTATGAGAGTACTATTCTCTCATATGCTATTCTTGATAATAAATTATCCATTTTCATGTCCCAAAAAAAAAAAAAAAAAAAAAAAAAAAAAAATGCATCCTTAAAAAGATTCTCTTAGAAAAAAAGATTTATTCTCAATGCGTGTAAGATAAACAGAAAATATATATGGCCTAGACATAAATATTCCTATCGATGTTTCGCTTAAGTAGGATGAACAATTCAATACTATGGTTTACGAAATCAAAAATAGAGAGATTAGCTTCAACTTTCTCTACAAAAGATTTGAATATTTTGTCTAAAATATCTTCATCAATTCGAAAATGTTCCTTTAGGAGTCCTCCTAACTTAGATGCGAAGCAAGAAGCTTGACATCTGCCTCAATCGCCTGGTGTTTCATAATCTCCAAGCTTTTGATACTGAAATGTCCATTTCTATTAATAATTTCCTCCAACTCTGATGTTGCATCGTACACAGGCAAGTTGAAAGACTCCACTTTTTCTTCATTTATCACTCCCTATACAAGAATTAATCAAAATATTAATTTTACAAAATATATAATATATTAATTTTACAAAATATATAATATTATGAATTTCAAGAAGAATTTTTAAAATCAAATCATTTTTAAACAAATAAGAGAACCTAACGTTTTTTGTATTCATTACCAACCTATGACAGCTCTCGATTTCCAAGGGTGTAAATCGCTTCGCGCCAAAAAAACAATCTCCATAGGAGTCTTCTCAATGCATTGATTAAACTCCATATTAATGGTCGTGTGCAAAATTCTCATAGAATGATATTTGAGAGGAAAGTATCTATTTATTTTATTCCATAAGACAAAGTTTTCGTCCTGTAATTTTAAAACTTACCACCTCCTCGAACAGATAGTTACCTAGCAAATACTAGACACCGTGCTCACTGGGCAGGATGAGAACATAACAAAACTCTCTCAGTTCGCTCTCAAGATTTTACTATATTCAGGTTATCAGATTTGCTATTCATATTTCAATATTTCCGTAGAATCTATGCCATAGATCTCTCGCCTGGTAGCGCATATTTTTCGCAATCTTGAACGCAATAATTGCTTTCCTGGTCGTGTTGATTTCATCTCCCATAAGCAGTGCGAGATTCCAGTATACACAGCATTCTCTCTCATTTAAGAACTATTCCTCCTCATACTGCAGATCATATTGTTAATGGATGGTTCGTATAGGATACCATAGTCATCAGAAAAAAAGATATTATCTGTGCAGAAAGGCGATTGTAAAAAGAACCCAGGCACTCCTTTGCAAAAATATTTCCGATCGAATAGGTAGGGGTTCGTAAAAGGGAGTGTTTTAAAATCACTTCGTTCGCAAATTAAGTCATTAAGAAAACTTGGAATTTTCTACAAGGTGGTGGGTTTGGAAAATGTTTGGTTATTTATGGTTTATGGCTTCTATATAGAATTCTGCCACTACACTAAAATGTATTGGCAGTCGTCCTGCTGAGCAACCAACACCGCCCTCTACTATTCTAAAGTGGTTAAAGCTTCCAAACTTGGATTCTCGAAGCTTCAAAACTTGGATTCTCGAAGTCAATCTTGTCCTTGATGCCATCATTTATCAAATCCTTTGCAGTTTCCAATCCTAATTTCTGCGTAAAAAAGGCATGTAAATTGTGTAAGCATTGCAAAATTTTATACTCCCTCTGTTCACTAACTTTAAAGAAAACAGAAAAACTATAAGATTAAGAAAATATTTAAACTTTTTTTTTGCATATAATACCCCTAATCAGCTTTAAATATATAATTAACGGTGCGAAAGCCAACTCATTAATAAAGTATTCCAAGATGTATTTATTAACCAAAATCTTTAAGGATCGCAAAAACCTACTCAACTTTAAATTGAAATATTTGAATATATTTATATCGTTTTCGAAATTATATCGTTTTCGAAATAAAGCACTAATTTGAAAAGAAAACAAAGCCCTCAAAAACACTAGGATATGGGAACATAAAATCAAAATTATACACATATTAGTAAGGGTTAATATCCATATAAGACAATTTTTTTTAAAGTAAGGTTGTAAACAATTATGCTAACATCCAAGGAAAAATATGCTAAACATGCCAAAGAAAAATTACTTCATTCTTATGTTCATATCTGGAGCCTC
The DNA here is from genome assembly GCF_014843425.1 of Jatropha curcas. The sequence goes on along the minus strand of NW_023591598.1, from coordinate 730,093 downwards.
ATGTCATAAATTTGTGCACACTTCTTGGAAAATGAATTACAAACTTAGCCAAACAAAAGGCATTACAATTAAGTTGATTAGAGAAAATTTTAAATGTGTCCAAATTAAAGTGTAATATGGACATAATCAGACTTTTTTTTATAAACTAATGCACAAACAATTAAAAGGTGGCTTTAAATTTGGCCGGTTGCAGTTGTACTTTTATTCGTGCTCAGGATCCCGTTAAAGTTGAGCATATTTCTACCAAAATTGCTCATTTAAATTTGTTACTTATGTTTTAAGAAACCATATAAAATTATAATTGCCCCCAACACACTTTTTTTTGTCTGCCACTATGCTTATTAATTGAGCCCAAAAAAGTGCAGTAATAAAAGGTTCATCAAGCATAT
>NW_023591598.1:540477-729204 GCF_014843425.1 Jatropha curcas | reverse complement strand
AGGGGCAGTAGGTAAATTCTTGGCCACCTCACCTAGGGTATGAGCATTTGAATTTCAATGCAGGCCAATTCAATTAATTTTGGTCATTCAGCAAAAAAAAAAAAAAAAATAATAAAAATAATCAATTAATGGTTTTGGATTTTGAAAAAAAATTTTGATTTTCAATTAAGATTAAAAATTTCGATAATCGAATCACTCAAAATTAAATCAACCTTCTTTAAAACTATAGTTATTTTTGATTGAGCATAATTAAATTTAAAAAAAATTCTAAAAGTTACGTTGCGCTTTTAATTAAGTATGATAATAAAAAAAATTATGATGGAAGTCTGTTTAATTGACTAATTTTACATTTTAAATTTCCTCATATTAATAAGGGTTTCAATATTTTTAACTTTGATAAGTTCAAAAATCAAATTAATTTGGCCCCCAAGAAACCAATTAAGTTAAGTTCGATTTTAAAAATTTAATTTAAGTTTAGTTTTTAAAACCAATATTGGATTAATTTACTTATTTTCAGTTTAAAATATTACTAAATCGGCCCGGAAATGCCCAATTCCTACCCCCACTAAACTCCATCATTTTTGTAATCCACTCTAAGAGATTAGTTTCAATGTTGTGAAAATAATATTTTATGGCAAAAATAACCAATAACAACGCTTCTTTAAAGGTAAGATTCATGGTCAAATTGGAAAGGTATCTTCGGAAAAGTTTATTTCGCTTCTATCCTCTAAATATTTGTTCAAATTTTTTATTAAAAAATATAAGTCCTCTAAAATACTTGGGGGCTTGTTTCAAAAGTTTATGGTTTTTTTTTTTCATGGGTTACTTTTGATATATGATTAACCAAATTATTGCCAATTCATCAAAAAATTAATGTTTTGAATATAAATTAAAAGTCAAAATTTATTAAAATAATTGATTTTATTAATTCAGACCCAAAAATTTAATAATTTTTTTTTAAGAAAATCGGTTAAAATTTCAAAGGTAACTAGTTAATTTTATGAACAAATGATTAATTAATACGTAACAATAAACAGTTTAATGAGAGAAAAGAGAAATGACACTGATTGAATCTTAAAAATTAAGATTTTAATTTTAAATCCAAAAATGAATTACGGGGGCAAAAAAAAAAGAATTTAATTGAATAGAATGGAAAAAATAATATTTATGAAAAAGTTAAGATAAAATTTAACAAAACCTGAAAATAAGATTACCTTATAATTCAAAAAACAAAGTGACGCTTAAATACAAATAAATTTACTCATGTACTCTACGTAACACCAATTTGTAGCACCTTTAATTAATAAAATGGCATCTATACAACATTTTCAATTCACAAAAATTTTTCTATTTTGAATATTCAATTTATAAAATTAGATTTAAACTTCCAAAAAAAAAAAAACTGTTATTAAAATTTAAAATTAATTGAATAAATTTATTAAGACATTGAAAAATTTTGATATGGAAAAAAAACTATTTTATTTTCAAAAGTTTGTAATTACAATTAATTAACAAAAGGAGAAAATAGCATCCAAGCCAAATTGTTAATTGGTTTAAAAAAAAAAAAGTTTGAAAGGGGGGAAAAAATATTTTAAATCCCTTGCCCATCTTTGTTCATGCCACGAGATTCTAACTAACTTGTTTACTATAAATAATAGGCAACTAATATATATATCTATAATATATATATATCATCTTTTTGTCCATCTGTAGGAAAGTGATTATCAGAAAATGATTAACTTCAATTTAAAGGAAAACATTAAATAATTTATGTGCATTTGCCGAATGCAGCCGTGTCAGGGTTGGTAATGGATAAATATTTAGTTTCCAAATAATGATGGATTAAAAATGAGAAGTAAAAATAACTAAAGTGGAAAGAGACACCAAGATTTACGTGGAAAACCCTCCAAGTAGAGTGAAAAAAAAACCACGAGGCGATGTAAGGGGAGAAGAAGTAAATGCCACTATTGAAAATATGGAGAAGAGAGACGAAGTGATTTTACACCCACACAAAAAAATCTACACTCAAGGATAACCACCTCACTTACCACTCACATGAATATTGGCAAAAGAGTTGTTATATATATTGAAAAGGTGGTATATGACAGAGAGTGGATAGTTTTTAGAATAGAAACGCTCTTGGAGATTTCCTCTCTTGGATGGAATTTCACTTGTTATTTTAATCTTTCTAAATGGTTGCTCCAAGCAAAGGTTGCCTTATATAGAGGTGTATCAGCCATGTTGAACAAAGATTTCAAAGTCTTCCTTGCCATTGCTTTGAAGATGTGCCATCCTTAGTCCAAGTCTTAGACTCAACCAACATTGCCAACCAAATATGTGAATTTTCTTTAGCCACCCAAAAAAAGAACTTAGTAGTGTGTGAAAACATGGTGAAGCACCAAAAACTAGTAACCTGGTGAAACCAACATTTGAAGCCACCCAAAAAGACTAGTATAAGCCATGAGAAACATGTTTTTTCGTTAGCCACCCAAAGGACTTAGTAGTGTTAAGGCTTGTAGAATTATGAAGGCAAATTTTAACAATCTCCACCCTTGAGACTTAAATTCTCTAAGATGAATTCTCCTTACAAAATGATGTGTTGCCATTATTCCTTTCCCCCATGCCCCCAAAAGGGCCTTTTTTTTAGAATGGGTGAAACACCGGATCAAGGCCAAGCAATGCTTGAACTTGAGATTTGAGAACTGTTGGGTTTCGTGAGCATATCCGCAGGATTATGAGTTTTTTGTAGCAATTTTCCTTCACGATGATCTTCCCATCGTGCCACAACATCCCGAAATAAAAATATTGCCTCACATCAAATGTTGCTTGGTTTCTTTTCATGATACAGTTGAATTTTTAGTTTAAATGAATAGCACTTTGACTATCAACAAAAATTACAGTAACAACATTCTTTGGGTTAAACCAAGCATCAGTAACCAAACCTCTTAACCAAGATTGCTTCTGTTGACTCCTTCCGTGGATGCAATATATTTTCTGCCTCCGGTAGTTTTGACAGTGCCACAATTGGACTGGATGAGGCTAGCTTTCCAGCTTAATTGGCAGAAATTTGCATTAAAAGTAAAAATACATAACCTGACAAAGACCTTTCTCTTAGTCAAAGATCACCTGCAATTAATCAGAAGTCAACATATCCAAAACAACAATATTCGGTGTCACCTTATTATTCGCTATCAAAAACCAATCCAGTGTTCCACAGAACCTTTCAAGTAGCGGAAAATATTCCATTTAAACTGCTTGCCAATGTTCTTTACCTGGATTAACTCAATATATCTGCTCACAACACTAACTTGCCTCGTGCAAGATCAGGTCTAGTGCATACCATAAGCATTACATAAGGACTACCAAACTGCACTAGAATAGGGCACATGTGACAATTTGCTCTTTTCTCTTCATTAGAACTGAGGGCAAAAAAAATCAGATGATAATTTAAAAAATGAGCTGCAAGAGGGAGAGTACTCACAGGTTTTGAGTTATTCATGTTTGAATCTCTCAAGAACCTTCTCAATGTTTGTAATTCTTTGAGATAAATACAGATTTTCCAAACTGATCGGTCTCTATCAATCTCCATACCAAGACGAAGTTTGTTCTTCGCAAGCACCAAGATCTTTCATTCCTCAAATTCACTGCTCAAACTTTTGATCTTTTCCAATTCTTGATTAAGTGACTTTATCAACGAGCAGCAATTAGCATGGCCATCAACAATTATAACATAAGTAGACAAAAAGATCCATCTGAAAAACTTCTTGTGGATAAACACAAGTTATCATACTGACTACGACAATACCCATAGCTCAACCATAAATGGAATCAAAACCTTTTGTACCATTGCCTTGGAGCTGTTTTAGTCCATGTAAACGAGACTTCTTCAAGCTGACAAAACATAGTCTTCTTTTCCAGGAACAACAAATCCTTTCTGGGTTGTTGCATATAAATCATGCTCCTCGAGCTCTCCATGTTAAGAGAAAGCAGTCTTGACCATCAAGTTGTTCTAAATTCAAGATCCTGCAAGGGCAACAAGGGCCAAGAAGTAACACGTATAGAAGTGTGGTACGAACAAACAGGGAGAAAAAGAGGAAAACCACTTTTCATTTTGAAAGTCTACAACCATGTTTTTGACGTTAGCCTTTTAGCAACTAAAACGTGCTTTATATTCTTGCAATCTTCAAACTCCGGGATTGCCCTTCTTTCTTCTTATAGACCCAATTTTACAGGCCTAACAACTGCTTTGGACCTTTTTGGGCAATTTCACCAACTGCCATAGTTATCATTCTTGTGCAAGAGATTCAATTTTACCTTCTTGCCATCGCAACTTGCCACTCAGAAGAATTAGGACATGAGAGATTTGCTTCAGAGTATGTGTGAAGGTTTCTCCACCTTCAACTGTAATCCTCTGCAACAACAAGAAGCATAAGCAACCAAATCCCTTCATTATCTCTTTTCAGGGCCGTTTTTGATTTCTCTCCTGGCTCTAATCTCTGGCAAGTAGGAATAGTTTTTTCAACTGGGAACGATCTGTTTCAGTGGAATCAGGAAACCTCCGATGTTGATCGGAGAGATTGAGGAAATATTCTCTTTGCTAGGAGTTGGTATTTTCAAAACTTCAAGCTCCACCTTTCTCGTCGGTTTTTTCTTCGAATCAAACCTGTTGTCAGAAGGAGAAGAACGGGACAGTTTTTTCTTGTTCAGGGAAGGAATTAGCACATTTTCCATTGAAAAGTAACGTCCCTAACTGATAATTTACTTTCTTAAGTTCAGGACAACCCACAAACGCGATACCCTTTCACACCAGAAATGCATTAACCAAAATAAATATGACATTTTCGAGCCTCTAGGCTCTAATTTTCCCTGATTTAACGATTGTGCAATATGCAGGACATCCAAAAATTTTTCAAATTTCGAAAAATAAGCAACAGGATTACCTGACCAAAACTTCCTCTTGGAAATCTTGAAGTTCGAGGATGTGTGCTGGGGAACGAAAAAATTTTCAGCCAAAAAAACATGCGTAGATGCAGCCTTCGGACCCAAAATTTTTAGCCAAGGGCAGCATTAAGAGAGCATGCAATGAACTCTCTCCATCAATGTCCTGTTCATTCGTTTTCCTGCAACGCCATTTTGTTGAGCGTACCGGCAACTGTACGGTGGTTCTCACAATGCCTTCAATTTCGCAGAATGCGTTTTGAAATCGCCCTCCCACAAAATTTCTAGACCCATTATCGGTCCTGAGTCGCTTTGAAACCCTTCTTCCCTGTCTTGCCGTTTTCCATCAAAATCTTCCACTTCTTAAAGTGGGAAAAAAAACTTCGATCTTTTGTTGCTTTTTTAAAAAATGAAGCCCAGACTTTACGAGGAAAAAATCATCAAATGATGGTGCAGCATGTAACGATGTTCCTCCTGGTTTGAAGAGAACATGTGGCGGTCCCCAAAGATCTTGAATGAAGATAGTCAAGAGTACTTTTTGGTTCTATTGAATTCCCGCGTTACCTGAAAGTTAATCTTTTCTGTTTTACGAGAATGCATATGTTCAACAGAAAACTCCAAACCTACCGGATTTTCTTGACCGCAACAAAAAAGACCTCTCTTAGCTCAGGGATGGTCATCCTTTTTTCACTCATATGCCAAGTCGCATATAGCCATAATGGTGTTGTGACGTCTGAAGGCTGAACATAGATAATGATACAGAACAGCCGCAAAAACTTGTAACAGAAATAGATTCCCCTGCAACACGGTACCCAAAAGCTTCCAGATCTATTTAGCTTTTCATTAAAAAAGGAAGAGCACCTTTTTAGAGACCTTTAGAAACTCCAACCTCAGCTGCATATTTACACCCAAAGGGACTCCAGGGGCCAAGAGAGAATAAGGTTCCGTTTCAAGGTCAGCGAACATGTCTAACACCGGTTAAAGTTCTAATCATGCGCATCATGCAATTTTAATATTCTAATTGGTTTCCTTTTCCTACAACTTTACACTGAAGCATTATTCCCCATTAAGACAATACCACAATCAACAGATTCAATAAAGTTAGTAAACAATCTTATAGGGGGACCACATGTGATAGGAAACAAGCAGAAGCTAGAAATCCACTTCCGGTTTTAGATCCGAGTTCCAAAATCAGTAACAGACAAAACTTCACCTTCAGCACTCTTTTTGTGCAAATACTTGCTTCAGCTTTGAATTTTCTGAATTCTTTCTTGATTATTGTTTTTCGCCCACTTTTTGCTGCCTTAATTTTTCAACTTAAAACATTTCTGTGAAATTACATGTTCCTTTTTCTTGCAATAGCCGCACAAAAAATTTCTTATTATCTCGCCCCTACTAGACTTTGATCTGGACGATTTACTTCTACTGGCTTACTACGGTTGATCCATAGTTTCTCCCCCTAACAAATTTAACCCTTTCAGCTTCATCCTTTGAATTATCTCTTCATAGTCATTATTTTCCTTTTTGACAAGAGAGAGTTTGTTTACATTTCATCAAAGGTTAGGGTCTCAATTACCACCGTTATAACATAATACTTTAAAGTTACGGGTAAGATCGGGGGAGTGAAGAGGCAAAACTAACAAAACAGCTCTTTATCTTTCATCATTAATTTCAACATCTAACATTTTTCAAATCCAACTATGATGAATAATTTTAAACTCATCAAGAGTGAGTTTGGACATTGGGTTTGTACCAAACAACCTTCGACCATCTTAAATAATGGTATTTATAGAGGCGGCTCCTTGAGACGAATAATGTTGGCAAGTACTCTTCGTCAAATACAAATGACTCCAACTTAAGCCATAAACCTGCCAGCTGTATCCGCCTTGATAACCCTCTGTCGACAGAACTTCTTTGGAAATAAACAAAGTTGCAATTGCTGACAAGGGCGTTTTCAATTCTAACTCTTCCCAATCTTCATCCGACATGGTGTTCGGCGGTTTTCGCCCTTTCCTGGCAAGGGCCTTTATTTCAAACCGATGCGGGTTTGGAGAACGCCATCATCTGAAACTCGCCAAATGCCAAAACTATTTTTCCACTCAAACTTCTCAACAGATCAAATTTCATGACAAAGCCATGTTGTGAAATCCAAAATTAAAATTATTAACAACGCTCTGATACCAGTTTTGTTGCGGGAATGGTTTAGCGTGGTATTAATGGACATAATATTTTAGTTTCAATAATTTGATGATGTTTAAAATGAGAAGTTAAATAATAAATGAAGAGACCACAAGATTTACGTGGGAAACCCTCCAATGTTTTAGAGGGGGAAAAAAAAAACCACGAGGCGAGAGAGAAGAAGTAAATTTGCACTATAAAAATATGGAGAGATACAAGTGGATTTTACACCCCCACACAAAATTACACTCAAAGGAGTAACACCTCACTACAACTCAATGAATTCTTATGCAAAGAGTGTTTGTTATATATATGAAAAAGGTGGTATATGAAGAGATGGATAGTTTTAGAGAAAATGCTCTTGGTAGGATTTCTCGCTTGGATGAATTTCACTTGTTTTTAATTCTTCTAAATGTGCTTCCAAGCAAGGTTGGCCTTATATAGAGGTGTATCACCATGTGAACAAAAATTTCAAGTCTTTTCCTTCCATGTTTGAAGAGTGTGCCATCCTAGTCCAAGTAGCTCACCAACATTGCCAAAACCAATACTTGAATTTCCTTAGCCATCCAAAAGGACTAGTAGATGTTGAAACATTGAAGCCGAACCAAAAACTTAGTAACCGTGAACCAACATTGAAAGCAAAACCAAAAAGACTTAGTATAAGCCATTGGAGAAACATGTTTCTTTTAGCCACCAAAGGGAACTAGTAGTGTGGGAACTTTAGAATATAAGCAATTTTTAACATTTATGGAAGACTTTTTCAGAGAGATTTTACAAGCTTACAAATCAGATTCAAACAAAAATAAATAGAAAAATATATAATCCATCAATTCATAGAAAAAATCATAGTCACTCGTAGCAACTATATGTAATACATTGTAAATATTGATAAACAGGAAATTAATTATCAAAACTATATTTGCGGTTTTGAGTTAGAATAAACAATTCAGTTTATTGTTTATGGCTTTAAACGTCATGAAATGAGGAGTGAAATTGTCTGCAACTTTCTTGGGCAAGGTTATGAAATATTTGGTCTAAAAATATTTTTTTCACAACTGCCAAAAGTTGTCCCTTTCAAGAGACCCTACAAAAAAACTGATCATTGGTTAAGCCGAGACAAAAAATAAGCTTCACAAGAGGTCTGCTGGATTCATATTTCACGGAAACGACCTGAAACGTGTAAAAATTTTCAATACTAAAATGCCCATTTCTCTTAATAAATTTCCTCTAACTCCTTTGGGCGAAAGAATAGATACACAAGGCAAATTGCAAGGTGTCTACTTTTTCTTCACTTATCACTCCCCTTAAAAAAGAAATCAATCAAAGAAATATAAGATTATAGCTTAATTAATAAGAAAGGTTCAAATTGATAATAACATGAAAATAATGTCTTTGTTTCTTTACCAATTTAGCCACTGTCTCTGAGGGAATTCCCCCCATAACTGTGCATTAAAGTAATCCCAGCAGCGTTGGGCCTGAAACATTAAAGATACCATCCCTACGACAAAGTAGATTATAATAGCCCATTTAATCCAGCCTCCAACAACTTCTTCAGGCTCTTGGCATTTAAAGAAAACTATCTATTATCATTCTTGAATTGGTTTTCAAAATATGCCTCAGCAGCTTACCTGTTACTAATTTCCAGAGCAACATATGCTTTTCTTTAATTCAAAGCTGGATCTTCCAAAATTTCTCTTGGGAATTTTTAGATATCCAGTGCAAGGCATAGACAAGAATTAAACAAAATGGATGCGAGGTATTTTGGGAAAAAAAAAAAAAGGCGACTGTAAAAAGAAACCCAGGCACTCCACTGCCCAAAATAAAGTTTGATATTGAAAGACAGGTTTTAAAAAAAGACGTTGTAAAATCATTGGTCTGTTTTAAAAAGAGTGTTAAAATCATTGTCTGTTTGGTCATTGAAGAGAACTTGGAATTCTAAGGGTGGTGGGTTTTGAAGTTGGGTTTGGTATTTATGATTTACAGCTTCTATTATGTATTTAACTGCAAAGAATGAATTGGGTCCGGTTGAACAACCTAAATCTGCTACTGTAAATGTGGTTAACTTATCAAAATTAGGGTTCTTGAAATCAAGGTTTTTCTTAATGCCTTCACATACCAATTCTTTTGCAACATCCGCCCCTTCTTTCTGTAGGAAATGCAAAGTAAATTCAGTTACTAGATGTCTTTATGATTTTACGAAATATTAGTAGAAATTAATAGTAGAAAAGAGAAGTACCTGATAGCTAGAATTTTGAGCATAGCTGTTAGGACCATCTCCACCCACCATTGGACGTGATTCTTTAACCATTTTGGTTTCTTTATGAGTTGCTTTTAATGGTTATACTTCAAACGCAGACTGCCTATGTATATATTTACAGAGATTACGTATCTTTCTTCATCGTTACTAAATTAATTATCAGTTTATAAACTAATCCAAGAATTATTAACAATAGATAGTTTCCCATGCGAAGCAACTATAATTATTTATTTATGCCAATTTTCCAATTAGTTGACTACAGAAACATGTTCTGAGCGCAAATGTATTAAATGGCATTCAATGAATGGATTGATGACCAAGATCCAAAAAAGTTTTAAAAAAATGAAAAATATGTTCGTTGAGATTTACATTTCACGAAACACACCTTATATAAAAAAAGGTAGCTGTCTTGTAAACAAAAATTATTTTTTAGTTTTAAAGTTTTCCATATTCACTATCAAAAAAGGAGACTCGTCCTAGGATCACCGCTACTAAAATTTTAAATTTTATTTTTAATATATTAGATATTAGGTTGTATGACATATGAGATTTTTTATAAAAAATTAATTTAAAATTTGAAAAATATTAATACTCCGGTCCAAGGAAATAAAGTTCACTATCACAAATATTGTCTTACAAATTACAGCAAGCTACAACCACAAAAAATGTAGCTATACTACAAACAACCACAAACAAATGTGTAGCAACACAATGGAGTGATCACAAAATACAGCTACTGTTCTCAGTACATTTAAAAATGTTCTACTCATCCAAAAATTAAACTGATCGGCCAGAATCAAGAATTGGATGTTAGGAACATGCTCACCAAAAATCAGCTCAATCTGACAAAGGATGACTGCCGAAACGCTGAAGAAGATGAAGCTAAGTAGGGCTGGAAGCAGAACAAGACAGCTTCCGATTCAGAGCCAGAACTCAATCTCTGAACCTCCAAATCAAAATCCCGTCGGTGAGAATCAAGAATAGAGAGTAAAGAACAACATAACCAAAAATCACAACGATCCAACGGTTGGAACTCCGGTTGGAACTCCGGGAATCTCCAGAACACATGGCTGGTGCTGGATGGGGCTGTGCAGAAAAATCCCTCTCCTCTCCTCTTCTTTTCTGTTTTTCCTCACATGGTTTTGGATGAATGTGTCGATCAAATAGCAGCCAAAAAATATCATAACTATGGTTGTTAGTTGAGAGGCAATCTTGTAAAACAATAATTAATTTAATGGACTTCAAAATATGGGATTTTACCGCATAGGAAGGGAACCCAAACCCAACATGAGTTAGATGATCAAGATCCAAAAAGTTTTTAAAAAATGAAAAATATCTTCCTTGAGATTTACATTTCATGAAAGACACCTTATATAAAAAAAGGTAGCGTCTTGTAAACAAAAAATATTTATTAGTGGAGCCGTTGGTGCAACTCTTAAAATAAATTTTGATGCAACTTTTCTCCCCTCTGTCGGCCATGGAGCCGTTGGTGCTGTAATTTCAAATTGCAATAGCAGGTTTGTATCAGCAGCAACATCTTCCTTATAAGGTTGTTTTTTTCCTACAGTAACAGAAGCTCAGGCGTTAAGAACAGTGTTGTCTTGGTTGCTGTCGGGCTACTTCAGCTTGAAAATTCATATTGAGACCGATTGTCTGCAAGTTTTCTGTGCTATGAAAAATTCTGTCCAAGACCGGTGTGAGTTTGGAGTTGTTATTTCTGAATGTAAGCTACTGTTAGTTCAATTGCCAAATGTCACGTTGGCTTGGATTAGAAGACAAGCTAATGATATAGCTCATGTTTTGGCTAAATCAGTTCCTCGTGGGCTTGTTTTCAAACTTGGGATATTGTGCCCTATGTTTTTCAACTTGAGGGATAATTGTGCCCACTTGTAAAGCTAATGATATAGCTCATGTTTTGGCTAAATCAGTTCCTCGTGGGCTTGTTTTCAAACTTGGGATATTGTGCCCACTTGTATTGCTCGTTTTTTCTTTTAATAATATATAAACCAATATTAAATGTCAAAAAAAAAATATTTATTAGTTTTACAAGTTTTCAATATTCACTATAAAAAAAGGAGACTCGTCGTAGGATCACCGCTAGTAAAATTTTAAATTTTATTTTTAATATATTAGATATTAGGTAGTATGACATATGAGATTTTTTATAAAAAATTAATTTAAAATTTGAAATATATTAATAATTTTTAGTTCATAACTTTTAGAAGGCTTTTATTCGCCAAGAAACAAAATCCATTGACTTTGCAAATAAATACATAATAATTAAATAAATTATGATTTTATTTTATCTAAACATTAGTAATTAAATAAATTACTAGAAAATTTTTAAAAGAATAAATATTTCAAATAATATAATTTTAGACTAACTAATCACCCATTCCGCTTTAATAGTAACATTTGATCTTTTTACAAGAATTAAGAAAATTATTGGAATATATTGATATTTTAAAATATATGGTAGAATGTCTAAATTGCATTTTTTAAAATTAAAAGCTCCACATCTAAGTTTGCAAGAAATCATCTAATAAATATGGGTAAACATGAAAAAAATAATTAGTATAAAATGAACATTTAAAGTGGAACAAGTTGTAGCTATTAAAGTAAAACGGAGGGAGTAACAAATTTTAAAAGGAAGTAATGTTGAACCCTCGTATCTATATCAAACAATATAATTTTGGATTAAGTATTTCAACTTTTTTTTTTGCTACTCTCACATTTTTAGACGTTTAGTCTTTTTTTAAATCAAGTGTATTATGTAGTAACATGCTTATTTAACTTTTAACTGAACATAATAGATAGTGGCTAAAAATTTTTCAAAATAAAAATTCAAATTTTGGTTCAACCGAACTGAACTCCTGGTTTATTTTTTAACATTAAAATGACATTAAATAGAGCGTGGACCGATAATTTGACTTCAAAATTATGAACTACCAATTTTAATTCATATATTGTGCGGTTTGATTCCAATTTATTTCTGATTTGAATTAAACCGGTGGCCATCCTTATTTGTTAGCAGTAAATTCATGGTGATTGCTTCTTTCCTATATTTGCTTTATTCTGTAAAATTTTCAGATTCACTAGTAGATTGTGAATCACTTTTCATCCTTAGATAACTATTTTCAGTGTATGCTGGTTTCCTTCTTCAATAAAATTTTTGTAGCTATTCGAAAAAAGAAAAGGATAAATTTCTTAAGGTACGGTGTGCTTGGCTATCTTCATATTGAATTTAGATCCGTTAATTAGTTAACAGTTAACAAACACAAAATGAAAAAGGAAAAGGCATCTTCCTTTATTAAAAAAAAAGAGAAAAGGCATCTTCCTTTATTAAAAAAAAAGAAATAATAATAATTTCACATGCAATCTTTATTACAAGAAATAGAATTACTTAGTAAATTTGGAAGCAACCACAAGTGCTTCAGATATATATATATATGAGGATAGAGAACTAAATGCAAATTTATCATTAACCAATACATCCAATGGTCATTTTAATTTTAAAAATCTCATCACTTAACTGTCAAGGAGGCGCAGAATTGTCTTTGACCCAGAACTGCACATTATGGAGTTTTTAATTGCTTTAGGTAATTTTTATTTATATTTTTATTTAATTTTAATTTTTTGCTTCTGTGATTTTATTGAGCTCGATCACAGCTTATTTCGCAAGTGTACGAATCGCTACAAGTAATATATGATGAGTAAGATATCATTCCCACGAGGATTGTAATCCAAGTACCAGAATTATGTTATATTTAGACGATATTTGAGAGAATTGTTTATAGAAATTAAATTCAACAAGTAAAAATAAGAAGTTAAGCAAGCAATTATTGATTAAAGAAATCAGGGAATTGAAACTACTAGGGGTTTTGATTTCATTTAATTCTATCCAATTTATTTCATTAGTTCATTAATCAATTTAATTATTCAAGTAGGGGAAACAAATTAATTCAAGTAGGGGAACAACTCCTGAATTGCAACTATACAAGCTCTTCCCGATGTTTATTGCTAGCTATTTTTAATTCCATTTAATTACCTATCTCCAACAGCACAATCAAATATGAAGTAAATCATTAACGTTATGTAAGTTGTTCAATTTGAAATTTACAATTTAAGGTTGATAAATCATAAAAATCCCCCATGAGTCAAAACCAATTTAGCTCCGCATCAAAGTTATTATTCATGTGTTTTATTAACCTTTTCTATCAAAGACCTTCTTTCCGTATAGTGAATATGAATAAATCAAATCTAGGTATATATATATGTCTGACACTACAAGGCATTAAATTCATAATGATAAAGTCATAATGAATAAGGAAAAATAAATCAATTGCATAAATTTGAAAAAAGGATAAGCTACATCAAACTCCTAGTAATTAAAAATTTAGTTTACCACATAGTACTTAAATAAAACTCCAATATATACTTGATAAATATTCCATAATCAATAAGGATAATGGAAGAAATAAATAGAGATTAAGAGTTTAAGAAATAAGAACTAGTGATAAATCTTGGGATGGCTTTCCTTGAAACTTGCATCTCTACTCTTATTACTTAACTTCAAAACAAACTATATATATCCAAAAGCTATAAAATGAGACACACAGAGTATAGTAGTGTAGTTGTAATATGTGGGACGGGATCTCTTACAATGCAATCCTGTCCTCCTCTTATATCTATGACTTCTTGGGAGAGTAACTACATTGTTTAGGGGAATAAAAGTTCCACCTTGGTTTATGGAAAAGATCTCATCATGTCTTCCATGTTTGCGATTAAATTAAGGCTTGATCTGTTAAATGTAATGAAGTTGTCCAAATAGCTCTTGAAATTGGTGAAAAATGGTTGCAATTTTGAGCTTAAGTTAAGATTCTTGCTGTCACGGGCGTGCGCGGGCTTCTGGAAGTTCTTAATGCAATAACAGCACGAGGCATGCCTGATAGCACGTGCAGCTGTAGCACAGGCAAATGCTTAAATGAATTTTTTAATCCCTCATTTTTGTCACATTTCTTTGCAAAAGCACTGCATTTTTCCCTCAAAATCAAGTGAGTTGTGTTTCAAGAAAAGCTTTTAAATAAAAACATAATCAATATTTACATAAAAACTAATTTAAAATTAATTAAAAGTAATAGAAATTTATCAATTGATTACACACAAATATTACTATAAAAAGGACACCTTTAATCAAATTCCCAAACTTATAACACATCCTTGTCCTCATTGCAATTCAAAACTAAAAACATAAGAATCTAGCTTAATATAGTAGGAATATTAATTATTCACAATTTCAATAAGTGTCCAAAAGTCAATTAACAGGAAATGAATCTATGTAATAACTATGTAATATATCTAGCAATATAATTCAATTTATTATAAAGCACATTCCTTTAATTAAACATAAGTTAAACAAGATTTTAAAACCAACAAATTAACAACTTATGATAGGTAGACGTGTGAATTTTTCACAAAAATTAAACCTTTAAATAAGAGATTTAAAACATAAGTTCAAACATTTCCATAGGCCAAAATTAAATCATCTCTTCTCCACAATTGAAATGCATATAATTGAAAAATATCAAAAAGGTCTTTTAATTAGGTTTTTTTGGGTTTAAAAAAAAAAAATTTTGGGGTTTTATGGAATAATCTAAGCTAAGTAAAGAAAAGGATAAATATTGTATACAAATATAGTACTTATATAATGTTTAATATAAGTGATTTCATTTATATTTAAAAACTCGAATTTTTATTTGTAAAGGGGACTAAACTTTGAAGTCCTCTTTACTAGCTTGAAAATTAGAGCTATTTTTGGCAAGGTCTCCTTATTAGCACTTTAGATACACACTTAGCTAAAGTTCCCACCCCTACAACCTTGAATTTCTTGATTAATTGCTTCCTCTAATGGGGTTTTTTCTTTCTTTTTTTTTTTTTTTTTTTCTATTCTTGCTAGTTTAAAAATGTAATATTTTCTCCCTTTGTTGCTATGATTTTAATAAAATCAAATCTTCAATTTTTTACATCATTTATTGCACTTGTTTTAATAAAAATCAAATCCTTCAATTTCACATTATTGCACTTAGGATAGAAAATTAATTTGGTTTAATGGCTAGGTTTAAATATGGGTGAAAAATAAAAATTTGATATAGGCTTCAAATTAGTTGCAAGGGTCATACTTTAACTTAGGTTGTATAGGCTAAACATGAAGTTTTTAACAAAGAATGTCTAAATCATTTCTTTCTAAATGTAAGCATAAAAAAATTTGTCTTGAAGAAAATTTTAATTTTGTTCTAGGAATGCCAAGGTTAAATAAATTTTGATTAAAATACATGTCACGACCCGATTCCACGGGCCGGACCGACACTAGGGCCCAGGTAAGCTTAAGGCCCCCGAGGCCCGTAGTAAGCCTGAAACCCTAAAATTTGCTATCTTAATATAAATTTCGAATATTCAGCCCATATTAAAAAAATAAGCCTCAAGATTTTATTTCATCTCATTTCTAATATAGGCTCAAAGCATCATTTCGTCTACGATAATACACGACTAAAGGTAAGTAAATTCTACAACTGCGGAGTCACTAACTATTTGATATACATAGCCTTTTATACATACAGTTACATACTGAAATAATTATGGAATTAAGGAAAATTTCTTTGATGCCTTGCGTCAAAGAAACGTAACCTAATTCGAACTAAAGAGGAACTTACTTCCTGAAAAAATTAAACAAGACATGTGAGTTTTTCCTAAAATGATAATTATTGCACAACACATACAGTCACACAAATGACAACAACATACAGTCACAACAAATGTGTAAAATATATCAATCCAGTCATTGCCGACTAAGTTTATAGTGCTCACGAGCCAGTCACACAAATGGCATGTCACCAGACTCACAATACATATCACCTTCCAAATAATCACATCACGTGGAAATTTAAGTCAGTGAGTCACCGGGGAAACCCCCGATGAGCCGTCCTCTCACAAAGTGGCTCATCTCTCTAACGTGTGCACCAGGGAGCCGATCCCCCATTCTGACCGGTCTAATCCTCGACTTGACCAGCCTCTCATTGTTTTCCATTCTCTCTTTTCTTTCCATACCAAACAGGTGGCAAGCCCGGTCGTGCTCAATCAAAATCTAGAATCAATCAGGCGCTCACAACAAGGAGGCACCCCTGCGTGGCTTAGAAGCGATCGAATACCGTAGATTATGCCCGGTGCGCCCAAAATAAAGAAGCCAACCTGTGGTTAACAGTAGAACGGTAACAGTAGGTGCACAACGGGGGCCGCGCCGATCCCTATTACACGGCCGACGGTCCATTATCACAATTCATCATAATCAAGATCCAATGCTTTATTCTGATCCGCCTCACAACCATGGTGGGACCCATTCATCCCAAATTCCACACAAGCAAAAGCACAAGCAATATCACAAACACAATTAATAACATTGCAATTCAAAATGCAAGAACATATTATTCAATAGACATCGTATGCAATGCACAATTAAACCATCCAAAATCAATGCAAAAAATAAATAATAAATAGTAATTAGCAATTAACAACAATAATTAAATAAAATTACAATATTAACAAATAATAATGTAAATAAATAAAATGATATTTAAAATAGTTAAATGAATAAATAAAGTTTATAAACAACCCAGAGCCACTATATTTTAATTATGTACTCAAATTAATAGAACTAAATCTAAATGAAACTTATTAATTCTTATTAATTATGTTGTTAATTAAAATTTATTCTAATTTCTATCAAAATTTCGGCAGCACCTCCCCTAAAAATTGGACTATCTACCAGCTCAAATATCACAATATTTTTATATCTTTCAATCAATACACACAGCCCATCCGTCGGGCAATCAATCAATTTAAAATACCCATCCGCCTTCAATAATATATCACCAATCAACCATAATTTACAAATTAAAGACCTTCAACTAATCTAGGAATATTATCATCAATTCTTTGCTTAAAGTATAAACACTATCATTAAACATTTATTAAAGTTCTAGACTAACTATTAAGAACTGACATTTCAATTAAATTACAATTTAATAAATGCTTCTACTAGATAACTCAGCTCGAAACTTAAACATATAATTAAAGCTTCATAATTTCTCCGTCTTAATATAAAAATACGACTTCTATATATAGCTAAAGAGTTTTTCAATTGAATTGTTACTTTAGCAAGAATATTGCTATCATTATCATGCTATCCTCATTCTTAACTAAAACTATCTTAATCACACTAACATATTTACTAAAATATGTTTCAAATAAAGTTAGCAAGAAATTAATTTAAATTTCCTAAAATATTTATATGAACAATAGTATTTGACGCTTTATTCTATAGTAATTCAATTAGCACATCAAATCCTGTAACTATACTCAATGAATTCATTAATCAATTAATTCTTTATATAATCAAAAATTTAGAATTGAGTCTTAGAACGTACCAATTGCGAATAGGGCGACGATTCCACGATCAGCGCGAAGGGAAGAGCATTCTGTCTCTCGGGGCCTCGCCGGAGTGTCGCCGGCCGGTCACCGGACCGCCGCCGCCGGCGGAGTGGTCCCGCCGTCTCTCGGGGCCTCGCCGGAGTGTCGCCGGCCGGTCACCGGACCGCCGCCGCCGGCCGCCGTGCACGGTGGCCGGAGCTTTGATCTTGCTCAGAAATTCGCGAGGTTACCACCACCAGACTCGAAATTTCATGAGGAGTCCGAATCCCTCATTCCTTTACTGAGCCAGTGGCTCGTTTGGCCGAAAATGGCGTTGACAGCTGCTGGGCTTTCTCCTCTCATGGTGGCTTCATCCTTCTCGCACCATCGCTGGAGCTCAGGGCGAAGAAACGATCGCACGAAGGAGGCGAGTCGAGTTGTACCCACCCTTCGCGTTGAGACTGCCGGAAACGGTGAGAAATCGCCGGACCTTGATGGAGGAGAGGCTGTCAAGGGAGACAGCTCAATACGCGCCATTGCAGGTTCGATCTGCTTGAAGTAAGGCCGGAAACGCAGTCAGCGACAAACGGGAAGTCATTCGCCACCACCTGCTCGCCGTGAAGTGGCCGAAAACGCAGCGCAAGGGGAAGAGCTGTCGCACGCTGGCGATGGCGCAGGGAAGAAGAAGGAAAAGAAGAAAAAAATAAAAAGAAAAGAAAGAAAAATCTTAGGCTTCTAGACCATTCCGGTTCGATTCGAACTGGTTTGGTCTAATTTAAGGATTCGGCTCGATTTTACTCGGTTTGCAGGGTTTTTCACTTGGTTTCGGATTATTCGTGCGGTTTTCGAAAAATCAATCTGCGTTTCAGGTCCGGTTCAATTATTTTAATTATTTTAATTAGGTTTCATAACATTTCCTCCATTAACTAAATTGAAATTTAAAAAAATATAGTTAGTAATCATATTTGATTTTTAGGAAAATTAATTTTTATATATATATACATAATAGATTAATTGCTGGACTTCATTTTATTACTCGAAAGTTTCCGAACGAACTATTTTGGGCTTAGGCCCAATACGAACTATTTGCTAAGGCCCAATTGCGAAAATTTTGGGCCTCGAATGGGACGTGTTATACTGCCAACCCACGCGGCAAAATTTGTTGCGATTTTTGATTTAATAAAAAATGCAAAGGTTTCGAAATAAAATTAGGGTGTTTTTCAATACATCTCTAATATCAATAGAATTCACAAAAAATTAGTGTTTATAATCTTTGAGAAACAAATAGTTAAATTCAATAGAAATCATGGTAATCAAAAATAAAGATTTTAAGTGAAAAAAATAATTAACTTCGAAAAAACAACTAAATTCATGTGCAAGTTAATGAAAATTATGAATATTTTTGAAACTTTGCTCCACAATTAATTATTCCAACCATATTAAACTAATGAAATAAACAAACAAAAAAAGTAAATAAAATTTTGAATAAAATTTTCCTTTCCCCAACTTAATTTAGCACATTGTCCCCAATGTGCGCAAAAATAAGTTCAATTCCCCAAACTTATCATAAATCATGAATGCAAGGTAAGAAAATAAAAATAAAGTAGAAAACATCTTACCACCATTACACTGACAAACACAATAAAAGACAAGAAAACAAAGAGCATAGTTTAAACAAAGAGCATAGTTTTAATGGCTAAATGCTGAAAATGGGAAGGAATAACATAACACAATAATAATAATAATAATAATAATATAGACCTAATTTTTAAAAAGAAAAAAATTGAAATAAAAATAATAATAAAAAATTCCTAATTAAAAGCAAATAAAACAAATAAAAAGAAATGAATGTAAGTCTTTTTTTTTTAAAAAAAAAAAGAAAAAAAAAAGAATAATTAAAAGTAAATAATTAAGGAAGAAGAAGAAAAAATGAACGATAAGTCCAAAAGAAAGGAAGAAAGAATGCAAAAGTGGGTAGAGTAGGACCATGAAAAGAAAGAAAGAAAGAAAGAAAGTAAAAACAGGTAGGTAAAAGCAGGTAGAGTAGAACAAATTGTTCTTGTGTTGACGTGTAAGCTACTGACTTGCATAAATTTTGTATACCAATTGACACGCCCATGCTCCTTGACACACCAGCCCGTACTACTTCCTGGTTTGTACAGGTGTGCCATTTAATACACCAAGCCATGAAACTTTTATTCTAGACCATTTCTCCTGCAAAATTAGCTTAATTGGAGTAATAAAAAAAAATTTTAATGACAGAAAACATCTTTTTTTTTAAAAAAAAAACCTGTGAATTAATTCATCGAACCAATTTTTTTTTTATTTTTTTAAAGGTAAAAGACGTAATTGTTGGAAAAAAAAAGAAGGGATTAAATAGTACACAAAAATAAGAAGATATATATAAAAATAAAATAAAATAAAAGACGTAATTATTGGAATACAAAGAAAATAATATAGTTTTGCAGAAAAAAAAAATTACAGTGATAAACAATACGAAAATAAAATAAAAGACCAACAAGTGACAATACTTGAAATAAAAGGGCAACAGAAAAAAAAAAATAATGATAGAAATACTACACAAAAGAACCAACAGTGACAAATAACTACTTAAGATAAACAAGGGCAAACAGAAAAAAAAAAAAAATAATGAATAGAAATACTAACAACATTAAAGGAAAAACAAGGAGGGAAAAGAATAATACAATAAAATAGAAATAAAATAAAATAATAATAAAAACAAGAAAGAATGCAATGTGACAGTTCATGCAATTGGAGAACAAAAAATAAAAATGAATGTCACCCGGTGGACACTGTTCTCATTATTTCCACACAAAACAATGAAACATGAACATAGTGTAGGGAAAGAAAAATAATAAAAGTAAAGACATGGATACAATCATTGTGAAAGAAGCAACTTTTTTTTTTTTTTTTTTTTTTTCCTCACAACTGAAAGTATGTTATATGTGGCCTCAAGAACAGATGGCCTGACCGTGCCGTTGCCTGTGTACTTGGTAGCGACGGGGGGCTGTGTAAGGCACCAGGGGTGCTGGAAATTTTTTTTTTTTTTTTTCTTCACAACTGTGCCTCAAGACATGGCCTGACCGTGTTGCCTGTGGTACTGGGTAGCACGGGGGTGCTGTGTAGCACGGGGGTGCTGGATAGCACGGGTTGGGGGTGCTAGAGTCTGACTATGAGTGTACTTTTCTGTGGAGGCAGCACGGGGGTGCTGTTAGGGGGTGCTGTGTAGCACGGGGATGCTGGATAGCACGGCCTGGGGGGTGCTAAAACCTGAATCTTGCACTTTCAATCAGTTTTCAAGCCTTTGTTTTTTTGACTTGCAATATGAGTACATAAAACATCAAAATAAAAGAAAATAATGGTTTAAAGATGGGAGATTAAAATGAAAAAATATAAGTAATTGTAAAATAAAAATAAATAAAATAAAATAAAATAAAAAATAAAAATTGCAAAGAAAGAGGAAAGAAATGATGGGTTGCCTCCCAATTGAGCGTTTTTGTTTAAAAGTCTTTAAAACGTCGACTTTTGAAGAAGTTATCAAAAACGGCAAGTCGCCATAAGTATGTATCATGGTAGTACACAGTATGGGTTCTTGGTGTGAAAATGCCCTCAAAAGAAGTTGAAAATGCCCTCAAGATTGGCTAGTTTGAGAAAATTTATGCTCATCATACCAACAACATCTTGCTTTGAATGATGAACTTGGGGAAAAACCTATATCAAATCATGGAGAACACAATTTATTAAATGTGGTATTATTGGAAAAAAAGGATCTTCTGGTTGTGTATATATAAAGACCATTGACGAGCTCAAATCAATAGTCTCAATTATTTCTTCATCCACTAATATTGCTTTCTACTTATTTTCATTTAAACTCTCATCCATTGTCCCTTCCAGTTGTACCTCGCATTTTTCATGGTCATTAATAATCATATCTGAAAACAAGAAATTGAGATTTAATTTGTCTTCAAAGGAGTTGCATTTTTCACATGTAGGCTTTACTTCTTCTAAATATGCAATTTCTTCTAAATATGCAATTTCCCATGAAATTCCTTAGAAATTGTTTTGTTTTGGGTGAGTAGGTTAATTGTGTTTTTTATTGTTGATTTTTAATTTTGTTGATAATTGTATTATTTACTAGTATTACAAAATAGTATGATATATATTCTCCTCATCCTCGATATTGCCATTAATTTGCCATGGTTATCAATTTTGCTGCTTGTTAACCCCAAATTCCTCTAATTGCTATCGTTGATGTTGGATTTAAAATTCTTCACGAGTTCATTCATAAATTTCCAATGAGAGATTTAGTTAAGGGCAGCAAATCAAAATCCTGTCCTCTAAATTCCTTTGTGTTTTTTTTTTCCTTCTTCATATTCAAAATTTTGAGGATATTGGTGATTCTAAGCCGTGCAATGATGATCCAATGCCAACGGTAGTACCAAAAATACTGCCATAATCATTTAACATTGTAAAGTATATCTTCATAGACTGCTTTCTCTGCTTTCTAGAAGGTGAATACCGGTTGCAGAAAATCCATTAGCTACCCAATTTCTAGTTTCTTCATTTAATCCACAATAGAATATGTAAGTGAGAGATTTATTAGTAAAATTATGATAAGGACATTTTTCCAATAATTCATTAAATCTTGCCCAAGCTGCATAAAATGACTCCAAGTGTTGTTGATTAAAATTTGCAACTATTTGTTGACAATACATCTCAAGCACTTGCAAGAAAATGATGAAAAATAAAATCAACAAAAATAAAAAACATACAAATAATATAAACAAAGAAATAAACATAGAAAGTAAAGATCAATAAAAACAAAGAAACAAGATAATAAAAACAAAGAAACAAGATACTACAAATAATATAAACAAATATTTCAATTAAGAAATAAAACAAAATGTCTAAATTAATAACAAGATAATTTGTATTAATATTGGTATTGTCAATCCCCGGCAACGGCGCCAAAAACTTGACAGCTTATTTCGCAAGTGTACGAATCGTTACAAGTAATATATGATGAGTAAGATAACGTTCCATGAGGATTACATTCCAAGTACCAAAATTATGTTATCTCGTTATTATTTAAACAATAAATGAGAGAATTGTTTATAAAAATTAAATTCAACAAGTAAAAATAAGAAGTTAAGCAAGCAATTATTGATTAAAGAAAACAAGGATTTAAAACTACTAGGGGTTTTGATGGGGTTTTGATTTCACTGTAATCTTACCAATTTATTCATTAGTTCATTAATCAATTTAATTATTCAAGTAGGGGAAACAACTCTGAATTCACTAACAAGCTCTTCGATGTATTGCTAGGCTATTTTAATTCCATTAATACCTATTTCCAACAGCGCAATCAAATATGAATTAAATTCATTAAGGTTATGTAGTTGTTCATTGAATTTACAATTTAAAGGTTGATAAATTCGTAAAAAAAAACCCCCGCGATGAGTCAAATTCATATAGCTTCCGCATCAAGTTATTATCGTCGATGTGTTTATTTAACCTTTCTTACCAAAAATCCGTTTTTCGATAGTGATAGATTGGAAATATAAATCAATCTTAGTGAAAATTTTGCCTAAAAGCATTTAAATTCATTTAATAATCATAACTTGAATAAGAAAAATAATTCTAATTGCATTTTAAAATTGGGAAAAAGAGATACGGCTACATCAAAACCCCTAGTATTAAAAATTTTAGTTACAACATAGTACTTTAAATAAAACCCAAATAATACTTTGATAAATATTCCATAATCAATAAGGATAATTAAAAGAAATAACAAGATTTAAGGTGAGAAATAAGAACTAGTGATGTAAATTGCTTGGATGGCTTCCTTGAAACTTTGCACAACTCTTGAATAACTTTAACTTCTTAAAAAAACAAACTATATAGCAAAGCTATAAATGAGATAAAGAGTATGGGAGTGTAGTGTAATATGTGGGACGGGATCTCTACAATGCATCCTTCCTCTCTTTTATATAGGAACTTCTTTGAGAGAGGATTCCACATGGTTTAATGATCAAAGTCTTCTTTTGTTAGGTTATAAAGCTGTTTTTTAGGTCTCCATTTTCTTCAATCATGACTTACCCATGTGCATAAATTAGATCTTGGTTTGCATGTGAGGAAAGTTGTCCAAGATTAGCTCCATAAATTGGTGGAAGTTGGTTGGCAACTTTTGACTCAGTTTAGGATTCCTTGCTTGGTACGAGCGTGCGTCCTAGCACGGTCTTAGGCGTGCGTGCCTCTGGAATTCTTATGCAATAACAGCACGGGCGTGCTGATTAGCATAGGCTGACCGTGCTAAATGAATTTTTACCTGATTTTCGTCCTTTTCTTGCAAAACCCTACATTTTTCCTCAAAATCAAGTGAGTTGTGTTTCAAAGAAGCTTTTAAATAAAAACATATCAATATTATATAAAAACTAATTACATAAAAACTAATTTAAATTAATTAAAAGTAATAGAAATTTTAATCAAATTTACGATAAAAATACTATAAAAATAACACTTATCACATGTCGTAATGTCCTTCCTACAAATGCAAGACTTGGTGCTAGAGGTGTGGTTATCTCCTTCGGGTCCTTTCTGTCATGAAGAGGAGACCCCTTGCCATGCAATTTTTTACTATTCTAATGCTAGGTTGTGTTGGCAGTATGATGGGAAAATAGCCTTGGGTCAGAATTTGCACTCCTTTTATGCTTGGGTCACAAATTTTGCACTCCTTTTGATGATGTTTTTTCCTCTTTTCTAAGCTTGAATAGTGGGGTTTGAAGAAGTTTGTGTGCGGTTCTTGAAGAAGTTTGTGTGCTTGCTTGGAATATATGGAATGCTTGTAATGCATATGTTTGGAATAATGTGCATAGATCTATTTACACTATTGTGTCTTTTGCTAGACGTTATGTGCGAGATTGGCAAGTAGTACTAACTCCATTTCCACGTCTTATGCTGCTCTTTTGCCTATTGCTATGATTTCTAATGCTAGATGGCTGCCTTCGGTAGATGGTGTTTTGAAAGGTAATATTGATGCTGCGATTCGTGGTGATTGCTTCTCATTTGCTATTGTGTTTAGGGATAGCCATGGTCAGTTTTTCAGAGCTATTTCTGGTTGTCTTCTTATTGCTGCTGTTTCACCAGCTATGGTAGAGGCTCTTGCTATGCGGCGTGTGCTTCAATGGCTATCTTTAAATAGCTTGCGTTCTGTTCTCCTCGAGACTGATTCCTTGCCGGTGGCTAATGCAATCAACAGTGATACTGTTAATGTTTCAGACTAGGGTTGAGGCATTTCAGATATTCAATGGATTCAAGGTCAAATGGAAATTGAAATATTTCTTGGATTCGAAGGCAAGCAAACATGACTAGTCATAAGTTATAGTTTAGCTAGAGAAGCATATAATCAAGCTAGCTTTCACATTTGGGATACTGTTCCTTCATTTTATTGAGAGTACTATTCCCTCATATGCTATTCTTGATTAGTACATTATCCATTTTCATGTCCAAAAAAAAAAAAAAAAATGCAAAAAAAAAAAAATGCATCCTTAAAAAGATTCTCTTAGAAAAAAAGATTTATTCTCAATGCGTGTAAGATAAACAGAAAATATATATGGCCTAGACATAAATATTCCTATCGATGTTTCGCTTAAGTAGGATGAACAATTCAATACTATGGTTTACGAAATCAAAAATAGAGAGATTAGCTTCAACTTTCTCTACAAAAGATTTGAATATTTTGTCTAAAATATCTTCATCAATTCGAAAATGTTCCTTTAGGAGTCCTCCTAACTTAGATGCGAAGCAAGAAGCTTGACATCTGCCTCAATCGCCTGGTGTTTCATAATCTCCAAGCTTTTGATACTGAAATGTCCATTTCTATTAATAATTTCCTCCAACTCTGATGTTGCATCGTAAGTTGAAAGACTCCACTTTTTCTTCATTTATCACTCCCTATACAAGAATTAATCAAAATATTAATTTTAAAAATATATAATATATAGAATTTCAAGAAGAATTTTTTTAAATCAAACCATAAAAATAAATAGAGAACCTAACGTATTTTTATCTTACCAACTTAGCCATTTCCCTAAGAGAATCTCTCAAAACATCAAAGGTCACATTTATGCTTGGAACTCTAAAGTTTTGAAGTACTAAATTATCTTCATTTGGATGACCAGCGGTTAGACTAGCCATCAAACCTCCACCAACAATTTCTTCAGCTCTAGCATTTAGGAATTTATTCATATCATTCTTGAATTGATTTGAATATGCTTGAGTAACCTCTTTTACCAACCTGGAGCAATATATGCTTTCTTTATTCAGAGCAGGAGCTTCCAAAATTTAAAGAGATTACAAAAATAGTGGTACTCTAAGTGTTTCCCAAAAACACCCAAAAATTATAATTCTCACCATTTTCTCTCTTTCCCAATTTTAGCAACCCTTTCCTAAAATTCTATACACTCTATGTATTTATATTCTTTTGTTTTTGTACTTTGTGAGTTGCAATTCATTCTCTATAACTGTGTAGACTTCTTCGTTTTGTTTTGTTCGATTTGTTGAGGGAAAACTTCTCCTATTTATAGGAGAAGAGGATGCGTTAATCAACGCGTCCATCGACTGCACGCAATTAACGCATCCATCTTCGCGCAACCTTCTTTGAACAAAGAAAAAAAACGTTTCTTTCCCCCTTTTTTTTTCTTTCTTCAAACTTGTGTGTGTCCCACATGTCGGAGGGATCCACAACAATTCTCCCTCTCCCGACTACATGGTGGGACTCTCCATTCCTACCGCTTTGACACACAGTTCGAACTTCTCCTTCGGAACAACCTTTGTCGTCGTAATATCCGCAGCAGTTTTGTCTGTGTGGATTTCTGCAACTGCTTCTCTTCAATGGGAAGTCTAAGCCAATGATATCTTACATCAATGTGCTTTGTTCGTGCATGATACATAGTATTTTTGCTTAAGTCTAACGCACTTTAACTATCATAATAAACTATATATTCTTCTTGTTGCACACCCAATTCTTGAGAGAATCGCTTTAACCAAAGCATTTCCTTTTCTGCTTCCGTTGCTGCAACTTACTCTGCTTTGGTCGTTGATAACGAAACACATTTTTGTAATCTTGATTGCCATAAAATACTCCCCCTGAGAATGTAAATAGGTATTCTGATGTAGATTTTTTTCATCAAGATCACTGGCCGTATTTGCATCTATGTAACCAACAAGTGCAACCTTTTCACCTTCAAAAGTTAAACATAACTTTGAAGTTCCTCTCAGGTATCTGAAGATCCACTTCACTGCTTCCCAATGTGTCTTCTGGGGATTTTTGATAGAAATCGGCTCACAACGCAACTGCATGACCGATATTTGGTTTTGTCACATCATCTGCGTACATCAAACTTCCGACTGTTGAGAATATGGAACATTTGACATATCTCTTTTTTTTCTTTCTCTATTGATGGGTAGGATTTCTTACTCAACTTGAAGTGAGGGGCAAGCGGAGTGCTAACTGGTTTAGCATTCTTTATATTGAACCTCTCTAGACTCGTTTAATATATTTTTCCTGCGATAACCATAACATGCAGGACTTTCTGTCTCGGATAATCTCCATTCCGAGAATTCACCTTGCCGATCCCAAATTCTTCAATTGAAATGCTTTTGACAATTCACTCTTTAACCTACTAATCATGTGTGCATCTGGTCCAACGATTAGCATATCATCAACATATAAGAGAAGGATGACAAATTTACCATCAGAGAATTTCTAGGCATATACATCATGATCTGCATCTGTCCTTTTGTAGCCTTGATTCACCATGAAAGAATAAAACTTTTTATACCATTATCGTGGTGCTTGTATCAGCCCATACAATCTCTTCTTCGAGTGACAAACCATGTCCTCTTTTCCCTTGACCTTGAAACCTTCTGGTTGTTCCATATAGATTTCTTCTTCTAGATCCCCATGCAAGAATGCGGTCTTTGAATGCGGTCTTTTACATCAAGCTAACTCCAACTCAGATTCAAATTGGCTCAAGACCTAGCACAAGCTCGAATAGAACTTATTTTCACAACTGGTGAAAAAATCTCATGCAAGTGAATACTTTCTTTTGAAGTAAGCCTTTGAGACCAATCGGACCTTTTGTTATTCACTAGAATTGCCATCAATCTTCTTTCAGTTTGTAACCTTTGTTCTTAGAGTGTTTCTTTTCCCTTTTGGAAGTTTCACCAGCTCATACGTGTCATCTACTTTTTCAAAAGAATTCATCTCTTCTCGTGCAATGGCCTTCCATGTCCAGCAATCTCTGTCTTTGTTAAGATTCTCATCTTGGAAGCTTCTGGTCCCCTTCTCTAGTAATCAAAATTGGTAATCAAAACTAGGATACGTTGTAGATGGTTGGCGCTCTCTGGTTGACCTTCTTAATGAGGTTCAGCTCCTTTTGGTGTAATGGGGTTATCTTGGCTCCCTGCTCCCCCCCCCCCCCCCCCCCCCCCCCCCCCCCCCCCCCCCCCTCCCCCCCCCCCCCCCCCCCCCCCCCCCCCCCCCACCACCCCCCCCCCACCCCCCCCCCCCCGCCACCCCCCCCCCCCCCCCCCCCCCCCGCCCCCCCCCCTCCCCCCCACCCCCCCCCCCCCCCCCCCCCCCCCCCCCCCCCCCCCCCCCCCCCCCCCCGCCCCCCCCCCCCCCCCCCCCCCCCCCCCCACCCCCCGCCCCCCCCACCCCCCCCCCCCCCCCCCCCCCCCCCCCCCCCCCCCCCCCACCCCCCCCCCCCCCCCCCCCCCCCCCCCCCCCCCCCACCCCCCCCCCCCCCCCCCCCCCCCCCCCCCCCCCCCCCCCCCCCCCCCCCCCCCCCCCGCCCCCCCCCCCCCCCCCCCCCCCCACCCCACCCCCACCCCCCCCCCCCCCCCCCCCCCCCCCCCCCCCCCCCACCCCCCTCAACACCCCTCTACATTACTGTTTAATCATCTACAATTGTCTTCTTGATCCCTAGCGATTGGCTTTTTCTTCTCGTTCTGATTCTGGCATTCCTCCTCTTGTGGGCACATTTGTAAGAATGCTTTCCTAGTGGTATATCATCAGCTTGTGGATTCTTCACAAGTTGTATCTGCCACGATCTCATTCTCGTGGAATACTTACATCTTCGGCTCGGACACTTTCTTTTCACTGGTCACATAAACCTATAGCCAAACTCTTTCGTCTACATAAGCAAACAAAAGTGTAAGGAAACTACTTATCATACAAGCCTTTGGCAGCAGGAGAAGCTGCTGAATCTGGGCCCGTGTGAGACTGTGACCCAGAGTGAGAAAGAGAGGACGAGTTGGGCTATGGGTTTGGGTCAGGCTGCAGATTTTATGGTGTGGTAGTTTCAGTGATATAATGTAATACTTGAGGATTAATATTATCACTCAAAAAATCATAATTTGAAGGTTGTGGGTTGTGTAGTTTGGAAAAAGGAAATTCGATTTCAACACAACGAACATGACGACAAATTATGATTTTACCACTAGACATGTCATAACATTTGGAGCCACGATGATTAGGAGGCGGACCTAAATAAGCACAAGGAGTTGACCTTTCTTGTAATTTATGAATAGTAGAAGAGGGAAATAATGGGAAAAATAAGCAACCAAAAACACGCAAACTCGAATAATTAGGATCACTTTGATAAAGGATTTGAGCGGGTGATTGATAAGCATACGAGAACCTTCCGCTTCGACTGAGGGGGTGTGTTCGAATATATCCCGCATATATTCTATTGTTATTGTATATATGTGACATCCTACTGAATCGAGTCGTTGCATAGAGTCGAGTCGAGTCGGGCCGAACTAGAACCCGGTTCGAGCCATTTAACGCCAGACTGTGGTAGAATGGGATGTAACTTAAAAAAAGTAAGAGAAGTGGATTTACTTGCATAAAACAAAAAGATTAAGGTATAAGGAGTAGGACTTACTTGCACTAAAATAGTAAGTTGAGGTATTAAAATGTAACATGTAGAAAATGTAGGTATTATTTGGTAATTGTACCATACAATTAAAGAGATAGTTGGGAAAGTAGTACGAGATTTCCATTTCAAGTTTGCTTTCTTCATTTCTTTCATCTTCATCTTCAACGTCTTCTTCATCTACATCTTCCTCTTTATCTCCTTCATCTTTCTCTTCATCTCTTTCCTTTCTTCATCACTTTTCATGTGATTTAAACACGAAATTAAACCTAGAACTCTATCCAAGTAAGTAGCCTTTCTTGAATTTCATACTTTTGTGATATTTTAGATGATTTGTTATTATGGATAGGAGAGGGGAGCTCAAAGTAGGAGGAAAAGGAAGCTAAGAAGAAGCTTTAAAGCTCTTTTGGTTGAAAGTTTGATATCTCTTTTAGTTTTTCACATTTTCTTGCATGAATACTTGTGTAGTGTGTTGATAATGAAAACATATATTACTGAATGTTGCTGAATGTTGAATTAGAGGTCTGTAATGGTAGCTAAGCATGGGAATGAATTGAATGACTGAAGTAGATATTGGATTTCATGCTGAACCAAGTCTTGGTTGGAACCAACTGACGCAGTTATCTTCACCCTGATTTTACTCTGTTTAACGATGGAAATTAGGAAGTGGTTATAGAAGAGTTATTTTGTTCCTATCCTGTTTTAGCTGTCCATGAGTTTTTTGAAAATCACTAAAATTGTTATAAATTGCAGAGATATGACCAATAGTACAGACTGTTGCAGGCTGGAAATGCACAGTCTGGACGGAACTGGAAAGTTGCTCATTTCAGCAAAATATTTGACTACTTACCAACGGTATTAAGAGATGTGGTAGAAGACAATTTGTACGCTAATGTGTTGTCTACCATATAATGTAAGAATCACTAAATTGAGTTATAATTGAAGAGATATGACACAATAGTAAAAATATGGCAGGCTGGAAACCAACAGTTGGGCAGCTGCAGTTGCTACTTGAGCTGCAATATTTTGACTATAATTCAGAGATGTGATAGAAGACAAAGTTGTACCTTAATGTGTTAGCTAACAATAGAATTTAGAATTACTGCAATTGGACTTCTGAATATAGAGCTATGCTAGAATTTGTGAAACATGTGCAGGCTGCCTTGTCATATTTCAAGGCTACATTAGAAATGCTGTTGGCATGCATATGTAGCTTCATGCAACCTAAGATTTACTACTGAATTTGAACCTTCTGAGTTGAGCTAAATTAATAGCAATAAATTCCTTAAACTGACCTGTGACACCCTAGGTGCAATCCCACATCGGCTAAGCACAAGGTGGACGTACTGTACATAAGGAGTAGCAGGCCTTGAGTTCCCGAGACGCGTTTTGGGCTAGGAGGTGGTTCCCTAGGAGGTGGTTTCCCTGGCCCAGGAACAAAACGTGCAGGCCCGGGGCCCAAAGCCGGACAATATCTCGGTAGAGCCTGGGATGTTACAAACTTTGGTATCCAGAGCCAAGCCTTGTCCTATGGCTGGGTGGTGGGCAAACTCAAGGAGGACGCTGAGTCCTTAAAGGGGGTGTATAGTGGAACGCTAGGCGCATCCACATCGGCTAAGAATTTGTGAAACATGTGCAGGCTGCCCTGTCAGATTTCAAGGTTACATTAGAAATGATGTTGGGATGTATATGTAGCTTCATGTAGCCTAAGATTTACCACTGAATTTGAACCTTCTGAGTTGAGTTAAATTAACAGCAATAAATTCCTTAAACTGACCAGTAGAAATTAAGTTATCTAAGGATTGGTACAAGTTGCCTCACGGGTGCATCAATTAGATTTCCATGCAAATTATCACTTGTGTGCTTTTACTTCGATTTATCTATGCTATCCTCTTAAAGCATGAAAGAATGAGACAGCAAACAGGTAAACAACATGGGTTATGAATTTGATGAAGAATTGAATATGCTTTTGTTTTGTATTCTTGAAATACCGATAATATGCTCCATGGAGGTTAGGCAGAAACCATGTAGATAAGACTATGCCGCGACATAGGATAGCAGATCTGCGCTCCATACAGTTTGGTACTCCGGCTACAGGCCGTTGCGGTCGTTGAGTGGATATGATTATATATGGGCCATATCAGCCCAGCCATCCAGTATTCATCCAGTTTCATACAGTATTCATACAGTTCTTCTTATTTCTTCGGTTTCACTGTAACCTTATGGAGCCATACAGTTCGGAGATTATATTATTTCTCAATTATATGATGTAAAAATTTCATAAGTCATACAGCATAATGAACAGTAAGTAAACTACTGAAAAGCTAATGCAATATGTGCTTATATGTTATTTATACATTGATATCATGAAAGTATAATGATATGTGTGCTTGCATGTTTATTTATAAGTTGAGATATCCACTGAGCTTTATTTGCTCAGCGACAGCGAGTTACTGTTTAACTCGTAGGTTTTTGGAACGGGACGTAGAGAAATCATCTTACATGCTGCAGTTTCATTTTGGAAGACCCAGTCTTCAGGGTAGCTACTTCATTTGATATTTTGGTTTTGTCTATACTTATCATGGTTCATGTACAGGGCATATAGTTGGGCCCATTTCATTTTGAAACTAGTTTATATCTTGTAATATTAAGTACCATATCTTATATATAAAATAATGTAAAAAGCCAGCTCATATTCAGCATACATAATGATATTAGCATGAAAGGACATAGGTTCAACCAGATTGTAGCATCTTGGCTCGGTTCAGTCGAGTTAACGTGTGGACCGAGAAGGGATGTTACACCACATACGTCAGAGTGTACCAACTCCAACTTGTTGTCTCTCCGTCTAGAGCTTTTCAAAAATGAGACACGATGTTGCCTCTCAAATAAACAATGATCACAATGGTTTATTTTACTTTTGGCTAATGGGATGAGGGACTTCTTAGCCAACATATTCAACTCTTTCTCACTAACGTGTGCCCGTCGCCTATGCCACAAATTTGGTGAAGCATCATCTGCAACTGTCACTGCAACTGTATTCAGTTGACCACACATATTGTTGCGTGCATCTTATATAGCGAGTTTCCTCTCGCCACCACCAAAGACCCTTTGGTGAGTTTCCAATTACCGTCACCTGTATGATGGTGATAGCCTTCCTTGTCTAGTACACTCACAGACAACTGGTTCAACCGAAGATCGGGAATATGTCTCACATTTTTAAGTGTTAATGTGCTCCCGACACTTGTCTTTATGCAGATATCACCGATTCCCACCTCTTGCGAGACACTATTATTTCCCATTCTAATAGTGCCAAAATCTCCTATTTTATAAGTGGAAAAGTATTCCCTTTTTGGAACACAGTGGTCTGAAGCACCGGAGTCTACTATCCACTCAGTATCTGCATCTCCAACATGACAACAATCTGCATCATGAGTGACTAAAGTCACCTCACCATCTTCTGCATCTTGTAAAGACTGGTAGCAGTGTATTTATGTCATTCTTTTCATGTTTCGGATTTTGCTGCTTCCTGTTTGAGTAAATGCAATTTCTTTTGAGATGACCCTCCTTACTGCAATGGTAAAATTTTCTCATTCTCTAGACAATCTACCAAACCTTACTTTTCATGCCTTGGACTCTACTCTTTGCTCGACCCCTTTCTCTATGACAAGGGGCTTGTGAAACTGGGTATGGCTAAGTCTCTTCTTCGATAGTTCTTCATAAGTAGTATAATTCCTTTAACCATAGACATTGTTTACACACATTTGGAGCTGAGTTACTTATGATACACAAGAGTATCCGCAACTATCTAGTAGATTATCCGCAGAAGTAGGCATGCTTGCATCTCGTATCTCTAAGGACATACGCTAACTTCTACTCAGTTTACGAGTCTTCAAATCGTTCAGGTTTTGTGTAATTGATCGTCCTCTGACAGCTTCAAGTTCATTGATTTACAAATCAATGAAGACTTTTTTTTTTTTTTTTCTTTCCCTGAGCATATTCGTTACTCGTACATATTATCTAATTTTTCTCAGAGAACTTGGGGATCTTTTTTCATTTCTTCACGTGGTTGTACAGGCCTAGCATCTATCCATTGGCGTATTGCACTATGTCTGCTTTTTTAATTTCTCCACTGCTTTCTTTCATTTCTTCTGGCTTTTGCACTGTCACCATTCATTGGATGTACAGATTTTGTAAATTGAGGGTAGTCCTCCATTCTGGATTTGCACATTGATCGAATCCGTCAATTTGATCATTGCCTCGTTGTTAGCCATGTTGAATTCTGTATCGGACAAAATTTACTATTCACAAAATTCACTATTCACGTGAATAGTAACATTGTAGAAACTGACAGAATTTACCAACCAAAGGCTTTGATATCAGTTGTTGGGATTATAACTTATCCTAAGTAGGGCCCGCGAAAAAATGCTCCATTAATTACGTATTGGATATTGACGATCGAATCCACCTAAATAATAACCACGGTAAAAATTAAATAATTACCGTAAATACCAGATGAAAAAATAAGGACACCGAGATTTACGTGGTTCACCCTTCAATTGTTATGGGCTACATCCACGGAACAAAAACTCCGAATAATTTTTCTACTAAAAATAATAGTTACAAAAGAGATTATAAAAATAGTGGTACTCTAAGTGTTTTCCAAAATATCCAAAAATTATAATCCTCATTATTTTCTCTCATTCCCAATTTTAGAAACCCTTTCCTAAAATTCTATATACTCTATGTATTTCTATTCTTTTATTTTTGTACTTTGTGAGATGCAATTCATTCTCTATTTACAGAGAATGAAAGACACGTAATCAACGCATCCACCACCTTCAAGCCATCTTTGTTGAAAAATTTTTTTTTCAAAAAAAACATGCGTACTCATTTTCCTTTTTTTCTTTCTTTCGCTGTCTTCTTTGACTACCCAAAACAAATCGTGTTTGTTACTTTATTTTTTTTTTCTTTCTTCAAACTTGTGTGGATCCCACATATTGGAGGAATCTCACAACACTCAAAACATCGAAGGTCACATTTATGCTTGGAACTCTAGAGTTTTGAAGTACTAAATTATCTTCATTTGGATGACCAACAATTAGAATAGCCATCAAACCTCCACCAACAATTTCTTCAGCTCTAGCATAACAATTTCTTCAGCTCTAGCATTTAGGAATTTATTCATATCATTCTTGAATTGATTTGAATATGCTTGAGTAACCTCTTTTACCAACCTTGAGCAATATATGCTTTCTTTATTCAGAGCAGGAGCTTCCAAAATTTCTCTAGGAATCTTAGACAGCCAATGTACTGCATATCAGGAGTGAAGAAAATGAATAGAAGATTTTGGGAAAAGGAGATTGTAAAAAGAACCAGGCACTTCTACTGCAAAATATTTTCGATCGATAGGTAAGGTTCTAAAGAGAGTGTTAAAATCATTGTCCGTTAGGTCATTGAAGAAAACTTGGAATTCTAAAGGTGGTGGGTTTTGAAATTGGGTTTGGTATTTATGATTTATGGCTTCTATTAGATTCTGCACTGCGTAAAATGTATTGGGTCCTGTTGAGCAACCAACATCTACTATTCTAAATGTGGTTAAAGCTTCAAAACTTGGATTCTCGAAGTCAATCTCGTCCTTGATGCCTTCATTTATCAATTCCTTTGCAGTTAGTTTCCAATCCTAATTTCTGTGTAAAAAATGCATGTAAATTGTATAAGCATTGCAAAATTTTATACTCCCTCTGTTCTTCCTCTGTTCACTTAATTTAAAGAAAAAAAAAAACTCTAAGATTAAGAAAATATTTAAACTAATTTTTTTAATTTTTAAAATAGATAATTAGATATTATTCTCATATAGAGGGAAAAGTTTGTCGGCATAAACATACTGTTCAATTTAAATATTTCATCTTTATGAACTAATCTAAAATGTTTTTATTGATTTAGCATATAATACCAGAACTACAGGCAAACCCCTGCTTAGCAAGTTCTTGAAGGAGCAAACCATTACCAGTTCCAATGTCAAGCACACTCCAGCTAGACAAATATTTATCACCCTGTTCAACAGGTCCAGACTTGATATCATCAACATGATTTGGAATGTGACCTTGTGAAATCTTAATGCACAAGCTCTTGGTCCAAGAAACAACAACATCCATGACATCAGACCCAAACCTACGTGAAAAAGATAACATATAACAGAGCAATGAATTTCGGATAGCAGCCATACACCATAATAACAATACATTAAAGCCTTGTCTTTGAATGTCTTGCCATTCTTTTCATATCAAATAATAAATTGTATCTTATATACCCTAGAAATTTTGAATCTTTTAAAGTTTATGGTTCATGACTATAAATGGCATTAAATAGTGACCGGTACGCTGAGGCACACCATGAATAATTCTCACCTGAAGAAGGTCAGACCATACAAATCAATAGGCAAAATTCAAGAAAACCTCATACTGCAGGGGTATCAAAAGGCCCTTACCCATTTGGATCTTGTAAAACCAAAAGAGTTTTCCAGGGGGATGGCCCCTTTAGATGAGATTAAAAAAACTTCAAATCTCTACCTAAAAAATTATAAAATGATTTGGCTGTTGAAAGTGCTCGTGGTTATAGCATCTTCAGAAATTATATTAAGAAAAAATCCATTTGTAGAGGCACTCTAAAAGCTTAAGAATCGCATAATATGATAAAAAGAGTTCATATTACAAGAGCATAATAATTGATGATGCAAGAATGCTGGAAGATACTCCTGCAAACAATCAGAAAAGAGAAGAGCCCCGAGCCCAAATTGGCAGAGTGATTGCCAAACCCAAGCTCCTCTACTAGCAACTAGATAAATCAAATGCACCTTATATTCGAAACTGTGGTGCCAGCAAAACGTTCATGCTTTATTTTCATGTGCATTTACAATGAACTGGAAAAAAATTTATAAGGAACAGCAACCGTTAACCATAATTTCAAACAGCATGACCATGCTCACGGGAAGTTTGGCAATTCATCTGCCATAAGCAGCATCCCAGTACATCTGAAGACCTAGCATTGACGTCACCCTTCACCATCTGGTTTCTTCCTTGTCAGAACTACATAAAATAATTTAAATTGTGAGGCACAGCAGCACCCACAAAATTTTTAAGGTGACAAAATAGTAACTAGCTCCGTTTCCAGCTCTAAAAGTCAAATGATATCTATTAAGCAGCATCCCAGTTCTTTGTTTTTATTATTGAATTACTGTTTAGTCTATTAAATGTAAAAATGATATGTTTTTTTTAGGCAGAAAATTAAATGATTTACTGGAAATAAGCTTTAAGGATTAAATGGTGTATATATATCAATTGAGAGGAATGGAGAAGACTAAATAATTTTTTACCCATAATTTTTTTTTTTAAAAAGTATTAATAAAGAATTTTAAATACAAGGTTTGGCTAAAATCCACTATTGGATAATCAACAATGACGGAGCCAAAAATAAAAAGTAGAGGGTGCAAAAAAAATTTTAAAATAAAATTTAAAAAATATTTTCCATTTTATAGGTAAAATTGAAACTTTAAACATTTTAGGAGATAAATTTCTTTTGAAAAACAATTAGGTTAAGGGCAGTAGGTAATTCTTGGCACCTCACCTAGGGATGAGCATTTGATTCAATCAGCCAATTCAATTAATTTGGTCATTCAGCAAAAAAAAAAAAAATAAAAAAATAATCAATTAATGGTTTGATTTTGAAAAAATTTGATTTTCAATAAGATTAAAATTTCGATAATCGAATCACTCAAATTAATCAACCTCTAAAACTATAGTATTTTGATTGAGCATAATAAATTAAAAAATTCTAAAATTACGTGCTTTTAATTAAGTATGATAATAAAAATTTGATGAAGTCTGTTAATTACTAATTTTGATTAAATTTCCTCATTAATTAAGGTTTCAATATTTTTAACTTTGATAAGTCAATAATCAAATTAATTTGGCCAAGACAATTAAGTTAAGTTCGATTAAAATTTAATTTAGTTAGTAAAACAATATTGATTAATTTACTTATTTCAGTTAAAATTATTACTAAATCGGCGGAATGCCAATCCTACCCCCACTCTCCAT
This sequence comes from Jatropha curcas, assembly GCF_014843425.1. The sequence continues at coordinate 691,306 of NW_023591598.1, read as the reverse complement.
CATTTGTAATCCACTCTAAGAGATTAGGTTTCAATGTGTGAAAATAATATTTATGAAAAATAACAATAACAACGCTTAAAGTAAGATTCATGTCAAATTGGAAAGGTATCTGCGGAAAAGTTTATTCGCTCTATCTCTAAATATTTGTCAAATTTTAAAAAATATTAAGTCCTAAAATACTTGTGGTTGTTTCAAGAAGTTATGTTTTTTTTTCATGTTTTTTTTTCATGTTTACTTTTTATATATGATTAACAATTATTGCCAATTCATCAAAAATTTAATGTTTGAATATATTAAAGTCAATTTATTCAATAATTTATTATAACTCAGAAAAATTTAATATTTTTTTAAGAAATGTAAAATTTCAAATGTGATAGTTATTTATGAACAAATGGAGTAATTAATACGTAACAATAAGATTAAGAGAAATGACAATTATGAATCTTAAAATAAAATTAATCTTAAATCCAAAATGATTACGTGGGCAAAATAGAATTTAATTGATGGATGAAAATAATATTTATGAAAAGTTAAGATAAGTACAAAACTGAAATAAGATTAACTTTATATTCAAAAATCAAAGTGCGCTAAATACATAAATTTATTCATGTATTATACGTAAAACAATTTGTAGCACCTTTAATTAATAAAATTGCATCTATAAACATTTCAATTCACAGAATTTTTCTATTGAATATTCAATTTATAAAATTAGATTTACTTCTAAAAAAAACTTATAAAATTAAATTAATTGAATATTTATTAAACATTGAAAAATTTTGAATGAAAAAACTATTATTTCAAAAGTTGTAATTACAATTAAATTAACAAAAGAAAAGCATCCACCAAATTTATTGGTAAAAGAAAAAAAAAATGTTGAGGGAAAATATTTTTATCCCTGCATCTTTGTCATGCACGAAGATCTAAATAAATGACCAACTAATATATATATATAAAATATCAATCTCTTTTCGCATCTATAGGAATTAGATTATCAGAATGAATAACTTCATTAAAGGAACATTAAATAATTTATGGAAGACTTTTTTCAGAGATTTTACAAGCCTTACAATGACGATCAAAAAAATATATAATTCACCAATTTAGAAAAAAACAAAGTCACTCGAAGCAAGTATATGTAATACATGTAAATATGATAAACAGAAAATTAATTATCAACTGATATTGCGTCTGAGTAGAATAAACAATTCAGTGTTGTTATGGTTTAACTCATGAAATGAGGAGAGATTGTCTGCAATTTTCTTGGCAAGGTTATGAAATATTTGGTCTAAAATATTTTCACCAACTCCGAAGTGTTCTTTCAAGAGACCCTGAAAAACTGATCTTGTACCGACAGAAAACTTCACGGAGGTCTCAGGATCATATTTCACTTGACGATCTGAAACGTGTAAATTTTCAATACTAAAATGCCCATTTCCGCTTTAATAATTTCTCTAACTCCTTTGGGGAAGGAATAGTAAAAGGCCAAATTTGTGTTACTTTTCTTCACTTATCACTCCCTACAAGAAATCAAATCAAAGATAATATAAGATTAGCTTAATATAGAAGTCAAATATAATAACGATGAAAAATAATGTCTTTGGTTCTTACCAGATTTAAGGCCATGTCTCTGAGGGAATTCCCCCCAAAAAACTGATTAAGTAACCCAAGCAGGTGTTCTGAAGACATAGGAGTACCATTTCTACGACCACCAATTTATCATAGCCATTAATCCACCCCCACAACTTCTCAGCTTGGCATATTAAGGGGAAACTATCTATTCATTCTTGAATTGGTTCCAAAATATGCCTCAGCAGCTTCGCTTTACTAATCCAAGGCAACATATGCTTCTTTATTCAAAGCTTGGATCTTCCAAAATTTCCTCTTGGAATTTTAGATATCCAGTGCAAGGCGTAAAAGGGAATTAACAAAATGGCTGAGGGATTTTGGAAAAAGGCGGGGACTGTAAAAAGAACCCAGGCACTCAGCTGCAAAAATGAATTTGATTGAAGATAGGAATTGGAAATAAGAGTGTTATTTAAAAAGAGTGTTAAAATCATTGTCTGTTTGGTCATTGAAGAGAACTTGGAATTCTAAGGGTGGTGGGTTTTGAAGTTGGGTTTGGTATTTATGATTTACAGCTTCTATTATGTATTTAACTGCAAAGAATGAATTGGGTCCGGTTGAACAACCTAAATCTGCTACTGTAAATGTGGTTAACTTATCAAAATTAGGGTTCTTGAAATCAAGGTTTTTCTTAATGCCTTCACATACCAATTCTTTTGCAACATCCGCCCCTTCTTTCTGTAGGAAATGCAAAGTAAATTCAGTTACTAGATGTCTTTATGATTTTACGAAATATTAGTAGAAATTAATAGTAGAAAAGAGAAGTACCTGATAGCTAGAATTTTGAGCATAGCTGTTAGGACCATCTCCACCCACCATTGGACGTGATTCTTTAACCATTTTGGTTTCTTTATGAGTTGCTTTTAATGGTTATACTTCAAACGCAGACTGCCTATGTATATATTTACAGAGATTACGTATCTTTCTTCATCGTTACTAAATTAATTATCAGTTTATAAACTAATCCAAGAATTATTAACAATAGATAGTTTCGAATTATTAATAATAGATAGTTTCCCATGCGAAGCAACCTATAATTATTTATTTATCCCAATTTTCCAATTAGTTGACTGCAGAAACATGTTCTGCGCGCAAATGTATTCAATGAATGAGTTAGATGATCAAGATCCAAAAAGTTTTAAAAAAATGAAAAACATCTTCCTTGAGATTTACATTTCATAAAAGACGCCTTATCTGAAAAAAGGTGTCGTCTTGTAAACAAAAATTATTTATTAGTTTTACAAGTTTTCAATATTCACTATAAAAAATAGGAAACTCGTCGTAGGATCACCGCTACTAAAATTTTAAATTTTACTTTTAATATATTAGATATTAGGTAGTATGACATATGAGATTTTTTATAAAAAATTAATTTAAAATTTGAAAAACATTAATAATTTTTATTTCATAACTTTTAGAAGGCTTTTATTAGCATAAGAAACAAAATCCATTGCAAAATCCATTGACTTTGCAAATAAATACAAAATAATTAAATAAATTATGATTTTATTTTATCTAAACATTAGTAATTAAATAAATTACTAGAAAAATTTTAAAAGAATAAATATTTCAAATACTATAATTTTAAACTAACTAATCACCCGTTTCGCTTTAATAGCAACATTTGATCTTTTTACAAGAATTAAGAAAATTATTAGAATACATTGATTTTTTAAAATATATGGTAGAATGTCTAAATTGCATTTCTTAAAATTAAAAGCTCCACATCTAAGTTTGCTAGAAACCATATAATAAATATGGATAAATTTGAAAAAAAAATTAATAAACTCTTAAAATTTTAAATGAACATTTAAAGTGGAACAAGTTGTAGCTATTAAAGTGGAACAGAGGGAGTAACAAATTTTAAAAGGAAGTAATGTTGAACTCCCATATCTATATCAAACAATATAATTTTGGATTAAGTGTTTCAACTTTTTTTTTGCTACTCTCACTTTTTTAGACGTTTAGTTTTTTTTTAATCAAGTGTACTATGTAGTAACATACTTATTTAACTTTTAACTGAACATAATAGATAGTGGCTAGAAATTTTTCAAAATAAAAATTCAAATTTTGGTTCGAAACAACTAAACTCATGGTTCATTTTTAAACATTAAAATGAACCTTAAATAGAGCATGGACCGACAATTTGAATTCAAAATTATGAACTATTAATTTTAATTCATATATAATGCAGTTTGATTTCAGTTTAATTCTGTCAGTTTAATTCTGATTCGAATTGAACGGGTCATCCTTATTAGTTAGCAATAAATTCATGGTGATTGCTTCTTTCCTACATTTGCTTTATTCTGTAAAATTTTCAGATTAACTAGTAGATTGTGAATCACTTTTCATTCTTAGATAACTATTTTCATTATATGTTGGTTTCCCTCTTTAATAAAATTTTTGTAGCTATTCAAAAAAAGAAAAGGATAAAGTTCTTAAGGTACCGTGTGCTTGGCTATCTTCATATTGAATTTAGACCGGTTAATTAGTTAAACGTTAACAAACACAAAATGAAAAAGGAAAAGGCATCTTTCTTTATTAAAAAAATAAAACAAAAAAAAAATTAATTTCACATACAATCTTTATTACAAGAAATAGAATTACTTAGTAAATTTGGAAGCAACCACAAGTGCTTCTAATATATATATGAGGATAGAGAACTAAATGCAAATTTATCATCAACCAATACATCCAATGGTCATTACTCGGTACGATCAGGTTACCATTTATGTATACAGTAATCCCTCCCACCAGCTACTTATCCTTCAGGCCCTGTTTGGTAGTGTATTTGGTCCTTAAAAATCCTAACCAAGATGGCAGTGTTTATCTGGCGAGCATGTCGTAATGTCCTTCCTTCAAATGCAAGACTTGGTGCTAGAGGTGTGGATCTTCCTTCATGCCCTTTCTGTCATGAAAAGAGGGGACCCCTTGCCATGCAATTTTTTTTACTGTTCTAATGCTAGGACTGTGTTGGCAGTATGATTGGGAAAATAGGGCCCTAGGTTAGGAATTGCACTCCTTTTATTGATGGTTTTTCATCCTTTTCTAAGTTGAATAAATGGGGTCTGAAGAAGTGTGGCTTGCTTGGGAATATAATGGAATGCTTGTAATGAAATATGTTTGGGAATAATGTGCATAGAGTCTATTTACACTATTGTGTCTTTTGCTAGACGTTATTTTGCGCGATTGCGGTAGCAGCTAACTCCATTTCCGGTCTTATGCTGCTCTTAGTTGTTGCTGTTGATTTTCGGAATGCTATATGGGTGACTTCGATGATGGTGTTTTGAAAGGTAACATTGATCTGCGTTAAGTGGTTGATCGCTTCTCATTATGCCATTGTGTTTAGGATAAGCCCATGGTCAGTTTTTCCAGAGTTATTTCTGGTTGTCTTCTTGTTCTGATGCTCACAACCATATGGCACAGAGGCTCTTGCTATGCGGGCGTGTGCCTTCATTGCCATCTTCCATAATGCTTGGGTGTCTATTTGTCCTTGGGACTGATTCCTTGTTGGCGCTTATTGCAAAGTCAACAGTGATTACTGCTAATGTTTCAGACTGGGGGAGAGTCATTTCGATATTTAAGGCTTTCAAGGTCAAATTGAAAATTGGTAATATTTCTTTGATTCGAAGGCAAGTAAACATGGACTTATCATAAGTCATAGCTTAGCTACAAAAAGCATGCAAATCAAAGGCTTGCTTTCGTGTTTGGAGTACTGTCCTCATGTATTGATTGTAGTAACTATTTTCTTCTTCAAATGCTATTCTTGATTAATGAATTACCATTTTTCATGTCAAAAAAAAAAAAAAAAGCATCCTTAAAAAGATTGTCTTGGAAAAAAAGATTTATTCTCAATGCGTGAAAGATAAACAGAAAATATATATGGCCTAGACATAAATATTCCTATCGATGTTGCGCTTAAGCAGGATGAACAATTCAATACCATGGTTTACGACATCAAAAATAGAGAGATCAGCTTCAACTTTCTCTGCAAAAGATTGGAATATTTTGTCCAAAATATCTTCATCAATTCTAAAATGTTCCTTTAGGAGTCCTCCTAACTTAGATGCGAAGCAAGAAGCTTGACATCTGCCTTAATCGCCTGATGTTTCCTAATCTCCAAGCTTTCGATACTGAAATGTCTTTGATACTGAAATGTCCATTTCTATTAATAATTTCCTCCAACTCTGATGTTGCATCGTACACAGGCAAGTTGAAAGACTCCACTTTTTCTTCATTTATCACTCCCTATACAAGAATTAATCAAAATATTAATTTTACAAAATATATAATATATTAATATATATATGGAATTTTCAAGAAGAAATTTTTTAAAATCCAAATGCATAAAAAACAAATAGAGAACCTAACGTTTTTGTATCTTACCACTTAGCCATGTTCCCTAAGGGAATCTCCCAAAACATCAAAGGTTACATTTATGCTTGGAACTCTATGAAGTTTTGAAGTACTATAATTATCTTCATTTTGGACGAACCAGCATTAATAATAGCATCAGACCTCTCACTAACAATTTTTCCAGCTCTAACAATTTAAGAACAATTTCTTCAGCTCTAGCATTTAGGAATTTATTCATATCATTCTTGAATTGATTTGAATATGCTTGAGTAACCTCTTTTACCAACCTTGAGCAATATATGCTTTCTTTATTCAGAGCAGGAGCTTCCAAAATTTCTCTAGGAATCTTAGACAGCCAATGTACTGCATATCAGGAGTGAAGAAAATGAATAGAAGATTTTGGGAAAAGGAGATTGTAAAAAGAACCAGGCACTTCTACTGCAAAATATTTTCGATCGATAGGTAAGGTTCTAAAGAGAGTGTTAAAATCATTGTCCGTTAGGTCATTGAAGAAAACTTGGAATTCTAAAGGTGGTGGGTTTTGAAATTGGGTTTGGTATTTATGATTTATGGCTTCTATTAGATTCTGCACTGCGTAAAATGTATTGGGTCCTGTTGAGCAACCAACATCTACTATTCTAAATGTGGTTAAAGCTTCAAAACTTCAAAACTTGGATTCTCGAAGTCAATCTTGTCCTTGATGCCATCATTTATCAAATCCTTTGCAGTTTCCAATCCTAATTTCTGCGTAAAAAAGGCATGTAAATTGTGTAAGCATTGCAAAATTTTATACTCCCTCTGTTCACTAACTTTAAAGAAAACAGAAAAACTATAAGATTAAGAAAATATTTAAACTTTTTTTTTGCATATAATACCCCTAATCAGCTTTAAATATATAATTAACGGTGCGAAAGCCAACTCATTAATAAAGTATTCCAAGATGTATTTATTAACCAAAATCTTTAAGGATCGCAAAAACCTACTCAACTTTAAATTGAAATATTTGAATATATTTATATCGTTTTCGAAACGAAAATAAGGCACTAATTAGAGAAACAGCCCTCAAAAACACTAGATATGGGAACAATAAAATCAAAATTTATACACATATTAGTAATGGGTTAATATCCATATGAAAGACAATTTTTTAAAGTAAGGTTGTAACAAATATGCTAAATCCCAAGGAAAATTTTATGCTAACATGCCAAGAAAAATACTGACTCATCTTTAGTCATATCTGAGCTTCATGCATGAAATTTTGTGCACACTTCTTGAAAATGAATACAAACTTAGCCAACAAAAGCATTAACATTTAAGTTTGATGGAAGAAATTTAATGTGTTCCAAATTAAAAGTGTAATATGGGACATAAGACCTTTTTGTTTATAAACTAATGCACAACAATCTAAACAAGTGTGGCTTGAAATTTTGGCCGGTGCAATGTACTTTTTATTCGTGGCTCAGATCCGTAAAGTTGAAAGCATATTCTAACCAATTGCTCATAAATTGTTACTTATTGTTTTTAGAACCGATAAATTATTAATTGCCCAAACCACTTTTTTGTCTGCCCACTAATGCTATTTAATTGAGCCAAAAAAGTGCAGTAATAAAGGTTCATCAAGCATATTAACTTCCTAAAATTTCCATTTAGATTAAATTCTCTATATAAAACAATACCAAAAAATGAAATTTTCTCTAAAGTAAAAAAGAACCGAGGGAATATTATAGTTATCCTTTTGTTAATTATCACGATTAACACCAATAGCATTATAATTATATTAATATCCATCATTAAAGTGATATTTTCCAATAATTTTTTTCACACTATGCATACTTGGTTGTATGTGGATTCCACTCACCACCACCAAACCGATCCATGAAGATTTTTTTACTATTTATTCCTCTATAAATGGTTAAAAATTTTTTATTTGAATATTTATTTGATTAATTCAGTGTTTTGGAATGAGCTATAATCTAACCTCTGGCAACTACAATTAAAAATAAGTTCGTTTGCTTTCCGATGTGGTATAAATGATTGTTTTCACCACAATGTGAAGCCTATAAATTTAATTATCCGAATTTGAATTAAATTTAGTCTAATATCAAGAGACAACGTGTTTGAATAGCTTATAGACATTTCTCTAATTAGTTCTTCCAAACCTTAAGTAAACTAACATGTGGATTAGAAGTCTGTCTCGCCTAGTGAGCGGTTTTCCATTGGGAAAAGTGCATTGCTTTCTTTCTTCCCTCTTCCTTCTGGTTTATAAATTTGTTTCATTTTCTCGTGTTAACACAAAAATGTAGATAGGGAGGGGCTGATTTTTTGTCCTCGTGTGACACCACTTCTATTATTTTTTTTTAATTATTGTTTACTAATTTTTTTATTTTTTGTTAAATAAGGTTATATTATCTATGACCTTATTTTGGGTGCAGATTTAGGTTATTTGATGGTTTTTTGCTATTTTTTCGCTGGTTTATCTCCCATTTGTTGAAAGCTTTTGTTTTGTTTTTGTAATTTGTTTTGGTTATTTGGATAGATGTGCATTTGTTGTGGAATTTTTTAAACGATACAAAATGATCCTCTGTTTTTTTGGAGCATCGATAAGTGTGGTCTGTTCCTCCATTGGATTTAGTGGTTTCAAAATTACTCTGTGTTCATCAATAAGTAATTAGTTCATAGATATTAGGTTCATATATAGAGATCCAAGGAATTTGTCTAGCTAACCACTTTAAAGATCTATTAAATTTTTTTAAAGTTCACTTCCAATTTTCATTTAAGATTTCTTAGATTTCCTTATTAGATCAGAGAACAATATTTAATTACACATAGTTTTATTCTAATGTCTGATCGCTTCCAAGAGATTGGTTATGTCCTCCTATCATTATTTGTATTGATTCCCAAAATTTTTATGCAAATCCTAATAATATATATATATATATATATATATATATATATATATAAACGTAGACTAACATGTGCTGTATAGCTGGATGCGCCTACTCTAAAATAATTCTTAATGAAGCAATGACTACTAAACATTGTTTATTTGTTTTAAATAATAAATTTTATATTTTAAATTTTTGGAGTATTGTCGAACTAATTAAATTCAACCCCATTCGAAGCCAAATTAAAACATAAATAAATAAATACTCCGTTCCTCTCATTATTTTTTCTTACATTTCTTTTTTATCCATTTCAAATTGTTGTCTTGTTTTCTTTTTTCAGAATTGAATAATATTTTAAGTTTAATATTTTACCCTTATTTAATTTGCTTCATTATCAACAAATATAAACTATTACATTGTCATTTATTAAATATTGATATAAATAAAATTAATGTATCAACCTTTAATCTTCCGATAAAAATCTATTTAATAAAGTTTTTTTATTATAGTTTGATTAATTTCAAGAATAATTGATTATGAAGCATTTAATTTTTATGAATACTAACATAAGGATATACATATTAGGAAAAAAAATGAAGCAAAATTTATAATTTAATTATATTAACTAAATTTTTTTAATCTACGTGCAAGTCAAATCAGGACACAAATTATAAGATAGAGAGAATATAACTTTTGAATCAAAACATTTACTTTGTTCTTTAGTTTATTTTTGAAATAAGTTGACGACGGTCCATGCCCATACCAAAAGTTTCAAATTAAAAGAACTTCCTAAATAAATAAATTTATTTCAGTATTTTTTTTAATAAATTTGTGGCATTTTGAATTTCATGAAAACCTGTTGCACCCTCTAGAGTTATTAATAAGATTTTATACCTCTCTGTACTAACAATAATATTTTGTAAATTTTTTATATTTATATATAAGATATTGATTTGACGTGCAATTAGAAAAAATTAACAATTTTCACTTTTTTCTCAAAAACAAAAAATAATTTTCACCTTTTTATCTAGTAAGTTAATACAAAAGTAATGTAATTTTTAAAATTTAGCATTCAATGGAATGATTTTGTAAGTTAAAATATTTAACAATTATGATTTTATAAATTAAAGTGTTTAATGGAAAATAAAAAATAAAAATGGAAGATGTTACAATTTTCTACTATTTATGGATTAAAGTTCGGCTATTAAAAGATCCCTCGTTTATTTTCTATCTATCATTTATGGATTAGAGTTTTTAAGTCACAGAAATTAAGTTGTATTATGTCTCTCAGCTAACTTAACAAATTTCTCAAAAAAAAAAAAAAAACAAAAACAAAAAAAAAACAAAAGAAAAAGCAAAAAAAAAAATCTACACTTTTAACAAACTAAAGTATGAAGGGAAAGTTACAAATAGTATGCTTGCCAGATAGGAAAGCTTTTTGCATTTTGATTTTGTATTCATTGGTGTAAGTAATTGTAATGTTCAGTAATTAAAGAGGAGTTACATAACCTTGCATGAGTAGGAGATTGTGGGCATAGCTTTGAGGACAGTCGTCCACCAGCCCATCGGGAACTATGTTCTATGAACCCTTTGGTCTCCCCACCATTAGCCTCTTCGTCTCTCTCTCTCTCTCGTTGTCTGAGTCTATATGGGTGTGTTCTTGTAAATCATAAGCGTAGAACTCGATTATTATATTATAGGATGGCATCTCTCTTCTCCCTAAAGGTTTTAATTATGACTAATGACAGATAGGATTCTACAATTAATAAGTTGTCCAAACCTTGTTATCGTCTAAATAATTATAGAATGAAAGCGATTTCATATTGAGTGTAAGTACATTTTCAAGTGAATGTTAAAGATAAATATTACAGATTTGAACCTGAGTTAAGAGGAGGCCCATTGGTACATTAAATCTACTCTCCGCAGCTATGTCATGGCCGACTCAAGTGTATTTTATAATTGAAATCGAAACCGTAACTTGTGGATGAACGGGGTAACCAAACAAGAACCGACCGGATCTTAAGGTTTGTGAACCGAAAGATGCGACAGTTTAAGCAACCGGTTACAGTGTTCAATTGATCCTATTCAAAGCGGAAAATACAACATGAGAAGAAAAGAAAATTCAAATCAATTGTGGAAACCACCTCTAATTAATTAATCTTCTAATATTTTAGAAACATGTATGTGTGGCATGAGGCCAATGAGGAAAGAATAAAGAACATGTAAGATCAGCAGATCGAATAAAAAAAAAAAATAATAAAAAATCAAAAGATCACATGTTATGTTGAGGACCCCGTTTATAGTGAAACTTTAACAAAATGGCTATCTCGTTTTTTTCATAAGCTAAATTGAATTATTAGTGAATAACTATACAAAACAGGATTGTTTAACAGTTTGACCACGCTCTTACTTAATTATCTTATTTAATTTAAATAGTATTAAGTAATCAAGCTATATATTCATAAAGACGGGGAAATACTCTTGTAATCGCTAATTTTATTGTATTTTTTATGATAAAAGCAAAAATTCACTTTTCTTTCAATAAATATGGATAATTGTATTTCTGAGATTTTTATGCTAAATATCAAGGAATGCAATATGCACATAGCAGGTTATCAAAAAGAGTAATTTATAGGCCTCCAAGGTACCACCAGAAGCCCCACAAACCTTTCTGCTTATTAAAAGTAAAAAAATTAGAATAATTTTAATTTAAGATATCGAAAAATTAGACCTAGTAGTTCAAGTTTTCTGCTTTCTATATTTCCTAAAACTGTGATTACTATAGGAACAAAAAATTCAATAGTAAATGATTAGAATTATTTATGCAAGATTAAATAATCTATTTTCATTAAATGTATTGTTCAGTCTAAAGTAGATTTCTCTTTAAGTTTGATTTATTTTCTTTAAAAAATTATGTATTGATTTATGGTTATCTTTCATGCATCACCATCAATTTTTCTTTGGTTCAAAAACAGCCTAGATCTTGTCAAATCTTGCATATTCTTAATTTCCCTCTTGTTCCTCATACATATTCCTCGACAACATATCACTAAAATATAATAGTAATTATAGCATTGAGAATCTCAATGCTCCACGACGGCACCTGCTAAATATATGATGATTCTTATGTGATACACCTACAACTGACTTTCATATATAAAAGTAATAACCAAAATGGTTCAAGAATTAATCTAATGAGTAAGTTTTAAGAACTTGAACTTTGAAAATTAACTATCAAATCAACTAAGTTTATATAAGCTAAGGCTAATTTCACTGTCCTCCACCCCAATTTGGAATTTAGTTTAAGTCCCTTTCCATAAATTGAGTTTTCTATACCCAGATACATAACTGTCACTAATGAACAACTAATAAATACAGATAAGAAATTTTTATTGGAAGTACAATGATTTTTTATCATGTACCAAAAAAAAAAAAAGATAAGTAATGGAATTTTTAAAAAAATTTTATTTGTTATTAGTTTGATCTATAAGTGGCAAAACCTGGTCTAAGACAAAATATAGATTTATTACTTAAAGACGTCCTTATAAACTTCAATTCCTAATAATTGTAAAGAGATTCAACTTAAAATTGTTATCAGAAAACAGATAGTATTAGAACCCATTCATCGGGAGTGCTAGTTGAAATTAATTAAGGGGAAGATGACTTCTGTTAACACTTGTCTCCTTATTTTTAAAACCCATCAAAATTTCTAATTAGTCAGAATAAAAAGAGAAAAAATAAGAAGTCTGCATTCTTCTTCAAATTAATTGGTCGTAATGATGGGCAGTGAACAGATAATTTCTCCTCTTGTCCTCTCTCAGTTCATTAGCTCGTAACCTTACGAATACAACACGCGGTATGAAGATGCAGAAATACCGGCGTGAACAGTGAGATAATAGGGCGGGCAGCCAACATTTTGAAAAAGTCAGATAGGAAAGACAACCATTTAATCAACAGAAATAAGCTTTTGCAGGTTCTGATATAGAGTTTGAATGCGTTATGGGGTGGATAGGCATTTCATTTCCTAGGAGATAGTGAAAAGCATCAAAGTCCGTGGTAATTAAAAAAAAAAAAAAGCATCCTTAAAAAGATTGTCTTGGAAAAAAAGATTTATTCTCAATGCGTGAAAGATAAACAGAAAATATATATGGCCTAGACATAAATATTCCTATCGATGTTGCGCTTAAGCAGGATGAACAATTCAATACCATGGTTTACGACATCAAAAATAGAGAGATCAGCTTCAACTTTCTCTGCAAAAGATTGGAATATTTTGTCCAAAATATCTTCATCAATTCTAAAATGTTCCTTTAGGAGTCCTCCTAACTTAGATGCGAAGCAAGAAGCTTGACATCTGCCTTAATCGCCTGATGTTTCCTAATCTCCAAGCTTTCGATACTGAAATGTCGAGACTCTAAATCTTTCATTATAAAAATGTCATTTTCCCTTAAGCAATTTCATCTATCCCTTAGAGGTTGAAATCATATAGGAGGAACTGTTGACAAGGTCGCACCCTTTCTTCACTTATCACTCCTAATAACAAAATTAGTCAAAAATATTAATTATCAGAACGAAATCCATAAAGATTGAAGCTTTTTTTTTTTTTTTTTTTTTTTTTTTTTTTTTTTTTTGTGGGTGTGGAATTAAACCTAAAAGCAATAGAAAGAGAAACTTATTTCAAATCTTACCAAATTAGCCATTTTCCCTAAGGGAATCTCCCAATAACATCACAGACTAATTTGCGCTGGAACTCTGATGACCGTTATCTTCATTTGGCTGAACCTACCAAATTAGAATAGCCATTCCAAACCCCACCAACAATTTCTCAAAGCTCTAGCATTAAAAACGCATCCATATCATTCTTGAATTGATCTGAATATGAGGTAACTTTTAAAACTTTTTTTTTTTTTTTTTTCGCCTTTTTTTTTTTACCAAATTCTTGAGGCAAAATACTATGCCTTTCTGTTTATTCAATGACAGGAGTTTCCAAAAAATTTCTGGGAATCTTAAAAGCCAATGCAATGAAATAGAAGATGAACAAAATGAAATAGAGTCTTTTGGGAAAAGGCACTGTAAGAAGACCAGGCAACTCTCCTGCAAAATATTTTCGGATAGAAAGGTAGGGTCTTGACAACGAGTGTTAAAATCATTGTTGTTAGGTCATTGAAGAAAACGTGGAATTAAAAGGAGTGGGATTTTGAATTTGGTTTGGTAATTTAGATTTACAGCTTCTATTGAGTTTTTGCACTGCAAAAAAAGTGATTGGATCCTGTTGAACACCCAACATTGCCGCTATTCTAAATGTGGTGTAAAGCTTCAAAACAAGGCTCTTTGAAGTCAGAGTGTCCTTGATACCTTCATTACTATCAATTCCTTTATAGTTCCAATCCTAATTTCTGTGTGCAAATCATTGCAGAACTTTATAAGTCTTTCAAAATTTTATAAAAGTTAACTTTTTGTTTATGAAACAACATTAACATTTCGTCTATAGTCAAATAGCCTTTAATGTGATGAATTAATATATAAGTGGACTCATGAAATCCAACTTATTTAGATTTATAATAATGACATCTATATTTGCTTAATCAATTATCTCAATTCACAGAATATTTATTTTACTTATTGTATGATTAAAGGGGAGATGATAAAAAATCACAAATAAAAAGCAAGCAAAAGAGATTGGAAGATAATTAAATATAAGAAATGGTGGTGTGAGGACCCTGGTCGAAGCTAAGTTGGTGTGTGGTGAGTGGTAGTGTCAGTTAAAAAAAAATGGAACTTGATGGATAGTTATAGTATCGTGTCTTAAATTATTACAGTGGTATAGAAGTTTTATTGTATAGATAGGTTGTATTGGAGTTGATAATTAGAACGGTATGTAACACACTAGGTGTGAATAATTTTTTTGGGCCACTGGCAAGAGTGTGCATAAAACCTCAAACATAATTCTAAAGATGAAATATTGGGTTGATCATGTGGTTGTATTTCTGTTTAAAAATAAAATGTTAAAATTCGAAAAGTTTTTATGATATGTGTCATACTAATGTAAACATTTTCATGCTTGTTGCCAGTTGCTCAAAAAGATATTCAAGCTAAGACAGCTCCTCTATTAGTCATACTTTAATTTGAGGTTGAGAAGTTTTTAATGTGGTACGCGACAATGAGAGGTTTCAGTTTGTCTTGTATTCTTCTCAATAAAAAAAAAGGAAATGTGCTACAGATCAATAGGGTAACTTCTGAGCATCTAAAATATGAAAAGAAAAGTTAAAAGAGTACCTGGTACAGTAGAATTTTGGAGCATCAGGCTTTGTAGGACCATCTCCACCAGCCAGGGTGAGGGGGAGACGTGGTGGTTTCTTCAACGCATGGTTTGGTGCGTCTGTGCGCCGCCATTTAGCCATGGTTCTTTCCCTCTCTTGCTGCGTTCTATATTGGTCGTAGACCTCTGTAACCATAGGTGAGGGACTTACTAAATTATAGTTGTTTATTTATAAATATGATTTTTGTGGTGTCGTTGGCACTCTAATTAATAATGTGTAATTCAACACTAACTGGTATTAAATTATTATTACTCAAATACATAGCAAATCTGCGTAAGTATTAAAGGGTTCTCACATTGAACTGGGTGAAACGTCACCTGCTATAGTTTAATGTCGGAGACATGTTAGAGTTTCGTAAGACATGATGAAAAGTTCAATAATATTAAAACACATATAAATAATATCCAAAAAAGTTGTAAATAGTTCTCTTTCATTTGAAGATTTTTTATATTTAGAATGATCGAATCTGCTTGCTGCATCACTATGATATTATTATATAAACCAATTATTAGAAATAATAATGGCGTGTCGTCGTTGTAGGATTGTAAATGACGTTGTAGACGTAAGTTATCGCGCCTGGTCTCTTATGTATGTATCTTCATCCACGTGTGTTGGGTGAGTCTGATTGTTCGCATGGAGGTGGTGTGATGGGTCTTCAGGGCTTTCTAAATCATTCTAGAATCCATCGAAGTTTCGTTTATGTGTAAATATTTTTATTTATAAGTTTTTTTTTTTGTTATAATAATTAATATTCATAGAATCTTCTCCGTTTTCTTGTAATTAAAAGAAAAAAGTATAGGCCTTTAAATCTGATTACATCGTATGAAATAGAATAAATTTTGCTTATTGACTTGGTTTTCTTGAGTCACTCCGCTAAATGTTAGAGGAGGTCCAAAGTTCTGCTTTTTCTTGTGATCTAGAGACAATTTCAGTTATGTTTGATTATTACTTCGAAATTATAACTACAGCGAGGCGTCAAGCTTATGTGCCGAGCCTGGTCCGCCAAAGTTAAAGGTATTATGATGACACTATTTTTATTAGTTGGCTGTATAGTAGATATACCAAGGTATAGCTGCAATCCCAAGATGTTAGTCTAATTAACTACCAAGTCGAAAATAAACGTATCCACGATTGCAAAACTTTGATTGAAATGTGGTGCATATTGCAATCACGCTGCAAAGCTCACAGTGATTTTGCAGCTGTAAAATAATTAATCAACTATAATTTTTTTTAATATCCTATTTAAAAACTAGTTTAAAACGCCTAATTGCACAGATTGCTTATTGTAAATTTAAGTTTAATTTCACTAAAAAATACAACCAGAATTTCTCCTATAATTAAGCACAAAAATATATTTTTTTTTTTTACTTTCTAAGTAACTCCTTTGAAATCTTTTCGTGACAAACGCCCAAATTAATGTCGACAAATATTAGAGATTTGAAAGAAAATAAAAAAAGAAAGACAAGAAGCTACGGAAGAAGGCCTATAGGAATTGCAAAATTTTCAAATGTTATTAAAGGCGTTACGGGCCAAAGAATAATTTAGTGAATTGTCTATTAATGAAATTAAGAGAATATATTATTGCAAATGATTTATTTTAAAAATGAAATTTCATGGAAAGTAAGCAAAAACTAATAAAAATAAGTAATTATACCTGCACATGGAAGTTCTTGAATAAATATATATCATACCACACACTGCATTAATTGCTTTTCATATAACTATTTGAGCTCCCATACCTATGCAGAACTGGATTTCTTTTATTCGAAAGCTGGCTCAAAATTGATAGCTATATTATCTTATATTTATCTTCTATATGTCGGTTCAATGATTGGTTTTTTTTTTTTTTTAATTAATTAGTTAATAGTTTTGAATTTGTCAATTCTACCCGAAGAGAATTTCCTCCAAAGAAATGGGTTGAAGTTAATGGAATTTCTGGCTTGGTTATAACCTCTTTAGGACACCTCGAGCTTTGCTCGATTCTTTCTTGTTTTGGTTTGTCCACTGAATCTTTCTTATCTCAAGAAGGATTTCCTAAACTTGGAAATGTTAAGGTCATTAAGATTTTTTTATGAAGAATTAATGTTTGTGCGAGTCCTCTAACGTGTGGACCCAAACATACATTTGAAAAAAAAAAACAGAAAAAAGAGCTGGTATTTGTGGGTTTTACCTTAACTCCGACATGTGTGGATCCACACAGAAGTTTTAAAACAAAAAAAAAATAAAAAGGAGCAGCTGGTTTTGTTGTTCAAAAAAGGCAGCAAAATTATAAAAATGAGTACCTATTCCTTTTCAACAAAAGTTGGTGGACGTGTGGCGTGCGTTATTTAAAACGCTTTCCTTAAGGGTTCCTAAAATTGGGAAAGAGAGAAAATAGTGAGAGACAATCTATTGTGGGGTTTTTGGAAAACCTTAGAGCGTGTCACTATGTTTTGTAATCTCATTTTGTAGCTACTATTTTTAGTAAGAGAGAATTATTGGAGTTTTTTCCCGTGGCACGGTAGCCCCATACCAGTTGAAGGTGAACTCCGTAAATTTCAGTGTTCTTATTTTTCTGATCTGCATTTACCGGTAATTTAAATTGCGTAGATGTTTTTGTCCCGTGGACGTAGCCCATAACAGTTGAAGGGTGAACCACGTAAATTTCAGTGGTCTTATTTTTCATCTGGCATTTACGGTAATTATTTAATTTTTACCGTGGTTATTATTTATGGTGGATTCGATCGTCAATATGCAATACGTAATTATTGGAGGTATATGTGGTAATAGTAATTTTATTTTACTTTTACCACCGGTATTTTTCCGTCGGCCCCACTCGGGATAAGTTATAATCCCAACATTAATTCTATTTTGGATATGTTAAGGTTTTTCTTAGATTTAAAAATTCAAGAAGATAATTTATTTCCTGATTAAAAAAAAAAAAGAATCGTAATATTACAATTAAAAAGGGAAAAATATTTTAACTCTCACTTCGAAATGTGTAATTTTAATTATCCCTACTAATTTAATTTTATGATATGAAATGATCAATATCTGAAATAAATTAAAATCCTTAATATGTTTATTATTATAACAATGGCTAATGTTTGAACCAATTTTGTGAGAACTAGACTGATCAGTGAACTGGTGAACACATGTTTCATTGAATTAAAGAATTCAACCAGGTTAAATACGGTTCAATCGAATTTTTATATATAAAATTTTTAAATATATTTATTAAATACAATTGAAAACATAGGTTAAAAAATTTTTGAAATTAAATAAAATGAAAGCAGGTCTAGATTTGACTATTACAAAAGAATAAAGAAATTACTAAATAATATAAAAAATATTAATTTAATACTAAAAAAATCAATTATTATTATAAAATATAATATTATTTTTTCATATTTAGCTTTTAAATTGGACAATTTAGTTGTTTTAATTAACAAAATAACTTTGAGCTTGAAAATAGTACCGACACTACCAACAAAGAATTTGTGGATCCCACTTGAGTGGGCACACCACCACCAACACTTTTTTAGGTAAATGATGAGCAGTTCTCTCATTTATCTCAATTGTCTTAATTAGATGTGTGTGGGTGGGCTCATACACTAGTGTAGATAAGTTAGCCAAAAAATTGTGTAGTTTTTACAAATAGGAATTCAATATTGGCTTGGTGTATGGGTGATTCATGACCTATGTGTGGGGTACAAATTAGTTATCAGCTGCATAAATCAGCAGAACCAAATGCCCTCTTAATTGCAACTGTTACCAATATTTTTCTAAACACCGTTATTTATTAACTAATCACTAATTACGACCAGCGACCACCTATCAAATGGTATGAATAGCTAAATCAAATGAGTCTTATATATGCCCGCTGTAAACTACATACTTATATGCTATATATGTCACCAAGTTGCTATATTTATATACTTCCATATTATATATGAATTATTTTGGTAAATAAATATATTTTTCATATTTTCAAATTGTCTTTTTATTAAAAAAATTTTGATAAAAATAATATTTTTAACTTAATTTCTTATATATAATATTAATTATTTAAATGACAGAAACTAAGTTAACTAATAAAATTAAAAATTTTAAATAACAATTCTAGTTATATTTATTATTTAAATTAAAAATTTTAATTTATATAAAACTTCTCAATTAAGGATGCACTGAGTTTTCCACTTTATTATTAAATTTAGTGATGTTATTTTATGCACCATTAAAGATTTTTTATTTTTATTCTGATCAATATTTAAAAACGTGTATTATATGTATTACTTTCGTTGTAGGCACTAGTTATTTAATTTATGATTTTTATTATTTACGAAAATGATGTTCATTGTTATTTTAATTTCTAGCCAAAAAAAATTGATTACAATAATTAATAAAATATAAATAAAAATATAAGACACAATTAATAATTAAACAAAATATTTACTAGGTTTGATTTTATTTCGTATCAAGATTCTTTCCTATGAAAATTGAATAAAGATATACATAAATCTAGAAATTAAAAATAATATTTGTAACAATTTATAAAAAAAATTAATTTTATTATAGAATAAGAAAATATTTACTCAATAATAAAAATAACAATAATAATTTTCTATTCACAATAAATAATTATTATAATAAAATAAAGTTAGACCAACTTATACGAGTGAACCACAAATTAAAGATTCAACATATGAAACGATGAAACTTATGATTATAATATTCTATGTATAAACACAAAAAATAAGGAAATTTAGAACTTCAATTATAATTGATAGCAAATAATCATAATATTGATATTAAATTAAAATTAATATATTAACGATTGATAATGATAATTCAAGCGATGAGCGTTTGATGTACCCTTATAGTGAAACTTCTTGATAATAAAAATAAAGAAATTCTTGATGGTAAAAGTAAATAAAATCTGTGTGGATAAAATAAATGTGCATCTAGTGGTAATATTCAATATATAATTCCAAATTAAAATATGACAATTTATATAGTAAGCTTACAATTTCTAATTAAGATATGACAAAACTTCTCCAATAAGATATAATTCAAAAATGTTAGTTAGCATAAAACTTCCCGATAAGGTGTCGTCTTAAATTCTCCACTTTCTTAAATTTATGATTATTTTAAATACCATTTCTTATTTTCTGTTAATATTTGTTAGCTAGAACAATTTTACCATGTTATAATATTAGAATTAGTTTGTTTTAGATAATAATTATCATTGTAACAGATTTATCTTTATCACTTTGTTAGAGTTAGAGATAAGGTTAAAGAGTTAGAAAGTTAATAAATACCTCTGTACCTGTACGCATGAAAGGATGAGATGAGTCCTCTCACAATTTCTCTCTAAGTCTCTACATGGTATCACAGATTTAGAGAAGGATTGAAACCAAACAAACACCATCAACTACAATTGTCAACAACATGAATACCAAACAAGTATCCCTGCACACGTCAAATAATAAAGACAAAAAACTGTACATCTTGATGAGACGATTATGCATTATGGCGGAATTGGTGAAATGCGAATTGGTGACACGAAACAAAAGCATTAGCAACAGTAAAGCCACCAGAGACTGATCCAAATTATCAAGCTTGGCTTACAGACAATCATAAGGTACGAAGCTGGTTAATTGATTCAATGAATCCTTCGAATATGCAACGTTTTCTTCGACTATCAACAGCAAAGGAAATATGGGACGCTGCAGCTAAGACGTTCTATGACGGCACAGATGAAACACAATTATTTGAGCTAAACAAGAGATCCTTCACAACGATACAAAATGGACGACCGCTGCCGACATACTATAATGAACTCGTGGCTATTTTCCAAGAAATAGACATGCGAAATGACACTATGGAAGGTACTGTTGCTGCAAACTCATAATATATTAACAAGAATGCGAGTCCATATTTTCCTTGGAGGTTTGGATGCTGAATTTGACCAGGTTCGAGGAGAGGTATTACGAGCTGAACCAAAGATGGATCTTGAAAAAACATATGCATACATTCGCAGGGCAGCGCAACAACAACAAGTCTCATGTCAGCTGTGAAAACAACTGAACCAACTGCTCTAGCAGCAAGGAACCCACGAGGTAAAAATTTAGTTTCAAAAATTGATATGCTTTGTAATTACTGTGGTTGCACGGGCCATACGGAGAAACACTGCTATGAGAAACGAGGCTATCCAACGTGGTGGGATTTCAACAAAACACCAAGGAAAGTCATACCACCTGGATTTGAAGGATCTAAAGGCAAGCAAACTGATGCTCCATCAGCAAATGTAGTCCAACCAGGTAAGGCCGAAAACTTTTTGCATATTACAAAGAATCAAACTTGGCATTGACTCAGGGACAACTAATCATATGAGTATGAATGATAATGAATTAATTGGATATCGGAAAAGTAATGAATCACATATAGTTGCTGCTAATGGAAGCATTGCACCAATTTTAGGAGAAGGGACTGCTATACTTTCTGATACTATCACACTTGATACAGTCCTTATTGTACCTACCCTTAAACAAAATTTGTTATCTGTCAGCCGTGTAACCACAACTTTACATTGTTGTGTTACCTTTTTTCCTTGTTATTGTATCTTCCAGGACTTGTTAGCGAGGAGGACGCTTGGCTTTGGTGTTAAAAGGAACCAACTATACTATCTAGATCTTACAATCGAGGGTCATGAGAGGTTTTGCAATTCGGTTCAGTCTAGAGCCGTAGGACTTGGTGAAACAACAGTGTGGTTATGGCACCGAAGGTTAGGACACATCTCATTTGGGTATTTGAAACAATTGAAGCCTTTGTTATTTAAGAATTGTGATGTTTCAAATTTTAAGTGTGACATTTGTGAGTTTGCAAAAAGTCATCGTGTCACATATTCTCCTAGTTTGAATAAAAGTTTTTCCCCTTTTGATATTATACATTCTGATATTTAGGGCCCTGCAAAAGTAAATTTTTTTTCCAATGCAAAATATTTTATTACATTTACTGATGAGTGTACACGATTTACATGGGTAAATTTGTTGAAAAAGACAAGTGATGCACCATCTATCTTTAAAGAATTTCACAAAATGGTAAAAAATCAATTTGAAAGGCAAATTAAAACTTGGAGAACTGATAATGCAGCTGAATTTTTAACACATGATTTACATGATTTTTTAAAAGTAAACGGTGTTCATCATCAAACCTCATGCACATACACACCCCAACAAAATGGATTGGCAGAACGAAAGAATAATTGTAAGAGCATCGCTTTTTGGAATGAATGTTCCAATTTTTTATTGGGGTGAAGCAGTAAAATCAGCTGTGTATTTAATGAACAGGGTACCTTCTCGTGCCTTGAATTTTAAAACACCACAACAAAGGTTGCAACATCATTCTAAACGAGTGCATATACCAATAAACAAATGCATGTACCAAATCTAGAACCTAGAATATTTGGTTGTCTTGCATTTGTTCATGTACCAAAAGCTCTTAGAAACAAATTAGAACCATGTGCCAAAAAATGCATTTTTGTAGGTTATGGAGATTTGCAAAAAGGGTATAGGGTATATGAATCGGAAACTAAAAAATTTCATATCACACTAGATGTTTCATTTCATGAAGATAAGCCTTTTATGAAAACAATAAGCATGCATCAACTTAGGGAGAGAGTATAATCATGAAAACGAGTTGATTGCTAGGTTTGATAGTGTGGAAAATGATTTTATAGAAGTGGAACAAATAGAAGAAACATTAGCAACCAAGTATGGTCAAGGTAGTGTGGAAAGTGTTGCTTTGGCATAAGAGAATGGGCGGCTTTCAAATCAACAGGACATTGGAAGGAATGATATGCCAAATGCCAAACAACAGCCTAATCAAGTAAACTACAACAGTGCTTTCACCCCAATCCAAACTGCACCACACCAGCCACAAATGAACGACCAAACTAACCTAACAAGTGAAGTCAAAACTGAAATCCTAAACCTAGAAACTGAACTAAGAAATGAACCCGAAACTGAGACTTTTAATAGTGAAACAACTAAAACCATTTTGCCAAATCGAACCAACAGGGGAAAACCAAGAAAGCAGTATGAACTTGACGTAAGAGCTAATTCAAGGTATCCAATTAATAATTATATTTCTACTCATAATATTTCAGGTCCATATGCCCTAATTGTTGATCAATTATCCGAAGTTTTTGTTTCAAGTAATGTGCAAGAAGCTTTGGCTGATCCTAGATGGAGGAAGGCAATGATTGAGGAGTTAGAAGCATTACAGAAGAATGGAACCTGGGAAGTTGTTACATTGCCTGATGAGAAACGAATTGTTGGTTGTAAATGGGTACTTACAGTGAGGTTAAAGCCTGATGGAAGTAATGATCACTTTAAGGCAAGGCTAGTTGCTAAGGGTTTCACTCAGAAATATGGGGTTGATTATCAAGAAACCTTTGCACCTATACCAAAACTCAACACTATAAGAAATCTAATCTCTGTTGTTGTTAAGGATTGGATTTTGAAACAGTTTGATGCTAAAAATGCTTTCCTAAATGGAGGATTAGAGGAGGAAGTTTTTATGGCTTATCCACATGGTGTAAATGAAAATCTTAAACAAGAAGGCAAAGTTTGTAGGCTTAAGAAATCTCTTTATGGCTTGAAACAGTCTCCTAGGGCATGGTTTGGAAAATTTAGTGGCGAAATGAAGTCTGTTGGATATAAACAAAGTAATCATGATCATACTATGTTAAGCTTTTAAGTAAAAACATAATAATATTATATAAAAGCCAATTTAGATAAATTAAAAATTCTAGAAATCTTAGTGAAAATTACAATAAAAATACTATAAAAATTAACACTATCAGAAAACTTTCGATATGAAAGACTTGGGAAATTTGAAATATTTTCTGGGAATTGAAGTGGCTAGATCAAAAAAGGGAATTTTCTTATGTCAACGGAAACATGTGTTAGATATATTAGCTGAAACAGGTATGCTAGACTGTAAGCTAGCCGAAACACCAATGGAAGTAAGTAGCCATTTTGAAAGTGGATCGAAAGAGAGATATGATGATGTGGGGCGATATCAAAGGCTAGTAGGGAGATTGATTTACTTAACACACACTAGGCCTAACATTACTTTTGCAGTTAGTAAGGTCGGCCAATATATGCATGAACCACTTGAAAAGCATATGGAGGCTGTGTTTTGAATTTTGAGGTATTTGAAAGGACTCCAACAAAGGGGATTTTATTTAAAGACAATGGAAACTTGGATATTACATGTTTTACTGATGCAGATTGGGCAGGAGACAAAGATACTAGGCGTTCTACCTCAGGGTATCTTATTATGATTGGTGGAAACTTAGTATCTTGGAAAAGTAAGAAACAAAAAGTTGCTGCAAGATCAAGTGCAGAAGCAGAATTCAGGTCACTAGCCTAAGGGCTGTGTGAACTGATTTGGACAAAAGAAATCGTGAAAGATTTGGGGTTCGATTCAACCAAACTGATGGACTTAATGTGTGATAATCGAGCTACAATCCAAATTGCAAAAAATCCAGTTCAGCATGATAGAACAAAGCACATAGAAATTGATAGACACTTTATTAGAGAGAAGATTGATCAAAGATTGGTCCAATTGGTATTCATTAAGTCAGAAGATCAACTTGCAGACGTGTTAACCAAAGCAGTTAATGGAAGAAGTCATCATTCTGCATGTAGAAAATTGTGTATATTCGATATCCATACTAAAATTGAGGGGGAGTGTTAGCTAGAACAATTTTACCATGTTATAATATTAGAATTAGTTTGTTTTAGATGATAATTATCATTGTAACAGATTTGTCTTTATCACTTTGTTAGAGTTAGAGATAAAGTCAAAGTAGTTAGGGGGTTAATAGATACCTTTTGTACCTGTACGTATGAAGGAATGAGATGAGAATATTTTCCTCTACAATTTCTCTCTAAGTTTTCTACACTTGTAGTATACAAATTCAATAATGACAAATAGACCAAATGAGGATGTAGGTGCATTTACAATCGGGAAAAAGAAAAAGACTCTCTCTCTCTCTCTATATATATATATATATAGGTGGGCAAGATTAATATTGTCAAAATGCCTTTACTAAGTTTGACAAAAATATTATTAACGATTTTATTTGATTTGTTGAAAAACCAAAGGTAATTTTGATTGACATATTAATTTTCAATTTAAATCTAAATTATATTGGATAAAATAAGAAATTATATTAAATAGTGTCGGACTATATTTATATGATAATTTAAACCTACTAATCTATGTCTGCTATACTACATACTTACGTACTATATTTCACAATGGGTTGTACTTAATATATTATTGTCACAAATTTGCTATATTTATATTTTCCTATATTTGCGTACTTCCATGTGACGTCTTGAATTGTTTTTGGTAACATAAATACTTCTTTATACAACAATATTTTTTCATATTTTCAATTTTCCTTATAAACAAATATTTTTAATATAATTTGTAATTTAAAAATGTTATTTTTTACGTGATAACATAATTATTCAGATAAAAAACCTTATATATGAAGAAAAGTAGTTAACCAAATATAGGTTTCTTTTATAAAAAAAATAAATTAAAACAAATTTAAATAAATAGTTTTTTTAGTTATATTTATATTTTTAATTAATTTATAGAATTCCCATGAGAATTCTATTAAATTTCCATTTTAATTAAAGTTTAATAAGATTATTTTATCACCATTAAACATTTAATTATTTTGATTCTAATATTTAAATTCTATATATGCTAGCTATAAACTACTGTCATACTTATGTCGAAATTTGCTATATTTATATATTTTTCCATATTTCCTAATTTATTTTTGGTAATTATACTTATATTTCCAATAAATTCTCAATATAGTGCTCGATTCATTACTGAATTCCGCATTCAACTAACCTAGCTAGCATCATGCCCCATTTTTAGAAGCCTTGCTAGCTTTATTTAGCCCTCTCTTTGAATTTTCTAGTTTGTGAAATATCACATAACAATTAAATTAAAACTTTTAAATATAGTTATATTTGGTTTTTTAAATAAATATTTTTAATTAGTATAGGAATTATCAATTAGAGATTGTATTAAATTCCACTTTATTCAATTTTCCATGAGTTTATATTTGTAGACCATTAAAATTTTTTTATTTATTGTGTAATAGTTACAGATATTTTGTTTCAATTTATTTGTTTGCAAAAGATTTAATTTACATATATGTTAACTAATTTTATTTATATTTTAATTATTCTTTGCAATTTTGTAATAAATTACAATCATATCTAAAATGTCAATTTTGTTTAATAAGAATTTAATTTTTAATTAAAAGTTAAAATTTTGATATATTTAGTCTTCTTTCTTAATTTTGCAACAAATTATTGCATCAAAATGGATGAGATTTCAGACAACGATACACCATTTCCGCATAGAGCTGGATATCGTTTTCTGATTCAATATTCGTCGAATTGGAAAGAAGAAGATGGGGTTGATATAGAGAATCAAGTGAATTTGTTAAGAAAATTGTACGATTCAAGGGCTCCATATGTTAGCAAGAACCCTAGAGAAGCATTTCTTAATTATAGAGATCTCGACATTGGAAGCAATCCAAGCAATTTCACAAAATTTCAGACAGCTGAAATTTATGGACACAAGTATTTTAAGAACAACTTTTGGAGGTTAGTACAAGTGAAGACTAGAGTTGATCCAGATAATTTCTTTAGGCATGAACAAAGCATACCTCCTCTTAATAAATTGTCATAGATATTCGATAAATAATTTATTATATATAACCTCCTTTTGTACTAAGTGGTGATCCGATCTTGTTGTTTTGTTTCTCAGGAGGAAGGAAGAATAATAATATTCAATATATTAATAGTATAATAAAATATTTAAATTTTAAATATTTATACAAAGAAACTTTTACCTATACCTAGTGTATGAACTAACTTATAAAACTAATAAGGGTTTCCGGCTTTTCAATAAGACAAAATGACAAAATAACATGAAATTTTAATAGTTTTCCTTAGATGTCAAATGAGTGTATCATTGTCTTTCCATCGGGGAAAAATGATAAACTAGTAAAAAATTAGAAAATTACTTAATTACTTCACTTATGCATAAATCAATCAATAATTTTTAGGGAAACAATTAACTAGATCAGGTTTATGGTCATTTATGGACCAAACCAATGAAATTAAGGATTCTTATTGAAATAATGATATTTCTAACTATATATTTGAAAAAAGTGATAAAATCGGAACACTTTTTAAAAAATCATTTGTTTCATTTATTTGGTTTATAAATAGGGTTATGGATCCAGTTTAATTTCCTAACTTTTATTTCAAAAATTTTTTATTGTTTTTTTTTTTAATCTTTTTTGCTCTTGGTAAAATGATAAGTAATTTCCTCATATATCTCGTATTGGTGTGTGGGTGGATTCGTACATTAATGGTAGACAAGTATTATCTAAAAAATTATAGTAGTTTTTGAAGGGATAGACTTGCTTAGATGAGCCTCACCTATATATGTACTAAACTAATAATAATTTTGTTAAAACAAGATATTTTTTAACATATACCATATACCGAGAGGAAAAAAGAATAAAGTAAGAATAATTTTTAAAAATTTTTACTTTCATTATTTTGATTTATAAGAAGAGCCATGAACTTTATAAATAATTATTCAGTATGGCTTGATATATGAGCCCTCCATATAAAGGTGTAGGTAAATTTTTTCCAATTTTCAATTGCAAGACAATAAGGTTTCTGTTAAAAACCCAACTACCAAGCAATGAATACACACCGTTTTGATCCACGGTAAGGAAATGCTTCGATAAACGAACTTTGTAGAACTTCAACCATTGAGATAATCGGCTAAGTGAATCGAACTGTCGATCGGTTGTCCACAAAACAGAAAGGGAAAAATTGGAATGTTAGAATAAAAACGACAAAGGATGTATATTTCAAGTCTTCTTATATATGCAGATGATAAACGACTGTCAATATATATACATATATAAAAATTTTAGGTCCAAAGCCTTAAATTTCATCATCTGGCTCTATTAACTAGTACCAGTAACAAGCACATAGCCAGTTAAATTATCGTATACAAAGGTAATAAAAGAACCGATAAAAATTAAGCTTGAGGCTCCTTCTTCATCTGCACCATGGCTGGACTCTCAGAGCAGAAAGATTGATTTGACATTTTCTCGTAAATTGAGTTGCTGGGATGTGAACCACACGCTTTAGGTGTAGGTTTGCCTTTGTACGATTTGCAGACATAAGCTACGAAATTTCCATAGTCCTGCAGGCATAACACGTATCATGTTCATAAAAAAGGGTAAAGAAAAATTACTGCCGTGAGGAAGGGAATAAACAGAAGGAGAAATAAATAAAAGCTACTATTACCTCAAGCAGAGGTGTTTCATTCACAACTACCCATGGAACGTATTTGTGAGGAGGATTAAGATTATCTGTTTTGCTTCCATATTGCAGTAAAAGCTGCATTTTGGCTCAAATCAAGTCAGATCGTGGACCACTGAGTACAGAAGGTCAAGAATTTAAACTGTGACTGCTCTGTACAATTTTGACCTTAAAAAATAAAATGGGAATGAAACTGAATCACTAAATTTAAGAGTGAACCGAACAAGACATGACCAAAAAGAAAAAGGCAAGTGGAAGTATTGATATTGTCCTAATCCATAAAATTACCCTTCAACTTCAGAGTTTTATTCCTATGTATTTCAAAATTTTCGAGACGTTTCATATACATTGAAGTTGTAATTTTTAGTAACAATCTTGCACTTTGGATGATTGTTGTAATTTTTACTAATAACTTTTAGAGATCCATCGAGCCCTGAAAGTGCTTATTTATAAAAATATTCCAACTTAAGGACATAATAAATCTCTCGTCTAAATTTCAAAAGACAACTTAATTTATTTATGTATTAATCCTATTTATATCAGTGAAAGAATAAATAGATTAATCATTACCGAACCTGTTTTCCTCTTCCGCTGTCGTAGCAATCCTTAATGGCTTCACTAGAAAACTTTAACTGTTGAGCACACAATTTCCAAGATGCCTCTGCTCCATTTTGAGCAATAATTGGAGGAGAAGATTGCTCTTCTATGCACTTAATGAACTTGAAGTGCTTCATCTGTTAGTGGATTAAACAAGAAATTAGAATTACAAAAGGATTTTTTAACCCCCAATTTTTAGGTCTCAGGATCAAATTGTGTGCAAATTTATTAAAAAAAAAAAAAAAAAAAAAAAAGAAATTAGAATTACAAAAGGATTTTTTTAAAAACGCCCTGCAATTTTTAGGTCTAAGGATCAATTGGGTGTTGGCCAAATTATATATATATTATAATAAAAAAAAAAAAAAAAAAAAAACGGAAGAAGAAGAAGAAGAAGAAGAGAGAGAAGAAAAGCTGGCTTACCACATCTGGCAAAATGTTAATTATGCAAGCGTGAATGGTATTAAGGTAACATTCATCTTCTCCATGCTGTAAAAATACCAAAGGAGATAACGACTGTATTCAAAAATTAATCAAAAAAATACAAGCAAGATTGCGAATTGGAATCTTGAAGATGGAGATTTCACCTGGCAAATGATGGTGTTGTTGGATTGTCGTATAGCATTGCCCCAAGGAATCAGCTTAAGATCAAGAATGCTCATTAGATCAGTCTTGACAACCTTTGCCAAGTCAACCACAATAAAATTCCTGCAATATGGACAAAGAGTTTCATAATACAAAGAAAGAGCAACTTTCTTGGAATTAAGAACTTGAGGAGCTGGTTCTACGGCAATTTTGTTTCTTGAACAAGAGACAAACAAGAACAAGAGAGAACTGTAGATAGAGAAACAGAGTACTTTTCTGGAACCCATTTTCTTTGTTCTTTTACAGCTTTTAGTGCTCTGAAAGTTTCAATGTATAGACTTCTAGTAACTGCTGTATGGCTTTCGTACTCCACTGTTGGTTAAGTTAGGCAAATATTTTGGTTTGGACTTTTGCGTATGGGACATGTATTTACCATCGGTGTAGTTATAGGCAACAAATTTCCAAGACATATTCACAGTTTAAACAATCTTAACCAATAATGCCTATGATATTAATGCTCTGTCAAGATTAGTTGAAATTTTTAAATGATGTGTTGCTATCCGCATAGGAAAATATAATCGTAATCTGATATATATATATATATATATAAAATATAATCGTAATCTGATATATATATAATATATATATAATAGTATAACTTTGGTTTTGGAAAGTCATCAAACCAAATAATATGGCAAGTAGCAAATTGATGACATTGTCAGTCTTTCTTCTTTCGCATTTAAAAGAATAATCTGATCTCTCATGTGTTGATGCATATATAACTTTGTTTTGAGTCATCAAACAAATAATATGCAAGTAGCAAATGATGACATTGTCAGTCTTTCTTCTTTCCATTTAAAAGAATAATCTGATCTCTCATGTGTTGATGCACAGTAACTGCCCCACCATTTCTGATCTCAACTTGCAAATTAGGTAGGTGCTGAAATTGAGACCAAATGAGGGTGGAGCAGCTAGTTGTCAATTCTTGAATGCCTGCCTCATATAAGAAGTTCATAGACTTGGAATTCTTTTTAAAAATATCTTATGTTCTTGACTTTTAAAAAAAATAAAAATTCATAATCATAATTTTCTTAAATCATATCAAAATCCTGGGTTTGCTAAATGGCAAGATTCAATTCCTTGTTAAAAGAAATTTGTTATTAATTAAAAACAAGTGTGGTCGTTGAGCCCAACACTCTTCCCATAGGAGAAGCCGCCCATTTTTCCCCAACGAAAAAAACGTCTCTCTAATAGCTACATTAACCTGTTTTCTCCTGCAATATTAGCTTTTGCTTTATTGATGATAAATAGTTAAAATGATGAATGAAATGGAAGATGAGAACAGTTCCGTGGACTTTGACATGCAATTGATAGGGAATTTCTTGAGTTTCGCATCAAGAGGAGATAGGATTGGACTGAATCAGATGTTGAGAGCTGGTACTTCTCCTAATGTTCAAGATTATGATAAGAGAACTGCTTTGCATCTTGCTGCTAGTGAAGGCCATGCTCCTATTGTTGAGCTTCTTCTTCATTACAATGCTAATGTCAATCTCAAGGATCGCTGGCAACGCACTGTACAACCTTATTTACTCTCAATCTATTTACTCTTCAAGATTTTAAAATTTGAAAAGCAGTAATTGATTCAGTCTCTTTTGTTTGGTAATATTGTTATTATTAAGCCCTTGACAGACGCAAGACTGTATGGACATAGGGATATATGTAGAATTCTGGAAGTACATGGAGGCAAGGATTTTATCAATGATCAACCAATGGTAACATCTTCATCTTCTTCAGAGAGGGTTCGTGACACTACTTCTTCTGATTTTTTAACTTGTTCTTCACTTCTGCAGACAGTTAGACATGAACAAGACTGCAACGAATTGAATTTCGACATTTCAGAACTGAACACAATTCAATCATCAACAGTTGAACAGGTACATATATACTATAAAAGATTGTTCAGTTATTAAATTCATAAAATTTTGTATATACTTCCTTAAGAAATTAATTAATTGGTCGTGGAAATTCTCTCTGATAATTACAAGGGGGTGTATGGTGAATCCGTCAAGGTCAAATGGCGTGGAACGTGGGTTGTTAAAACTGTGATTAAGAGTCAGATTTACCTTCCTGAAAAAATGTATGCTTAACTATACCTTTCCTTTAATATTATAATTAAGGAGATTTAATTCGTATAATTCCAGGTTTTTTTTTTTTTTTTTTGAGAAATTACATGCAGGATTTTGTCCGCCAAGGATAACACTCTCTTGCGAGAACTTCGGCATCCTAACATTTTGCAGTTTCTTGGTTCGATTGTTCATGGGGACGAGATGATTCTGATTACTGAGTATCTTCCAAAAGTATTTTCTACTCAAGAATCTTTTTATATTTTTCAATTGTACTTTATTGTGGTTTTTCATTTATACCCTAATTTTAAAATTTAGTATTAACTAAAATGTGCTTAAGCTTAATTATCAAGTATCAACGAATGCAGGGGAATTTAGATGATCTTTTGTCCAAAAAAGGACGACTTGACCTGCCTATTGCTCTACGTTATGCGCTTGACATTGCTAGGTGATTTTACTTTTGTTGCTCTCCGGCTCTACTTTCATATTATAGCAATTTTCTTTACCAATTTTTGATTAAAAACTAAAAATTTGTTTAATGACTTAAAAAATTTTTGTAGGGGAATGAATTATCTTCACGAGCACAAGCCCTTGCCTATAGTTCATAATCATTTGGATCCCAGGTCAACTTTTTTTTCCTTAAACATTATATTTTGACAGTCGTAAATGAGTCGAGTCAAATTTGATTACCATAAATAAATCAAATTTAAGCTCGAAATCTATCGTATCAAAAGGACATCAATATAGTTTTAATTAATTTTGACTTATTGAATTATCTCATGGGATAAATTCGCTCGACTCAATAAAATTAGCTTATGAGCTTGGCTCGACAAGCTTATGAAATGAGCTCGAGTTCTACTCGTTTATTAAAATAGCTCGATAGCTCAACTGGAGTTCAACTCGATAAGTTATCGAACGAGCTCGAACAACTAATAAGCGGTTTGTCTCATTTGCAACTCCGCATTTAGTGGTATATACGAATTTTATATTTATTTATTTCACATAATTAAATAAAATTATACTATTTATAAATAAAATATTATACATTAAAGATTCATGTATACCAAATAAGAAATTAATTAAATAAAAATTTGATGGCGAGTGTTATTTTTTTGGATGTAGAAACTTGTTACAGGATGAAGCTGACCACTTGAAGATTGGAGAGTATTGGGTTCAAATGTTGTACAAACAAATTCATCCAAACCAAGACATGCGTATGTTATCGCCTTTTTATTCCATTTAACCTATTTACCATTCCAGTGAAAACCTATTTATGTACTTTCCTTTTTATATTTTTAACTTTGCATTTAGCAATCCAAAATACTAATTTTATGTTATTGCCCCACTTTTCACTTTACTTTTCCTAATTGCTATTGTATCTGAAGAGCCTTTTTACTCTTGAAGGCCAAAGAAAGGATGATCCCAGCAGCACCAGCAACAAATCAAACGACACCAGGAAAGATCTTTGCAGCTTTGGACTTATATTTTATCAGGTACATATTTCAATAATTCTTTCTACCATTATTAATTAGAGAGAAAAACTTTATACTAAAACATAATATATATATATATATTACAGATGCTAGAAGGAAGACACCTGATGACCAACATGAAGACTGATTTCATGCATCTTAAATCTGTTGATTTTTATCCCAAGTTTCAGATAAGCCGTTGTCCTAAAAGAATTCAACAGTAAGCCATTCTCAAATTTCATTTTACTAATTTTACTTCTATGGGGTAGTCTGTTTTTTTTTTTTTTTTTTTTTTTATTTTCATTTTACTTAATTTACTTCTATGGGGTGTGCTGTTTTTTTTTTTTTTTTTTTTTTTTTTTTTTTTTTTTTTATCGGACCTTGAATTACTCGATTAGATAATAATAAAATAAACTTGTTTGTTTGAACTGAAATGATAAGCTAAGCTACTTGTTTGCATTAAAAAGTTTCTTTTTACAGGTTATTCAATAAGTTATATAACTTATTATAACAACAACTAGCATCGCCCTTACAATTATAAAATGATATCATAATTCATTTCATTTCTTAGTCATTGAGCAATTCATTTTATCATATCACTTTTTAATCATTCAGCTTAATATGTCGTTGATTCAGATTTAGGGTTCAGAATTTAATCCAAATAAATGCACCATAACTCAATTAAAATAAGTTTTACCTTTTGTAGGAAATGTAATTAACATGCATTATTATTATTTTTTTTGCAGACTGATAGAAGATTGCATAAGCAAAGATCCTAATCCAAGGCCTTCATTTGGTGCTGTTATAGAAATTTTAGAAGAAGTTTCCACCAGTCTAGGGAGAGGTGCATGCCCTGTTTGCTAAGTCAGTTCATAATGTTGTTCAGGATGCAATAGTTACTTGTACATTGTGCCATAATTGGTTGTACAATTCTGAATATGCAAACGGACAGCCCAAGCCCAAGCGCAAACCCAACTGCTTGACTAATTAAGGCTTTTCTGCTAGTTCTAAGTTATAGATTTTTTTGCGTTTCCTTTCCAAGGAATTCTCTCTCATTTCTATTAAAAAATAAAAATCTCTCATTTGACTTTTTTTTTTTTACTTTTTTTTTTTTTTTTCTGTTGGTGTTGTTTGCTCAAAGTGATTATTAAACGGAAATAGGTCACATGAAAACATATTTATTAGGCAAAAATTATTGATTTGTTTCAAAAAAAAATTTTTTTACCCAATAAACAATCAATAATTTTTTTTTCCATATATTGAAACTCAAATTTGGTTTCTCCAAAATAACATAAAATAAATATATAATAATGTGTGCGCATATATAATTTTGTAATAAGGAGTGCAAATGAATTTTCACATATTCTATTTAATCCACCAATTTAATCTAACATTCAAGAAATAAAATATCTCTTACCGAGTCATACCATGGAAAATAGTTTTAAAAAATTCATATAAATTTCTATTGATTGGTTGTAACATTGAAAATTAATTTTAAATATAAAATTTTTAATTAACCTAAGGACCTATAATGTAATTTTTGTTGAATAATTTAGTTTAATTGTTACTGTTATTAAGTTGTTTTCAATGTTTGTTTTCTTAGTCAAAGCTTTGTCCTATTCTCTAGGAATTTTGTTAATAATGTTCAGCAGAACATAGTCATGTTGCAGCAAATTTCTCTTTCAGTTAAGATTTTATTTTGCTCTTTGTAAGCCTATATAAAGGCTGTCATCTTGCTTAATTGGCTGTCATCTTGCTTAATTATATATCAGTTCTTTGAGCATCTCTTCTCTCTTTTATTTTTGTTTATTTCCTATCAGTTTATCAGTGGTATCAGAGCCTTGAGCCTGATTCAAAGAGAGAAAAGAGAGCCTAAGAGAGTGAAACACGTGAGGTTAGAGAGAAAAAGAGCAGCAGCTTTATTATTTGTTTCATGGCTACAGAAACAAATTTTGTGCAGGCAGCAATTCCACATTTTGATGGCCACTATGATCATTGGAGCATGTTGATTTTTGATGGCCACTATGATCATTGGAGCATGTTGATGGAAAACTTCCTGCGTTCAAAAGAATACTGGACAATCGTCGAAAACGGAATCTGTGCACCAGCAGAAGGTGAAACTTTGACAGATGCCCAAAAGACAGAGTTTGAAGCAAGAAAGCTGAAAGATTTAAAGGCGAAGAATTATCTCTTTCAAGCTATTGAACGTTCCATATTGGAAACTATTCTTTGTAAAGAAACTTCCAAGGATATATGAGATTCAATGAAGAAGAAGTATCAAGGCACAGCTAGAGTCAAACGTGCCCAGCTTCGAGCTTTGAGAAGAGACTTTGAAACTCTGCAGATGAATGATGCTGAATCTGTAACTAGCTATTGCTCTAGAATTATGGAGATATGCAACAAGATGCGATTCCATGGTGAGAAGATGGATGACGTGACCATTGTGGAGAAAATTTTACGCTCTCTAACGCCAAAGTTTGACTATGTTGTGTGCTCTATTGAAGAGTCAAAAGACATAGATCTAATGTCCCTCGACGAATTGCAAAGCTCTTTATTGGTGCATGAGCAGAAAATGAACCGAAGTTCAAACATGGAACAGCAAGCTTTGAAAGCTTCTACCTTTATTCCTTCCTCAAATTTAAGAGGTAGGGGTAAAGGGAGAGGTAGAGGAAGAGGAAGAGGAGGTCGAGGCAATGGTAATAGTAGCAGAAATTATAAAGGTGATGAGCAGAACAAAGGAAGAGGACATGATCAACAATATGACAAATCCAAAATTGAGTGTTATAGGTGTCATAAATTTGGTCACTATCGCTCCGAATGTCAGACCAAGTTGCCAAATGATATTGATAAAGGACAGTAGTCGAATTATGCAGAAAATGATAAAGGAGAAACCCTTTTGATGGCTGTTCAAACAAATGATAAACCTGACTCCGATATTTGGTATGTTTATACCGGTTGCAGCAATCACATGTGTGGAAGTAAGTCTTCTTTTGCTTATTTAAATGAAAAGATAAACCTGACTCCGATATTTGGTATGTTTATACCGGTTGCAGCAATCACATGTGTGGAAGTAAGTCTTCTTTTGCTTATTTAAATGAAAATTTTCAATCTACAGTAAGTTTTGGTGATTTATCTTCTGTAGATGTGAAGGGGAAGGGTGACATTAACATTAGAACCAAGAATGGTTTTATAGAAAAAATAGCTAATGTGCTTTATGTTCCTAGCTTGAAAAACAATTTATTAAGTGCTGGGCAGTTGCAAGAAAAGGGTTATATAATCACTATTCAAAATGGAGCCTGTGAAATATATGATCCTTCTAGAGGAGCCATTGCTGTGGTTCCAATGAACTCAAAAAGATTGTTCCCTTTGAAAATTGAATGTGTTCAATCTTGCTTTATTGCTGAAGTGAAAGAGATTTCCTAGTAGTGGCATTTTCGTTATGGCCATTTAAGTTTCAATGGATTAAAAACTCTTTATCAAAAAAATATGGTAAGTGGACTCCCTCAAATCAATGCTCCATCAAAAGTTTGTGAAGAATGTGTTGTTGGTAAACAACCTTGTTCTCAATTCTCTTAAGGAAAGTCATGGAGAGCGAAAGATGTTTTGGAGCTGATTCATTCCGACATTTGTGGACCAATAAAACCATTTTCAAATGGAGGTAAAAGATATCTAATTACTTTCATTGATGATTATAGTCGGAAAACGTGGGTTTATTTTTTACAGGCAAAGTCTGAAGCTTTTGGAATTTTTAAAAGTTTCAAGGCCCGTGTTGAGAAAGAAAGTGGGAAAGCAATATGGGGAAATGCATAAATATCTCTTCGGCAACGGATCGTTGGTGGGTGGAGTATTGCTCAAATGGGGTTGAGAAAGAAAGTGGGAAAGCAATAAAATCTCTTCGCACGGATCGTGGTGGTGAGTATTGCTCAAATGACTTTGAGAGTTTTTGTGAAGCTCAAGGGATCCGTAAAGAGCTTACCACTGCTTATACACCACAGCCAAACGGTGTATCCGAAAGAAAGAATAGAACCATCCTTAACATGGTGAGATGCTTGCTTGCTAGGGGAGGAATTCCAAAGACTTTTTGGCCTGAAGCTGTTTGGAGCGTTCATTTACTGAACAGAAGTCCTACTTTTGCTGTTAAAAATATGACACCGGAAGAATCTTGGAGCGGCAGAAAACCAACTGTGGATTATTTCAAAATTTTTGGGTGCATAGCATATGCACATATCCCAAATGAAAAAAGAAAAAAACTTGATGACAAGAGTGAGAAGTGTATTTTTTGGGTGTTAGTGAGACATCCAAAGCATTTAAATTGTTCAATCCATTGACAAAGCAGATTGTGACCAGCAGAGATGTGGTTTTTGATGAAGAAAGCATTTGGGATTGGAATGGGCAGCAGCCAACTCCAATTATTCTTGATGATGAAGTCACAAAAGAGGAGCAACCAACTGAAATTTCAGAAAATAATGTTCCCACAGCTGAAGAAAGTTCAGTAACTTCTAAAATTCATTCCCCAACAAGTGAGGCAGTAGCAGATTCATCTCAATCTTCCCTACGTACACGAAAAAGGCCTGCTTGGATGAAAGATTATGAGGTAACTGGAGTAAATCACAATGAAGAATCTGTCACTCATTTTGCTTTGTTTGCAGATTGTGATCCCACAACTTTTGAAAGTGCTGTCAAAGAATCTAAATGGAGGGAGGCAATGGATGATGAGATTGAAGCCATCGAAAGAAATAATACTTGGCAACTTTGTGACCTTCCAAAAGGGCACAAAACTATTGGTGTAAAGTGGGTTTTCAAAACTAAATTGAAGGAAAATGGTGAAGTTGACAGGTATAAAGCGCATTTGGTGGCAAAGGGATACAAGCAAGAGTATGGGGTTGATTACACTGAAATTTTTGCTCCAGTTGCACGACATGATACAATTCGTTTGGTAATAGCACTGGCAGCACAAAATTCTTGGCCTATTTTCCAATTGGATGTCAAATCCGCTTTCTTGCACGGTAATTTGGAAGAGCAGGTATTTATTGATCAACCCCCTGGTTATATTAAGATTGGACATGAGCATAAGGTCTATAAATTAAAAAAGGCTCTTTATGGATTAAAACAAGCCCCACGGGCTTGGTATAGTCGCATCGAAACTTATTTTTTGAAAAATGACTTTCAAAAATGTCCATATAAGCATTCTCTTTTTGTTAAAATTGGGAATGGCTCTATATGGATTAAAAAAGAGCCCCAAGGGCTCTGGGCTATATGTGATGTTCTGAAATTCGAAACTTATTGTTCTTTTGAAAAAATGAACTGTTTCAAAAAATGTCCATAATGAAGCACGGGCTTGGTATAGTCGCATCGAAACTTATTTTTTGAAAAATGACTTTCAAAAATGTCCATATAAGCATTCTCTTTTTGTTAAAATTGGGAATGAGGGCCAAATGCTTATAGTTTGCTTATATGTAGACGATCTTATATTTACCAAAAATGACAGTAGAATGTTTGAAAAATTCAAGACATCTATGATGGCTGAATTTGAGATGTCAGACCTTGGAAAGATGCATTATTTTCTAGGCTTAGAGGTAGTGCAATCTAAGATGGGGTTTTTTGTTTGTCAAAAGAAATATGTGCAAGAAATTTTGGATAAATTTCAGATGAAGGATTGTAATCCTGCATCAACTCCATCTGAATTTGGTTTAAAACTTGACAAAGATCCCGAAGGAAAGAAGGTGGACAACACTCTTTATAGGCAAATTGTTGGTAGTCTCATTTATTTGACCGGGACAAGATCGGACATCATGTATGCAGTGAGTCTTATAAGCAGATTTATGGAGAGTCCAACTGAAATGCACTTGCTTGCCACAAAGAGAATTCTTCGTTACTTGCAAGGAACAAAGGATTTCGATTTGTTTTATAAAGCCAATGAAGAGTCAAAATTAATTGGCTTTACTGACAGTGATTATGCAGGAGATCAAGATGACAGAAGGAGCACTTCAAGACACATTTTTATGTTCGGAACTGGACCTGTTTCATGGTCTTCCAAGAAGCAGCCCATTGTCACTTTGTCAAGTACAGAAGCAGAATTTGTTGCTGCTACGTCTTGTGCTTGTCAAGCCATTTGGATAAGGAGAATTCTTGAAGAGTTGCAGCTCAATCAAAAAGGAGCTACCATAATTTTCTATGATAACAGTTCAGCAATCAAGCTGTCCAAGAATCCAGTACTACATGGAAGGAGCAAGCATATTGACGTGAAGTATTATTTTTTGAGAGATTTGTGTAATGAAGGAAAAATTGAATTAAGTATTGTACAAGTGAAGAGCAGCTTGCTGACATATTTACAAAGCCTCTCAAGTTACATTCCTTCCCGAATTTGAGGATTTTGATGGGTGTTTGCAGTAGAGAAGATGCAAAGCTTTAAACTGAAGCTTTTAAGTTCAGTTTAAGGGAGGGACTGTTGAATAATTTAGTTTAATTGTTACTATTATTAAGTTGTTTTCAATGTTTGTTTTCTTGATTAGAATAATTTAAGTTTAATTGTTACTATTATTAGAAGTTGTTTTCAATGTTGTGTTTTCTTAGTCCAAAGCTTTGTCCTTAATTTCTCTTAGGAATATTTGTTTTATAATGGATTCAACAGAACATGAGTTCATGGTTGCAGGCAGCAAATTTTCTGTTCAAGGTTAAGTATTTTATTTGTTCTTTGTAGCCTATATTATATGGAATTCTCTAGGAAT
Source organism: Jatropha curcas (assembly GCF_014843425.1). The sequence continues at coordinate 651,178 of NW_023591598.1, read as the reverse complement.
TTTGTTAATAATGTTCAACAGAACATGGTCATGTTGCAGCAAATTTCTCTTTCAGTTAAGATTTTATTTTGTTCTTTGTAAGCCTATATAAAGGCTGTCATCTTGCTTAATTATATATCAGTACTTTGAGCATCTCTTCTCTCTTTTATTTTTGTTTATTTCCTATCAGTTTATCAATTTTTTATTAATTTGAACTTTTCCTTTTTTATTAATTTGGCCATTGTTAACCAAATATTCAACATCACAAGTCATGAAATCAAAGAATAGAGAAAAATTTAAGTTTCTAACATGTCCATGTCTTGTATGCCATAGTCATCATATGTAAAAGTTTGTCACGCATTAATTTAGGAAATCGTAGAGATCAATGAACTACGATTTTTTGAGGATCAAATTTCAATTTAGCCCCTTAATTTTTCAGCTGCGTTCAATTAAATTTAATTTTAAGTTTGTAACCAAATTGATACAAAGTTTTATTTGCATTCAATTACACTCAAAATTGGGTTTGATTTCATTCTTGGCTTACACCGTTAGAATCCCACATCGAATAAATATCAATTCACAAAGGGCATATAATAACAATCTAGCTAATTAATTGGTTACTAGTAATTTTTTAGCATTGGTTGCCCAAATTCAAGTAAGTCCACGTCACAAATGGTATAAAACTACAAATTACGGTGTAAATGTCTTTATGTTGGAGAAAAAAAAAAATACAGAAAGAGTGATGTTTTTCTAAATGGCAATCAAATGACTGACTGAATACACATGAAATGAATATATGCAAATATTTTCTAATTTCCAAAATTGAATGAAATGCAAAATTAATGCTTATCAAGATCTGATTTTCTGAAATCACATTGAATCTGCCAATACCCATTAGAGAACAGAATATAAAATCTTTGAGCCAATTTTGGCTGAAAAAAAAAAATCAATTGCTCACAATGGAAAAAGTCAGAGGTTAAAATTGAAGTCAGCAACGTTATCATTCCCATTGCCGTTTAAAACACACATATTGATAGCGTACGACAAGTCTTATTTTGATGGTGAAGTATAGCTTACTCTACCATTTCTTCATATTGATACGAAGTTATGCAAACTAGTTATTTTTTGACCAAGTTTTTAACTTAGACATCAAGTACCAATTTTTTTTTTTTTTTTTTTTAAATAAAGATTAGCAGCAAGCTTAAATCATGGTTATGATATCTTTTTATGATAACGTTGTATCATGAATCAATTTTTACGCACTATTTTTAAAATAAAACAAAAAACACATTTATGATTTGATATTGAGAATCGAATCATAACTAATAAGATTGTGAGTATTATAATATTTTCTTTCTTTTTTGATTTAGCAATAAATAATATTACCGATTAGTTTTTATGTGTTATATAAAGTTTATTGTATTTTTTCTATCTTATCAAAGCCAAAATCTTTGAGGTCGGAATTAAGAAATTTGTAAATAAGAAAAACGATAATTTATGATTGTCCAATCAGAGAAATTCGTAAAAAAAAAATAACAAAAATGTTTTGCTATATCATATATATGATTGTCCAATACTCTTTACAAGTTGTGTGATTATCATCACCATCTGATTGCTATCAAAGCAAGAATAATGAGCATCAAAACTATTTTCACTTGAAAGAAAAGCAAAAGAAAAGGCTATACATAATGTTTTAATTAAAAGACAGAGGATGATACATTACATTCACATAAGAAAGCCATGTTTTAATTAATATTATATACAGTATTTAAAAATAGCTAGTGCATGTGGAATAAGAAAGCTGCTCGAATGTGTGTGTGTGTCTGAGTGCCAATAAATAGATTCTGTGCCAAATGCTATAAATTAAGGTTAAAAACCTAAATTTTATTATTATTATTATTAACTAAATTTGTTTTTTGTTACCTTAAATTTATCATTCAGGATTTGATTACTAAGGTCAGATTATAAAAAATAAGAAAGCCTTGGACCGTAGAAATAATATTAATAACAGATGACAGTTAAAATTGTGGAAGAATTGTGGGATAAGAAAGGCAGCGGAAGGTGCGTGCGGGAGGCAACTGATCTCGTGACGCGGTAGCAGCCTGCCGGCTCGTTGATGAGCTAGCGTTTTAGCGTGCAAATGAATAGTTTATTAACTAACACCGACACCGACCTTTAATTTCCTTGTTGCTTACATTATATAATCTAAGAAGTTCACCTTTCATTGTTAGTCAAATTCTTCCCTTCATTATTATTACTTCTTATCTAAATGAATATTAGTAATTTATTATTATTATTATTATTATTATTATTATTTAAAATTAAGAAGATTCTGGTGCGCAAAATGCTATAAATTTAAGCGGTTAGGAACAAAACTAAATATTAGTTATTATTATGGTATAGGTATTAAGACTATAATTTGTTTTTTGTTAGCGCAGTGAATAATTAAATTGGGTTATACAATGTCAGAACGATGCATATGATACTAAGCGTCAGATTAATAAAAAAAATAGAGAAAGCTTGGACGCGTAGTAGAAAATGAATGAATTAAATAAGAAAGATGACAGTTTAAAATTGTGCGGAAGAGATTGTGGGATAAGAAAGGCAGGCGAAGGTGGCGTGGCGGGAGGAACTGATCTCGTGCGGGCGGTAGCAGTATAGGCTGCCGGGTTACAGATTCGATGAGGCGTAAGCAAGTTATTAGCGTTGGCGAGCAAATGGAAGAGATACGGTGGTTATGTATGACTAACCGGCGTGGGGATACACGGAAGACACTGCGGACTATTATTTTCCTTGTTGGCTGGAGGGTAAATTATATAATCTAAGAAGTTCACACTTTTCATTGTTAGTATACGATCGGGAAGGAGGCTCAGGGGAGTGTCTATTAAGCGTCGGACTGTGCATGGTTATTATGTATATATTCTTAGTGATTTGCCAGTAAATGAATATTAGTAAATTTTTGAGTGTTATTAGAAGTTGAGTATATTAATTGTATTTATTAAGTGTTGAGAGAGGGCGAGCGACAGAGGTAGTGAGGAATCTAATTATCGTGCTTGAAATTTGTAGAAGAATAGTTGAAAAACTTATAAAAATCATGTAAGTTAATAGAAACTTTTACTTTAAATATTCGATGAGTCATCAAGTCAAGGTAGGAGGTTTGGGGTGGGTGGAAGAGTCTTCGTGTGTACAAATATTAGCGACCACATTGATAGAGTATAAACTAAATCTGAAGTTTACCTAGTATCGCGAAGAACGGTTATTTGATAAGAAAAATGGCGTTAAAAGCATCAAATAAAATATAATTTGTAGCAACTTATGCTATAAGGCAGCCTGGGCATTATTATTATTATTATTATTATTATTTACGCGCAGTTGAATCAATTATCGTGATTGAAATTTAGAATTGAAAACTTAAAATCATTAAGTTAAAAAACTTTTATTTAAATATCATTCTCTCTGTAAATATTACGCCACATGTAAGAGTATAAACTATCAGTTACCGAAGACTTATGATAAAAAATTAACATCAAATAAAATATAATTTAGAACCTTATCTAGCTAGCCTGCTTATAAGCAGCTTTATGACAATTTCTTCTAACAAAATTACAATTTACTAGTTTCACTGATTGATTTGGTGAAACATCCAAAGAACATTCTCATTGAAATATTCAACTTTTTTGGATTTTTTTTTATATTTATTTACTGTTTATGTCAACGGTTGATGTATTTCCTTTTTAGAATTGAGTAATTTGGTAACTATAGCAATGCCATAATAAATCCAGAAATTTCGCATATGACAATAAAGATTAATGACAAATGTGTACTAACTTATAGTAATCACACTCCTCTATCCAGCCAAATCCACATTTATTGTGTTATCATTGTCCTGATTTTTTAGAATTAAGGGATACAGTCAAATAAAAAAAAACTTGACTTATGATTTAATTAATCTTAATAAAACCCATAATAAATAAAATAACATGTAAATTCATTTATCAATTAATTTAATAACCATTGTAATTAATTCATTTATCAAGTAGTTTTTAGCATTTTGATTAGTCAAAATATTGATTTCTATTTTTATTTTGTTAAGTAATATAGCATTTAAACTGATTTTTAGATATTAAAATAACGTTTTATAAAAAATTAATTCATGCACTTTTTCGCTTTTAGTGTTTCATGAAAGCTACTTATACAGCTAACAGTTAGATTGTATTCGATAACAACTTTTTTTAAATAGTAGTTTAGCGCTACTTAAAAAGTTATTCGATAACATAGCATTTGGATTAGTTTTTAAAGATTATGGTATGTGAAAAGTTAACTCGAGTAACATTTAGTTTTTAGGATTTCATGAAAAGCTATTAAAACAGCTAACAGTTAAACACTACTAAAACACTTAACTGTTACCAACTATTAAAATAGCTGACAGCTAACAAAACAACTAATTTTACATAACAAACCATAAATTAACCTTACAATCTACCTTAAAGTAAACAATTTCTTTTTTTATATACATTAAAATACAGTCTAATAGAAAGTGTATGTACCACTATAATGATTTCAGGTAAAAAATAATAATTCTTTTTTTAATATCAAAATTGAACGCTACATGTATATTTGAATATTGTTTGCATTTTTTTCATAAAAATATAAAAAAGTTTTTATTAAGCTGAAATAAAACATTATACACTGAAATGAACTTTCTGGGTGGATTACACTGTAGACTCCTACTTGGGCTAGTTCTCTTTGGACTTTTATTTCCTTTTTGTATTTTCTTTGAATTTTTTTTTTTTTTTAAAGAAAATAAACTATTTACGCGGCTCCCAACACAACTGGACTTAATCCTTCGCCATTGGAACATCCATCCAACTATATATACATGTCAACCCTCCTCCTTTCGCCCCAACATAACATAATCTCAACTATTTTCTTTATTTTCTCTTCTCAACAATCATATTTATATTTTTACAAATCAAGAAACAGAACTCAGACACCCATTCTTGATTCTTGAATCTTGATTTTCCGTTTCTTTTCAATCTCCATGGGAAACTACGTTTCTTGCAAACTAGCTAACCCGCTAGTTCCCAAGAACTCAAAATTAACGAAAATTATCCTTCCTACCGGTGAAATCCGGCAAATCCAGTACCACCACCAACAGCCGACCAAAGCGGCGGAGCTAATGTTGGAAACACCAAATTTCTTTATAGTTAACACCAAGTCCCTAAAAATTGATCGGAGATTTTGTCCTCTCAACGCCGACGATGATCTTGAAAAGGCAAATGTGTATGTTATGTTTCCAATGCAGAGAAAGGACACTAAAGTCACAGCAAGTGATTTAGGTGCTCTGTTTATGACCGCCAACTCTGCTTTGAAACGGGTTTCTGGAGGAAAAGTAAGGGTCAGACCCGATATTACGGCGGATAATACAGTGGACGACGAGCGGAGGAAAAGTGACGATGAGGTGGTAGTGCCGAGGCTTAGTTTGGAAGGTATAGAAGAGGTTTCGACGCCGGAGTTTAGGCATAGAATGTCCATGTCAAGGTCAAAGAAGCCATTGTTGGAGACTATAGAAGAAGAGCCGATACGATCAAGATTATTAAGAGATAATATAAAGTTATATACTCGTTAAAATGAGTTTCCTTTTCTTATATGGTTTCTGAAGTTGAAACTTTGTTTTGTTGAAAAAACCATGAAAAAGCAGAGAAAATTGTGTATATGATTTTTCTTTTTTTGCCATGCATGAAAAACAAATGTTACTTCAACTCCTTTTATTTTATTGTTTGAGTTTTGTTCTTACAGAAAATTTTCTGGAAGATGGTTGAGGATACCCTAACTGAAGGGTAAATTATAACTTTGCATTTTGTTTTTATTAAATTTATCTAAATTTTGATTTTTACTTTAAATGAGATCACCTAAGTCATGTGTATACGGTTCATTCTTATAGGCCGATCCAATTACAAATCTGATCTTACATTAAAAAAAATAGTAATATTTTTAAAAAATATTTTTTTTTTTTATTGACTTAGTAAATGGAGCCAACCATTCGATAAATAAATTTTATAGTACCTGAAGAAATGGATAAATTGGAATTTTCAAATGGGCAAATAGTGAATTGGATTGGTGTGGTTTTTAAATTTGAATATTTGATATGATTTTAATTTTTTTATGATTTTCATCTGAAATGGAAAATTCAGATACTTGATAAAATCAAATCATTATTTATTTATCTAAAAAGCATTTATTTTATATTAAAATGATTTTAATAGATGGCAGTTTTGTTATGTATATTCTTTAAAGTGATAATATCTCAAATTTATAGGTGATAAACAGGTGATAACTCATAGGTGACCGCTAAGGATAAAATAGGTTTTTTTTTTTTTTCTTTTGAGAATAAAAGAGGGTTTTTTAAGTTTTGTAAAAGAGATGACTTTAGAGCTTACAATCTAAAATTATTATTATATAAATAACTACTAAGGAGTAATTAATAAATTTCTCTAATGTTATCAATTTTTATATTAAATAAGATAATTATTTTTATAATTTTCTATATACATTAAAATTGGAGTAATGATTTAAGATAAAAAGTAATTTAGTGGAGTTAATGAATATTTTTATAGATAAAAACATTTTTTCACATATAGGTTTTATTCGTGAACATTTATGAATTATTTTTGAAAAATATTAGATTTATTTGAATTCTTAAATATTTTACCTTACAAAATCGTTTGGTTTAATGGAGTTTGAAATGATGGAAATTTCGTGGATTTGATTATCAGTTTTTTGTTTGGTTAAGAAAAAAAAATATAATAATTTCTGGAATTAATAAATTTCATATTGAACTCTATTTTAAAAAATAAAGGAAATCTCATCTCATAATTGAAATTTTCTTAATTCCATCAATTGAATCTAAATCATTTAATTTTATTCTAAAAATACTTTTCAAATTTATGAGTTTTCTTTTCCGAAGAATGGATTTTACATTTTATAAATTTCACAAAATTATATGGATTTAAATTTCCATTCCATCAATTCAAATACTATAATTAAAGATAAATACTCAACATTTTTATTGAATTATTAATGCAATAGAAAGGGTGGCTTAATGCCACAGCAATCAATTTTTTATAACACCAAATGGACTTATTTGCCATTCCTAATTTAAATTTAACATTTTTTTTTCTCTCTCAAATCCTATCTCCTCTGATTTTCCCTTTATAATTTTCCCATTATAGAATCACTTTAAATACGAAATCTTATTCATTTAATTAACTGTCAGCCAAATATTTTATGTAAATACCATATTTCCATTCCAATTTCTATAATTATATTCATCTTCCTCATCTAACCATTATCATCATTAAAAAGGCATTGTTGAAGATGGAAACTCTCTTCATCAACCTGGTGAAGTTCAACAAGAATAATATTTGTAAACACTGTTAATTTAAAATTTACTTCTTTAATTATCTGCACAAGTATTATACTAAAATTTGTGCTTCTTGATATGGATTCATTGGTGCTTCCTAGTGGGCTTAGATGTGTTCTTATCCCTTGTTGCTTATTTTGGTCTAATTAATATGTAAGGGATATGGGCTCATAGTGTTTATTTAAGTTGTTTTAGCTTCTTAGATATGGATTCATTGGTGCTTCCTAGTGGGGGCTTAGATGGTGTTCTTCTCCCTTGTTGCTTATTTTGGTCTAAATTAATATGTATAGGGATATTGGGCTCATAGTGTTTATTTAAGGTTTTTTGGGTTGTTGTTTTGGGTTGGTTTTATGATGCATGCAATCTGCCCAATATCAAGTTGTTTGTTTTGGGCTGGAAATGACTTTATTTTGTGTTTTAGAGTTAAGCCCCTGTGTTTTGGCCCTAGGGCAGCCTAGTTAGATGCTCTTCTTTAGGGTTATGTTTGTTTAAGGCATATAAATAGCCTCCTTAATATGTAAAACGAGATTTTTGGCATAATTTGAATCAAAGGCAGAATTGTTCATGCTCTTGCATGTTCTTCTTAATTAGAGTGATTGTGAGAATTTGCTATTCTCTAATTGCATCAAGAATTAAGGTAAACAAGAATTAAGGATAAACTTATCAAACATCGTTGTGGCGTTTATCTTATTCTTTGCTCGATTATTGGTGATTACCGGTTTCCTTATAAACGTGGGGTGCCATAGAGCGTTTTAATTCTTCGATTAATTGGTTGTTTTCCGTTCCTTATAAACGTGGGGTGCCATAGAGGCGAACTTATATCCCATTCCTTAAAGTTTTGGGGTAAGTTCTGTTATCTTAGTTAGGAATTTGAGTTTTCTTGTTGTTGAATTCCATTGTTGTTTGTCTAAATTCTTGTTTTCATTCTTAGATCTAGACATTATCTCTTTAGAGCTTGTTAGATCTAAATCTTGTTGGATCTTGACATTATCTCTTTAGATCTTGTTGGATCTAAACATTTTCTCTTTAAATCTTGTTGGATTTAGATATTTTCTCTTTAGATATTCTTGGATCTGAATATTTTTTTTTTCTTATTCGATCTTCTTGAATCTAGTTTTCTCTTTAGATATTCTTGTTGTTTGCTTGTTTCTTGATAAAAAAAAAAAAAAGATCCAGACATTGCAGCCTCTGGCATTGGCAGCCTTAGATCTTACTATTTAGATCATAAAAAAAAAAAAAAAAAAAAAAATCATTGTTAAAGAGTTAAAGAGAGATAAGTCAAATTGTTGTTAAGGTCATTACCTACCTAAGTTGAATTGGGAGACAAAAGTCATTGTTGGACAACCTAAATAATAAGTCATTACTTACCTAAATTGAAATTGGGAGACACAAACCATCCACTTATACCTTGTTAAGGCTTTACCCTACCTAAATTGGATCACATTTGTGGGTTAAGTAAGGATATAAGTCATGCACGCTGCTACAGTAACTTGCTACAGGAATTCAGAAGCATCCGTGCTACAGTACCTTAAAAAAAAAATTTTTTTTTTTTTTGGATTTTCTTTGTTTGCTTTCTTTGATTGGGTAGAATTAATTAGGTCCATATTTGATTTGCTTTGTAGTGAACTAAATTCATACATTATATCCAGAAATTGTCTTTTAAATTCTAGTTTCTATTTCTTGTTTGTGTGCTATCTTTTTGTTTGTGTGCTATCTTTGCTTCATTTATATTGTTAGGGTGTATTTGCTTGTTCCAACACTCTAATTAATAATCAAGTAGTACATTGTTTTGTTCTTGCGCTACCATTCATTTCGTTTGAGTTTTCTTTTACCATTCATTTCGTTTGAGTTTTCATTCTAGAATTGTGCTTACATTTCTTTTGTTAAGGTTTATTTTCCTTGTGTTCTAAACGTGCTTTGAGGTTGATTGGTTGGCCTGAAATTCTGAAGTACAATTGGAGGATTTGGCAAGGAGTGATTAAAGAGTGTAAACACGTGAGGGAGTGCTTTATCACTAACTCAAATGTTTTCGTGTTTTCTATTTTGAACACTAACCATGAGTGCAAGCACATCTAGAGATAATAGTGGGGATGGAAGGCAAATAGAGGATCCCCAGTTGAAACTTGTAATGGAGTCAATCCTAGGACAATTTAGAACTTTCAACAATTCCGTCCAAGATATAAGAAAGGAGTTGCAGGAGTTTAAAGCTGCCCAACGCTCTAATACAAGAAGAGCTCGACCTAGTGGTACACCAACTAGATTTCAAACTCATGAAGAGCATGAAGAGAAGAAGGTCGATAATCCTGATCGTTACTTTAGGGATTTGAATAATGAGTTAGGAAGGGTGCAGGGAAGGAAGAATGTGGATTACCTCAGCAGATATTCATCAATAGGTATTCAATCACAAAGGATGAGCGGAAGACCATTCTAACACCAGTTTGGTCATAAGAAGGGTATGTCGACCAATATAAAAAGCAAGGTATCAGACTTGAGGGTGAAAAGAAAGAAAAAGAGAGTGAAAATAAAATGAGTGAAAATACACAAAGTGCAAATAGAAAGATAGAGGGAGAAGAAAAGGAAAAACATGTGAGTTTAATAGCTAGGACAAGTGAGGTTAAACGTGTTTTGCACAACAATCAACCTATATTTGTAACTTTGTGCAAAGAAGCTTATTTCTCCAGTAATGATCCTAACCCACATTTGCCAAGTGTGTTTGTGGATCCTTTGCAGGAATTTGAAGTATCTGCTAATCAAAAGAAGCTACTTGAGAGAGAGGCTTCAGCTTTGAGGGAAAATGGAATTGATGCTTTGAGCTCGAGAGAATGAATATTGAACAGAAAAGTTGCTTGAGAGAGAGAAAGAGGAGTTCACTGATTCTTCTTGAAGCGTTGGTCCTAGTGGATTGCCACCTTGAGAGGGATCGAACATCAAATCGATTTCATTCTTGGCTCACCATTCCAAATCCAAACCAGTCAATTTAGAAGCCAATCCCAGGATGGATTGACAAGGTTGTTTGCAAAAGGCATATTCAGGTCTGTAGGCTCAGGTTGTAGCAAACAATGGAGTTCAATACGGTCTAAAAAGGAGAAGAAGAGTAAAGAAAAGGGCATGGATTCTAAGGAGAAGTGGACTGATCCTAGCAAGTAAAAGGATACCTCAATTTTTAACTAAGATTCGAGGACGAATCTTTTTGAGGAAAGGGGGAATGATATGGATCCATTGGTGCTTCCTAGTGGGCTTGGATGTGTTTTTATCCCTTGTTGCTTGTTTTGGTCTAATTAATATGTAAGGGATATGGGTTCATAGTGTTTATTTAAGTTGTTTTGGGTTGATTTTATGATGCATGCAATCTGCCCAATATCAAGTTGTTTGTTTTGGGCTGGAAATGACTTTATTTTTTTTGTTGTTTTAGAGTTAAGCCATGTGTTTTGGCCCCTTCCTAGGGAGCTAGTTAGATGCTTTAGATGCTCTTCTTTAGGGTTATGTTTGTTTGAGGCATTTAAATAGCCTCCTTAAGATGTAAAACGGGATTTTTTTGGCATAATTTGAATCTAAGGTAGAATTGTTCATGCTCTTGCATGTTCTTCTCAATTAGAGTAATTGTGAGAATTTGCTATCCTCTAATTACATCAGGAATTAAGGTAAACTTATCAATTCGTTTGTGGCATTTATTTTGTTCTTTGATCGATTATTGGTGTTACCGTTTCATTATAAACGTGGGGTGCTTCATTATAAACGTGGGGTGCCATAGAGCGTTTTAATCTCGATTATTGGTGTTTCCGTTTCATTATAAACGTGGGGTGCCATAGAAGCGAACTTATAATCCCATTCCTTTGATCCGATCTGGCTCCGTGTCACTTCTTCCTAATTCCTAGCAATGAAATTTTCCTGAATATAATTAATTTGTTTTGTTTTGGCCATTACTTTCCACTAACATATGCAGATTCTTGCTCAAGAAAGTTTATTGTTTTTGTTGAATCAATATGCTTGCAAGGTATATGTTAAAATTCTCCGGTGAACGTATTTTTTTATACTATTTGATGGTGAAATAATTTAATTTACACGATTTGAAATTTTATCTTATTTTATTAATTTATTACTGTTTATTATTAATTGGTATTACAATACTCTCAACTCACTTATTTAAGGTATCAGTTTATATTTTGGGTTAGTGTTAGATATTTGTTTAATAATAAGGGCAAGTAAGTCCATTTGATGTTATAAAAAATTATTTGCTCTGGCATTAACACAATGTGCTCTGGAAATAATGCTGCCGTAATGGAAACTACTAGTCTATGTTGGATGTACATCCGCTCCTTAAACACCCAACAAATCGCCAATCGTCATTTAAAAGTTACTAGTCTTTTGTGTGACGTGAGTTGCACTTTCACCGTGCTCATTATATATTCAATTCTTTTTTTATATAATATTAAAGTATAGGTTTTGCTTAGATTAAAATAAATACAAATAGTTAATTTATATTGCATTTTGCCGTATAAATTATTTATAATGTTACTTTTTATATACTTAATTCTATTTTTATATAATGAAGTAGTCTTAGAATAAAGTTCAACACAATCCCTAAACCTAATCATTTAGTCCTTAATTTATAAATGCAGGTTTTTAAATTCCTAATAGGTGGCCAAAAATAAAATCAAGCTACCACTCAATTTCCAACTCTTGCCCTTAATCCAAATTAATATATATATAGCTACAATGAAAAATAATAATAAATAATTTTTTACTATTAGATAAAAGAAAAGAAATGAGAGGATGATTTGAATATTTAATAATGGAATCACTTTGGCTACGGTAACAGTATTATTTACCCAATATATCAGAGAAAGGAATACATGCACATACACACAAATTCTTGAAACCCAAAAAGTAACCCAAACAGAACTATATATTTTTATTTTTTTCTAATTTCCTAAACATTATTTCTTTTAAATCAAACAAATTTAGGATATAAAAGAAAAAAATATCAATTAAATTAAAAATATTTAATCATCAATAGACCATCTATTTATTGCAAGGGGATATAAATCTCTTACTAAATTAAAATGATAGTATTACAAATTATTTAGTAACGAATAAGAAAATAAAAAATTATTATAAAGAATAAAACTCTTTCAAAACTCACCTAAAAAAATATTTCAATGTATATAGATATATTCTTTCAAAACTCACTAAAAAAATATTTTCAATCTGTATATAGATATATAATATATCAACAAATATTATACTAATTTTTTAAATTAAAATTTTCAACTGTTATTTTAGCATGTTTAATTATGTAAATTTTATTTTAAAAATTTTTACTTTTTAATGAATATCCAAAAATCTTATAAAATATAAAGAAAAAATATTTAATAAAAAATCACTTACTTTTTTCTTATTTTTTTTTTTATATTCCTTAAATGAAAATCATTTATATTATATTTCTATTTGGAAAATCTTATTTATTAAAAAAAATTACATCCAATCAAATCATACAAATATAAAGAAAAAAGAATATTAATTAAAAAGAATACTTATTTTCTTTATTTTTTTATATCTATATCTCTAAAAGAATTAATATTTAATAATAATATATTTTCTTTATTTTTTTATCTATATTCTAAAAGAATTAAATATTTAATAAATAAAATATAAAAATATTTTCAAATGTCTCATTGTGTCATATATACTTATTAAAAAATAAACCTAGTAAAAATAAAACTTAAATTTTGAAATGGTTAATTATCTATTTATTTATTTAAAAAATAATTTGTTTTAATTCGTTAAGAGGCTTAATGGGCCGAAATAGCACTGAGGGCTACACAACAAGGAATAACCCTCTACTTGCCAAATTGATGAAAACATTTATAGTCGAAAGGATTCGAACTTGAAACATCTCACTTCTTACATAAACGAAAAGACTATCAGACCACACATTAATTGACTTAAAAAATAATTTTTATAAGTATATTCTAATAAAATGTAATTTTCTAATTGGCTATGACTAAAGTTATTTTAAAATATTCTAGATTTTATTAAGGATGCTATTAGAAATCTCATTATTCCTACTATTCTCACTTATATATAAAGTATAGATTATTCTTTATTACTATTTTTTCTTCTTTCTCCATTGTGAAAAGACATCAATATTCTTAGTAGATTTGTTGACCTGTATATTAATATTTATTTTCAGAAAATAACTTCAATTTGAAAAATATTTCCCAATGAAAATGTTTTCCTTGAAAAATATTTTTCAAACGACTTTTTTCCATTGTTTGGGTGCAATAACGAAATTAGTTAAAAATATAAAATTTTTAACTCATAAGACCATAAAAAATTAATAATAATAGAAATTTCATATTTTAAAAATTTTATTGTTAAATACAAGAAGAATGCAAAAAAAGTAAATTATGAAAGTCGTTGGTGACCGATAGTGATGGCTAGTGGTGAATGGTGATTATTGGTACTGACTATCGATGATAATAAATTAAAAAATATAGATTTATAATGTTATAATAAGTTTATTATGTCCCGGAAATATTTTACTCTCTTGAAAATGAAAAGTTATTTTTCTTAAAAATGAATTAATTTTTATTAGCCAATAAAATATTTTCCGTTAACTTATTTTTCTGAACGCTCTAAACAATGAAAAGTTGTAAAAAAAATTTCTAAAAGTTATTTTATGGAAAGAAATGAAACCTGGTATTGAGTCAAAGTTGAGGAGAAAGGAATGCTAACGTCAAGTGATATGAATCAAAGTTAGTTGCTTCAATTTTAGGTTCAGAGAACAAAAGTTTAGTAGTGAGGTATATAGTCATTTTTGCTTAAAAACTTCCCATTTTAATTATCAATCTTCTTACTAAATCTGAAAGTAATGAATCAGTCATCATGCCCATTAGAACTGTTGTTGATATGGATATAATCATCAATGGAAAGGGGAAAAATTTTATTAATACTTAATTTTTTGGTTAAGTGTCATTCTAATTAAAGTTAATTAGTCAACTTTTTTTATCAATAATCAGTCAACATGTCCAAATATGTGAAGGGCATTGAGCCACTTTGAATTTTATGTATACTATTGACCATGTAATGTGTTATCAATAGCATTTTTCTCAAAAAAAATAAAATAGCATTTTTAACTTTTAAATTCATCCAATTTATATCACTCAATTTATAAATTACATTTATTAAATTTTTTTAACTCATAAAATCATACGTATTAAATACTACTTCTGTTCTTAACTTGTCAGATTTGAAATTTCATGTCTATTGAGAAAACTATTAAATGTGTCTAAATTACAATAAATTATTGAATAAATCAACTATGTTACCCTTAATTTAATATATCCAAACATCAAATTTTTTAGAAATTAAAGCAATAATTGTTGATTATATATAAAGGGTAAACATAAAAAAAAAAGGGTAAACATAAAAAAAAAATTATTACTCTTTTCTAAAACCACAAATGTAACTAAATATTTTTTAAAAATAAATATTATTTAATATATCCAAACATCAAATTTTTTAGAAATTAAAGCAATAATTGTTGATTATATATAAAGGGTAAACATAAAAAAAAAAATTATTACTCTTTAAAACCACAAATGTAATAATATTTTAAAATATAATATTATTTAAATGTGATAAGTATTTAGAAACAGAATTAGTAAAAGTTTATACATTCTTCCACGTAGGAATGATTCCCATGAGTTAATGCCCATTAATGTAAAAAAAAAAAAAATGAATAAAACAATAAAATAAATTCATCATCTTTTAGCTAGAGGCTTATTATTAAAGCATATTGCAGAAATATTTTATCGAGTCCTTTAATATTTGATTTAATGTATTGAATTATTAAATTAATCTTTGTTTAATAAAATTTATTGAATCTACTTTGTCCATTTCTTTTTAGAATTGATGTAGGAGAGGATCTAACTTGGATATTCTCATATTTAAAAATGCGCTGTTAATATGCCAAGACTAAGTGATAATGCGCCGTGACTGCGCTGTTAACTTGGATCTAACTTGGATCCAAGACTAACTTGGATCTAACTTGAAACTATTGCACTCTTAGCGATTTTGGAAATCTAGTACCTGTTTAGGAATTGACTTAAAGGCCCATACTAAAACAACAACATTTTAGGAAACAAAAACTTGAGCTCAACAGTGCATTCATTTTTTTTTTTTTCAATTTCTTGAGATTAACAAAAGGGTTAGAGCTCAACAGTGCATTTATTATTGAATAGTTAAAAAATATAAAATTTATTGTTCAAAAGTGGTATTAATAATATCCCAAATCAAAATTTTGCATATAAAAATCAAAAATCTTAAAAGTTGTTGGTGTAAACTTATTACGAAAAGAAAAGTTTAAGGTGTCAAAAAGTTAATTTTAAAATTTAAAGTGCCATAAGATTTTTTTTTGGGTTAAAATTCAGAGATTAAATTATGTAACTTATGTATATCCTGACTCGATAAAACGATCCTAAAAAGACGGGTAGAGCAAAAAATCCAACTAGCTTTTAGGATGACAGGCTAACTAGAGTAGTGAAATGCGAGACATAAAAATGAATCAGATTATATATCGAAAAAAGAAAAACTAATTATTAGATGTGCATTTTCATAAAATGGTATAAAGAGTTGAAAGAACTCCGGGCTAAACGTGCCTACTTAAAAGAAATCCTAAGCTAAATGATCTTTTCGAAAGTTTCACATTTCACTTACGAGACAAAATCATACAAGTGTTGCCAATCTAATATGGGATGGACAATTTCTTTGGTTGGAGTCAGGTGTGATATCTTGACTAATCTAAGTCAATGGGTACTCAGGTGACAAGCAAAATACTTTCTTTAACCCCTGATTTTACAACAGCCACCTATTAAAGCTTGACCTACATGTCTTTCATTTTGATATGATCGAGTCACGCTACCTATCAGTAGGGTGTGCAAAACCACCTACCGAACTGAATTGACCTATTTCAGTTTAGTTTGGTCAACTATTTAAAGGATGTTCGATTTAATCAATTTATTCAATTTGAACTGAATTTATTGTTTGATTTGAGTCGATTTCATAAATTGTCGATTTGGCTTAAAATTTAACCTGCATGGTAAAAATTGATCAAAATAGATTAAATCGATTAGTTAGATTTGAGTCTATTCAATTCAAATGCCAATTTCGATTCAATTCGGTCTGTCGTCTAAAATCTTTAATTTATGCTTTTTAATCTTGGTTCGATTCAAATCAGTTGCTCATCCGTACCTCGGTGCTCAAATTGATTTATTTTAGCATTGACAGTTTGTAGTTGGTAGGTTATTGATATTTTTTTTATAAATTATATTCACTCTATTCTCAAAGACTTGTTACATTTAGGTATTTTACGCCTTTGAAAAAAATCATTCAATTTATTTAAATTGCAATAAATTATTGAGTAAAATTGATTATACTGCCATTAATTCATCTAAGTTGCATTAAATTATTGATGAATTGGCAACTGCTAATGGTCATATATGAAGGGTAAAAATAGAAAAAATAATTTATTATTTATGAAATCTACAAACGTGACAAATATTTAGAAACATAGTACTTTTTCAAATGTGATAAATATACGGAAGGAGTATAATTTCTATCAGAATAATAAACATTTATTTATTGAAGATTAATATAATTATATTGTAATTAGGACATATTTTGAATTCTTCCTATGTAATTTTTTTGAATTCGTATAAAACAGTTTATATTAATTAGATACCAACGAAATTAAATAGAAAAATTAAAATATAGAAATTAAGAAATAATCTATATAATTGGAAAGTAAAATATATGACAAAAATTAAGAAGCAAAATTGCTTATAATAACACAAATAAATTTAATTATTAGAAAGATTTATTAATATATTTTTGGTAGATACAAATTCTATCAATATTCATTGTATATATCTTGTAATTCTTAATTAATCATTCAATTACTAATTATCAAAAGATCAAATATTAATTTTCGTGAAAATTTAACTAATTTCTAATTGAAAGAAGTATACTTAACAATAGGTTTTGATAGTATTTATTAATTAAATTTTAAATTAATAGCAATTAAATTTGATTTTTCATCTGCACAAATGCCAAACTATTCAACAACTTTTTAATTAAATGATAGAAGTAATTACTTTATATCATTCTTCAAGAGAAATTTAATTTTTTCTGAGATGAATAGTTTAATTAATTATTTTATTAATTTTGATAATATAATAATGTCAGAAGGGCATTGTATGAATTCAAGTTCTTCATCATGATTCAGTGATTGAGTGCTTTTCTCTGCATTTAAATCGATCAAGTCCAAGGGACCAACAAGTCGGAGTGAGTACATTTCTGAAGTTACGAGCGAATCAGGAGATTAAGAGTCAGATCAAAGGACGTGACATGGTTGTATGAAGTGAACTTTTGGATTTTTTTGCTTTTGTTCGTATGCAAGTTATTAAATATGAACCGACGTTATTTATGAGATGATATTTGAAAATAATTTGAAGAGACAATTAATACTATCAAAAATTTTGGTAAATCAAATTTGCACATACTTCCTTTACTAACTGTCCATATTTCTTAAACGAAAATTAAACTTTCATTTCCTACTAAAATTATTGTACTAAAAATGAAAGGACCCAATTTTGATTAGGATGTAAGAGTTGGTGTTAATTAAGAGAAATGAGTGAGATTTTGCTGTAATTCGTCCTTTAATCATAAGCATAGATCATTAATTGTGTTTTGTTAGAATAAATTGGCATGACATATTTGATTTTCAAAATAAACATTCAATTAATGCAATGTGGGGCAAAATATGAAAGATTTGACAAAAAATTATACTTAGTTTAACAAATTGCTTAATCCATGTGCAAAATTTGTTGTGTCTATATAAATGAATTGAAGGGAGTAACTAAAATACAAATAAACAAATTTTATTACTTCAAAATATAAGGGTAGTGCTAAACGGCTCATAATGATCCTAGATCATTGCATAGAAAAAGATGCTTACAACCTTGGGTGGTTTTGGAGAGATAAATTGGAGGAAAAATGGATGAATTTTGGAGGAAAATCAAGTCATAATTACCAATGCTATAAGCAAAAAGTATAATGGCTCATCATTAATGTATTAAATGTTTTTGCCAAAACCAATAACTAACAACTGCGTTGTCGCCATAGCAAATCAACATCTCAAGCTAGATGCACGTGATTGTGTTGGGCCTAAGAATGGATACAGGCTCGTTTATGCTGGAACGGGTTTATCAATACATACAGAGAGCGCTATATATTAGCTGTTTTGGTGAAAATGAATGGATGAGGGCTCTTACCCTGAATGGCATAAGTGCAGGTTGCCCAATCTGGTTATAAGGATTGGTCTTAGGACTGATTCCTCCTTGTGTCTGTTTATTTGAGTGGATCAAGTTGGGTGCATGCATATTTATTGAACTTAACTCATATTTGTTGTTGGTAGACGGACTTGTGATGGGTTTTTCAGTAACCTAGATAACGTTAGCTTGCAGAACAAGTAAAAATCCCAGTGTCCTGCACATAAGATTGAAACGGTGGATTAACTTGTGACATCCTACCGAGTCGAGTCTTAGCATAGAGTTGAGTAGTCGAGTTGAGTCGAGTTGAACCAAACCCAGTTGGGGTAGAATGTGTTTATAAGTGGAGTTACTTGAGTGAGAGAAAAAGATCAAGCATGTGGGTGAGGACTTATTTGCACTAAAACATACAGTTTGGGTATTAAGTTGTAGCATGTTTACAATTGAGTTAGAATGTTAAAGTGAGTTACTTGAGTGAAGAGAAAAAAGGATCAAGCATTGGGTGGAGGACTTATTTGCACTAAACTATACAGTTTGGGTTTAAGTTTGTAGCATTGTTTACAATTTTGAGATACCATTTTAGGGAAGTTTTACATAAAATCCTTTGATTTTTGATAGCCTACCCGTGCATTACCCATGTCACTTTCCCATTTTCATGCTTTATCTTCATTTTCTTCCTTTCCTCTTCCACCTTACTTTTCCAATTTTAATTGGTGTTAAGGCCCTTAACTTCAAACTTTCTCTTTCTTTTTTACCAAGTATAGTTAAACCTTCCTTGAAGTTCATAATTGAAACAACTTGGTTGTCTATTGTTTTTTAGAATCATAAGAATTCTTATTTAGGTGAAGGGAGTCAAAAGAGTGTAGAAAAAAGAAGCTAAAAGGAGGAAGCTTCAGCTTTTGGAGTGAAGGTTTGATATCTCTTTGTTATTTTCATTTTCTTTGCGATGAGAATTGTGTTGGTGTGCTTCATGTTGAGTGGGAGGACTGGTGAATGGTGAGAAACAGGGACGAGAACAGGGGAGGTATTGAATAATGAAGTAATATATGAGTTTATGTTTGAAACAGGTTTTGTTGGAAATTTTTCAGTACTTCATCTTTGATTTTGACCCCATTTAATGATGAATTAGGACAGTTTCATAGAAGAAGTTATTTTTGTTCCTCTTATGTGGTTAGCTTTTCTACCATGGGTTTTTTTTTTGATATCATCTTAGCTTTACATGGGTTTTTGAATCATCCAAATTGGAGTTGAATTAGGAAGTGTCATAGAAGAGTTATTTGTTCCTCTATGTGTTAGCTTTACATGGGTTTTTGAATCATCCAAATTGGAGTTGTATATTGTGAGTTATGCTCCAAAGAGTACAGACTGCCCAGGTTGGAAACGCGTCGCGCGTTCGCGAATTTGGACTGATAACTCACTGACTCTCATTTTGCACATTACGCGATCGCGACCTTCATGTGCGTGCTCGCGACTTTCACCTGAAACTCTCTGACTCTCATTTGGCATTATACGCGACCGCGACTTTCATCTTGCGCGCTCGCGACTTTCACTTGAAACTCACTGACTCTCAGTTTGCACATTACGCGACCGCGACTTCCATCTTCGCGCTCGCGACCTTCACCTGAGACACACTCGCGCTCGTGACCTCCATTCTCACGCTCGCGACTTGTGCCAGAAACATACTGTCTCTCATTCTTGCACTTACGCGCTCGCGACCTTGCAAGGCGCGCTCGCGACTTGCACTGTCATGCACTTTTGGCCTTCATTTTCAATGCAATTTGATTCCTTTGCTCACCTTGTATGCATCCAATCATTCTAAAACAAAAAGAGAACATTAGAACATGTATCAAAACAATATGAAAGCATACAAATGATGTGAAATCAAGTAAACATGATGATTTATGAAGTTATGAATATGAGTTATGAACTATTAATGTGATGTTGTGTTATACCAGTGCCACATCAACATTATGCTCCATTGAGGTTAGGTAGAAACCATGTAGATAAGACCATGTCGCGACATAGGATAGCAGATCTGCACCTCATACAGTTTGATTGCGCCCCATACAGTTTGGTACTCCGGCTACAGGCCGTTGAGTGGATATGATTATATATCGGCCATAGCAGCCAAGCATACATTATTCATCCAGTTTCATACAGTTTTTCTTATCACTTCGGTTTCACTATAACCTTATGGAGCCATACAGATATCTTGACATAACACTTCATAAATTATACAGTATTACAAACAGTACAAAAGATAATCAAGGTAATGAAGGTATCATAACATGTGTGCTTATATGTGCCATATGTGTTTACATACTTATTTCTATCTATGTATGTGCTTGATTGTTTCTTCATGAGATATCCACTGAGCTTTATTGCTCAGCGAGTTACCTGTTTAACTCGCAGGTTTTGAGATTGGACCATAGAGAGTCGGCTTACAACTGCTGCAGTTCATCGGTAGAAGACTCAGTCTTCAGGGTAGCTACTCATTTGGATATGTATCTTTGTCTATCCTTTTCATGGCATGTACAGGGCACACAGTTGGGCCCATTTCATTTTGACTCTAGTATCATGTTTTGTAAATATACATTACATTATTTTTGTATACAACATCAGCATACTATTATATTCAATATACATTATGACTTCAGCATGTCAGGCCATACAGTCAACCACAGTCAACCAGTTTGTAACGTCTCGACTCGGTTTATTCGGGTTTACGGGTGGACCGGGAAGGGGTGTTACATAACTCGTATTGACCACCTAACTCGATTAATGTAAGAGTGTAATTGATTTGTGTTTAAAATTTGTTGAAGGGACAGATGATTTAGCAGCGTAATCCAACACTAAGATATTTTAAATGATTTCGATGCAAATAATGGTGCCATCCGCCTTCCATATTATACCTTTTTAGATTCCAATTAGGGTTCATCAAAACACACAAAGAGCGCTATCTATTAGCTGGTTTGGGGAAAATGAATGGATGAGGGCTCTTAGCCTAGATGCCATAAATGGAGATTGCCCAATTTGGTTATAGGGATTGGTCCTAAGTTTGATTCCTCCTTGTGTCATTTTTTTATTTTTCGCCCTTTTTTTTTTTCATTTTCCAATTTAATGAAATTATTGATTTGAGTGGATCAAGTTGCAGAACAAGTAAAATCTCGATCTCCCGCGCATGGGATTGAAACGGCGGATTAACTCATATTTTTCGCCTTTTTTTTTCATTTTCCAATTTAATGAAATTATTGATTTGAGTGGATCAAGTTGCAGAACAAGTAAAATCTCGATCTCCCGCGCATGGGATTGAAACGGCGGATTAACTCATATTTTTCGCCTTTTTTTTTCATTTTCCAATTTAATGAAATACGTTAGCTTGCAAAACAAGTAAAATCTCGGTCTCCCGCACATAGGATTGAAACGGCGAATTAACTCATATTAACCACCTAACTCAAAATTGTTGATTTGAGTGGATCAAGATGTGTGAATGCATATTTATCGAACTTAACTCTTATTGACCACCTAACTCGATTAATGGACGAGTGTAATTGATTTGTATTTAAAATTTATTGAAGGGACAGATGATTTAGCATCGTAGTCCAACACTAAGATATTTTAAATGATTTAGGTACAAATAATGGTATCATCTGCCTTCCACATTATACTTTTTAAGTTTCAATTAGGGTTCATTAATACATACAAAGACCGCTACATATAAACTTTTTTGATCAAAATGAAAGGATGAGGGTTCTTGGCTCAGATGGCACAAGCGTCGTCCAACCCAATTATAGGGATTGGTTTGGGATTGATTTTTCCATGTTTCCTTTTTCCTTTTTTTTTTTTTTTTTCCTTTTTTTTTTTTTTTTTTTCATTTTCGATTTGACGAAATTGGAAACATTTTGTAGCAAGTATGGGTCAGCTAGTAATATATGTGGCGGTGCATTGGTTGAAGGTGTTTGACAAGTGCAATGAGAGCTCGTGAACTAATTATGCTTGGAAACTAATATCTATTATATAATATATATATATAATTATATTAATATTATATATAAATATATATATAATATATATAATAAAAGAGAAATAATAATGCTAACAATTAGGAAATGTAAACCATTTACCCACTCTTCTAGAGCTATTTATGATATATATAACATTTTATATTTATATAAAAGAGAAATAATTAATGCTAACATTAGGAAATGTAAACCATTTACCACTCTATCTAGAGCTATTTAATGATATATATAAATTTTATATTTCTCTAAAATCGATCAATTTTGAATAAGAACATAAATGACATTTTATATAACATAAATGATATTTTATATAGCTGTACGAGAATAAATTGAACATTTATTCTTTGTAATTCTGGATCAATTTGAGCTGATAAGTATTGCTCTAAATATAATTTGTAGAATTATAAAATAACTTTCTTTACCTTTACGCTTGACATTTCATTGCTTTAAGAGAATAAATAAATAAATTAAAATCTACTGATAACTTTTCACTTATAGCCCTCATTTTCTAGGAAGCCAAACAGACTGAGGATCTAACCGTTTTTTGGCGCCGAATTTCCCATATATAAACCGACAACAACGCTAGAAGGTTCATAAGAACAACCGCTTCTTGCTCTCCATTTCCCCAAAAAATGCTTCATCTTTTAGTTCCTAATACGCTACGATGAGCCACTCATAAACCCCAAATTCTCTAATGGAAACCTCAACATGTTCCAGTAAACCACCGCAAACCCTAGATTCTCTCCAGCTCTACCAAACATCTCTCGCTTCCCTTTCCGTCCCAATCCATAGCGACCATCGCCACCACCTCTCCTCCTTCCCTCTCCCGTCGTCTCTTCCTTCGTCGAAGGTCATCCCCAACACTCGCTTCCTCGTCGACGCATTTCGCTATGCCACCAGCTCCACAGTCACCTACTTCCTCTCCCATTTCCACTCTGATCACTATACAGGCCTTTCCTCTAATTGGTGCCAAGGCCTCATTTTCTGTTCCCCTACCACTGCTAATCTCCTTACTCAAGTTCTCAAGATTCCTTCGCAGTTCGTCTTTCCATTGCCTTTGCGCGAGCCTGTGATTATCGATGGGTCTGAAGTTACACTTATCGATGCCAATCACTGCCCTGGGGCTGTTCTGTTCTTGTTTAAAGTTCCTGGTAAGAATCAAGCGAGTTTTAAGATGTATATTCATACTGGTGATTTTAGATACTGTGGTTCAATGCAAGAAGATAGCTTACTGAGCCAGTTTTTTGGTTGCGACACAGTGTTTTTAGATACTACTTATTGTGATCCTAAATTTGTTTTTCCCTCTCAAGAGGAATCGATTGATTATATAGTTGGTGTGATAGATAGAATAGGAGAGAAGTATATGGGTCAAGAAAGAACTGTACTGTTTCTCGTTGCAACCTATGTTGTAGGGAAGGAGAGGATTTTGCTTGAGATTGCACGTAGGTGTAAAAGAAAGGTCCATGTGGACGGGAGGAAAATGGAGGTTTTGCGGGTTTTAGGACATGGAGAGAGTGGGATGTTTACAGAAGATGAGACCGAGAGTGATGTTCATGTTGTTGGATGGAATGTGCTTGGAGAGACATGGCCTTATTTTCGGCCAAATTTTGTTAAAATGAAGGAGATTATGGTGGAAAGACGATATTCTAAAGTTGTGGGATTTGTACCTACTGGTTGGACTTATGAAGCGACACATAAAAAAAACTTCCCAGTGAGGTCAAAGGAGACATTTGAGATCCATCTCGTGCCATATAGTGAACATTCAAATTATGATGAGCTTATGGGGTTTGTGAAATTCTTGAGACCAAAGCGTGTTATTCCTACAGTTGGTGTGGATATTGAAAAACTTGACAGTAAAGCTGCTATTAAAATGCAGAAGCATTTTGCTGGTTTAGTTGATGAAATGGCTAACAAAAAAGAGTTTTTAATGGGTTTTCATCGTGGGTCTTTGGAGAATGATGAAAAGGTTGAGATGGAAGATGTCTCTGGCTTGAGTGAGGGCCTAGGTCAGGAGAAAGGGGCAGCTTCCTGTGAAGTCAATACGCTTGAAGATAAGGATCTAGGTGTCATTTTGAACTCTTCAACTATCCTGCAAGAATGTGGTTCAAATTTGGCCATACTAAATGATGAGGGAACAAAGAAGATCATACAAGAACTTAGTGATTGTTTGCCTTCATGGGTTACCCGAGACCAAATGTTGGATTTGATTAACAACTCAGAAGGGAATTTTGTTGACGCAGTGTCTAATTTTTATGATAACGAAACACAATTTCATCAACAAGTCTTTAAACGAAAGGCATCAATTTCCTCATCTCATAATATATCTATTTCTTCATCTCCAGCCAGTATACCAAATGGGCCTGAAGCACTTTCAAAACCAGTTTCTATTAAGAGTAGCCAAGAGAGTTTGAGTTCTCCATTGAGTCAAAATCTTAAATCATCAAACACAAAGCCTTCAGTTAAAAGTCGCATAACCCCTGCAAAAAGGAAGAATGTTGAAAATAAGCACAGGAAGAAAGTAAAACCTAATCCAAAACTTGAATCTGGGGGACCAAAACAGTCTACTATTACAAGGTTCTTCAATAAGATTGTGCCTAAGGTTTCTACAGGCAGCGTGGTTGAGTTTATACCAGAGCAATGTCCAGTAGATGAAAAATCATTGCCGAATGATGACACTATATCATACAAACAGGAGATAAATCAGTTTATTCAGATCATTGATGGTAACAATTCATTAAGAGGCTATGCTGCCACCATGCTGGAGAGGACCAAAGGAGACATTAGCAAGGCATTAGATATACATTATGGTAATCCAGAGGGTAACTTTGACAAGAGTGTGGTGAGGTTGGTAGCCTCAGGTGATTCAATCCAGCCCCAGTGTCACACTAATGAGTTCTCTTCTGCTCAGGAAAAAACTGTTTCGGAGGAGGAAGAACATATGATTGATTTGTCTCTGAAGAGAGCATTGACAGGAAATGTGGCTCCAACTTATGTTGCACTACCTCCAGAAAAGTACATTCCTATACAGCATGGTCTGTTTCTTTATTTTAAAATTGATTAAGTTAAATTCTTGTATGGCGTTAAGCTCTGAAGTTAAACACTATGATGCATACACAGCATGCTGGAAGGCTGGAGAGCCTGCTCCATATATCCATCTTGCACGAACATTTGACTTGGCTGAGGCTGAAAAAGGAAAGATCAAAGCTACTTCTATGTTATGCAATATGTTTAGAAGGTCTTCTCCACTTTACCTTGTCTCTTTCCAAGTTTCTTTCTTCCTATGAAGTAAAAAATTCAAACACAGTAATAATTAACTGATGGTGATATATTATCAAAAAAAAAAAAAAAAAAAAAAAAAAACCTATGAAGTAAAAAATTCAAACACAGTAATAATTAACTGATTAGGTGGATATATTATCAAAAAAAAAAAAAAAAAAAAAAAAAAACAAAAAGAAAACATGATGGTGATACTGTCAAAAAAAAAAAAAAAAAAAAAAAAAAAAGAAACTGATGGTGATATGTCATTTGCCATGTTGTATATCTATGCAGTTTACTAGCGTTGTCTCCTGAGGATGTCCTACCTGCTGTGTATCTATGCACCAATAAGATCGCTGCTGACCATGAAAATATAGTTAATGCCCTTCTTTCAGGAATTTATTGTTTTGTTATTTATTTACTTATATATTGTGTGGCTGTGAAAACATTCTTTTTTAATTTCTAGCCTGAATTCATTATAAAAAGTTTAACATGCTAGTTGCAATTCTTCTCAATTAACTTCTGAAGCATATTATTTCTGGCATTTTATAAGTTGCTACACTTTCTTGAATAAATATTCAGAGCATGAACATCTGTAATATGATGATATACATGTAATTAAGTTTGTGCTGTTGGAATTGGAATATCTCAAAAAAAAACTGCAGTTTTGATGTGCTTTCATATCTTCACGGTTGAACACTTGCTTCTAGAGCACAAGAAAGTAATGTGTACTTTTGCTGCCACTAGAGCACAAGAAAGTAATGTGTACTTTTGCTGCCATAATGACGCAGGAGGTCCTGACTCTTAAATTTCCATTGTGAAAATTTTAACATGCCAGTTGCATTTATTCTCAATTAACTTCTGCAGCATATCATTTCTGGAAAATAATTCACTACATAGTTTCTTGTTTACGTATTCATGGAATAAGCATCTATAATATGATGAAATTTAATTAACTTTGCTTGGCTGGAATCTAAATATCTATGAAAAAAAAAAAACTGCAGTTTTAACATGCTTTCATATCTTCACAGTTGAGGATTTGTTTCTAGAACACAAGAAAGTGATGTGTACTAATGCTGCCATTAATGCAGGAGCTGAACATAGGTGGAAGCTTGGTCACATCAGCAATAGAAGAGGCATGCGGGACAAACAGGTCCAAAATAAGGGATATGTACAACAGTTTGGGGGATCTTGGTAGGAAGTAGGAACAGATGGGTGTTTTTCTAATTTTTCCTTCACTATTATCATTTTTCTTTTTTCTCATCAACTTGTTTGGGGAATTGCTAAACAAGTATATGCATTTATTATAAGGTGATGTTGCTCAACTATGCCGACAAACACAAACATTACTTGCTCCTCCTTCTCAACTTCTTATTAAAGATGTTTTTTCCGTGCTTCGAAAGATAAGGTATGTGTACTCGAATTTGGTTTTTATTCTGGGCAGATTGGATGTAATGAAAATATCATGGATACAACATGATAACAATTGTTTTACAAATCTGAAGAATCTTAGACATGATGATACTTGTACAAGATGAGCATGGTACCAATGCTCAGGCAGCAAGAATTCAAGCCGAACTTAAACCTGGTTTTTAAATTTGTTAAGGTCTTCGCTGCCATTAGGTGTTGACTTGGCCTTAAAATCCCAAACCTATTTCAGGTTTACTGTTCATCAAGTTTCATTTCCTCTTCTCTTTTTTTCTCCTCCATTTTGCTCTTATGCTAATGCTGCAGAGATCACAGAACTATTATATGGCTTTGACAATTCAATGGTAGTGTCCACTTTGAACCCTGTTCGAAACTTGCTGAGAGATTGATATTGAATAATATGGATCTAAAACTTACTAGTTGCTTGACTAGATGCTTCTCAGAAAATTATGCTAGAATTCTTTCTAATACTATAATACCTTTTAATATTTCTGGAATTGTATAAAGGTTTTGAATTTAATTTAGGAATAATTTATTGGCAAACTATCAAGCAAGGCATTTCATTAACCTTATTCTCATTTTTGTCATATAATATTTGTCAGTGCGCAGACAGGTACTGGAAGCACTGCTCAGAAGAAGAGCCTCATTGTAAATCTTATGCGTTCTTGTAAGGAGAAGGAGATGAAGTTTATTGTTAGAACTTTGGTAAGATTGGATGCAGAAACCTTCTATTTTGAAGAATTAGTTCTTTCTAGTGGATGCATTATGTAGAGGAAGGAATGTAAATATCTTTAGTTCTCGCGCTTTACATTTTTCTTCTTCTCATTTTTGTTATTCTTTTGGATTATAATGAACCACCTATTTGATTGACTGTCTCTGTGCATCATAGAATTGAGATCTCAATTTTCTGTGGCCTTATTTTGGCTCCTGAAAGGACATAGTCTCTAAGAAGATTGCAAAGGTTATTCCAGACTTTCAGTCATTGTTAGTAAATTTTGAGTCAGTCATAGTTATATAGTTACATCAGCTGCCAATTCATTCTTTTATAATTTTTTTAGAACCTAAATATTAGGTACACTCATGTAATTTTTGTATCAGAGCTGCTGTTGTGGTAGGCTATATGTTGTATCCTTCATTCTTTACTTTGGTAAGATTTAAAAAAAAAAAAAAAAAAAATTCTTTACTTTGGTAAGATTTAAAGAAAAAAAAAAAAAAAAAAAAGATAATAATTAATAAATAATTATGATGCATTACAAAAAATTCAATTTGGGTGGTTTAGAGTCCAATTCTCATTGGCTTAAGGGGTTGGAGTAGATGGGCTATATTCAAAATGTATGGGAGCCGAGAAGATGAAACTTAATTTAAAAAAAAAAAAAAAAAAAAGATAATAATAATAATAATTATGATGATTACAAAATTCAATTGGGGGTCTTTAGAGTCCAATTCTCATTGGCTTAAGGGATTGGGAGTAAGAGTGGGCTATATCAAAATGTATGGGAAGCCGAGAAAATGAACTAATTTTACTCGAGCCAAGAAATTAAAGTTTGTCTTGATTTTCTAGATCTGATTGCATACATTTTTTTATATTCTCTATTTTATGCAACTTATGACTGAATTTCTACCATAAAATACATCAATGTCCATTCATAAATATTCTTTCAAGATATCATATTTCAAACCGATATTAAGCCATATAATATAATTAAATTTGTGCCGAATAAAATCTTAATAACATAATCTTTCTATTCAAGGTTTTCATCCTTGTCCTAATTTAACCTTCTTGAGATGAGAAGGAAATGATCTTGCGTTGATCTTCAAAATCCAAGTATATTTATATAAATTTTATATATTCTGTCTGAAATAAATTCTGAATAGGTAAGGAATTTACGGATTGGAGCAATGATGAAAACTGTTCTACCTGCACTGGCCCAAGCTGTTGCTCTGAATTCCTTGGCTAATGCTTCTGAGGAACAGAAAGTTGACTTGAAGGAGAAACTTCAGGTTTTGTTTCTACTCCTAACAAACCTTGATGCTTTCTGATCCTTTTGTTTTTTCATCAGTTGATAGTGACTGAATTTGCTATTATATGTATGTGTTATAGAAGAACTAGAGTATTTTAGTAGTGATGGGAAATCAATTCTTTTTCCATTTATGTGAAAATATCAATCTGTGGGAATTATTTTTGGTTACTTTTTTGTCCAATATTTTCCATATTTTTATGTTGCTAATCCAGTATTCCTGTTACTCTTTAGTACCTTTCTGCAGCAGTTGTTGAAGCTTATAATATACTTCCAAATTTAGTAAGTTGCATGTAGTTGACCTTATAAGTTTTTTTGCATTGTTCTCTGGAAGCTTCATGCATATATCTTTCTTTGCCATATTCTGACAGGATTTGGTCATTCCTTCACTTATAAGCAGAGGCATTGAATTTTCTTCATCCACCTTGTCAATGGTGCCAGGAGTACCTATTAAACCTATGCTTGCAAAGTATAGATATACTTCTACTATCACTCTTAATTATATGTAGTGCATGTTAAATCTAAATATCTAATGAAATATTGGCTAATTGGATATCTTCCTGTGGTAGAATTACAAATGGAATTTCTCAAGCATTGAAACTCTTTGAAGATAAAGCTTTTACATGTGAATACAAGTATGCCCCCTCTTTCGTCTGGCTTGGTTCCATCTTTGAGACACTTTCCATGTCTTGCTTTTAATGTTTCAGTGCATAAGCTGATATGATTTTCTGATAGTTATTATACAACTTTGATTGTTAACATGTGCTAGATCCTCGCAATTCTTAATTTAAAGTGCTGGTTATATACATGCTTCCTTTCTTCATTTTCCTATTTGTGAACACTGGCAGTCATGTCGTTTATTCCTTAAAGTACAGAGGGAGTGCATTGAAGGTGAGTATGGAAATTAACATTGAATATTGATTTAGGTACAAGTTTTATGAATTTTTCTGTGGCTATATCGAGGGTGTTCATGGTTTTACAAACCGAACCAATAACGGCGGTTATAAATGAACCAACCATGAGGATACTCAAGCCAACCAAATCTATGAATGTGGTTTGGTTCAATTTGGTTTGCTTGGTGGTCTAAGGCAGTTTGAAAAGTACTTATTCTTATAAAAAATAATAAAAAATGGCTTCACATTAGTAAATCCTTTATGAATAAAAAAACATTTGTCAACTTATTGGTATCTAAGAACCTAACCAACCTTTGAATTTTTTATAATTTCCAGACCAAAGCAGACCAATTTTTCAAAATCATGGTTTTGGATCGGTTTGGGAGAATGTGGTGGTTCCTGAACACCCCTAGCACAAAGCATCTTAGTTTATGTTAAAATAATTTTCGAAATTAAATCATTTATTTAGAAATATTTGTAACTCTTACATGAGAAAGTGCTGAGTAACACCAAATTAGACAATTATCTATATCATATCTTTGTGTTATATGCTTTTACTGACTAAATGTGGTTAAGGTATTTCATGAATATTAAGTAGATTTTTGTTCTTTTCATCAATTGGATTGAAAAACTTTTGTACATGCATTTTTGGGAGTCTTTTCTTCAATTGTTTTGTTTTTGCTACCTTACTCATGGATTCCTCATTTGAGATGATCTCTGTAATTTCAGATATGATGGTCAGCGCACCCAAATTCACAAATTATCAAATGGTACGGTGCGTGTCTTTTCACGAAATGGGGATGAAACAACATCAAGATTTCCAGATTTGGTGAACATAATTAAGGAATCTTGTAAACCTGGTGCAGTGACTTTCATTCTGGACGCAGAGGTGAGATTTTCTTATGGCAGAAGGTTTTCCTTTTCTTTTGCTGGACTAATTTGTTAGTATTAGGATGCTTCAGTCTGCAATGGAATGACGGATTATTGCCCGTAAAGTGAACATGATTCTGTTATTTATGTTTGTGGCACTTTGTGGTTTCAGGTAGTTGCAGTTGATAGAAAAAATGGCTGCAAGCTTATGTCTTTCCAAGAACTATCATCAAGGGAGAGAGGGAGCAAAGATTCATCAATAACAGTGAATAACATAAAGGTTTGATTTGTTATCAATATAACATGGTCATGTAGTTGTAGACATAAATGCATATTGAATTGATGTAAACTGAATATTTGGTTAGAGCATCTGTGATGGTAATGAATTTAATTTATTTTCTTTAAATAATAGTTAGGAAAAATGTAAGTTACACTGCAAGTTGAATGCGTATTTTATTGAAGATGCTGAAATGTGAATGAATGGGTAGTGAAGACATTCTGGAAACTTATATACTGATATGTATGCAGCGATTTACCCTTGTGGATTATCAGAGTTTGTTGGAACTTTTCTAGACTTATGTTTGGGGACTTACCAACAACCAGAGTAGCTATTTTGGAGAAAATAGAAATGAATTGATTTAGGCAATTAAACAGACATTACTCCCTGTTAATGAGGTTATAAATTGTGGAAAACAACAGAAGATAAGGATCTAATCTTTTTACAGCAAACATGTGCTTGTAAAGGAGAGATGATGAATGAAGTTTACTTATATTTTCTGAGAATATAATATGCAACCTTCAAATTTAGATTGTATAGACCAGTTTATAATTATTTTGAATTGTGAGCTGAAGAAATGCCTGACCTAATGATTAGGTGTTAACTTTGCAATTGTTGATTATTTCATATGATTAATTGGTCTATTGGCTTTCTGATTTATTGAAGTGATGTTATGTTGCATACCTTTTCTTTTGATGATAGATATACTGACTTTTGGGCTTTTATCTGGTGTTTCCACTATGTGCAGGTCAACATTTGTGTATTTGTCTTTGATATCATGTTTGCTAATGGAGAACAGTAATTACCTTGAACCTTCTCTTGGAATTGTTTTGAGTCTTATCTGACATATGTATGCAAGGACAAATGACACAGTAAGTGTTAATTGGAGACTGCTAGCTGACCATTAAATCTCACATGCGTGTCTTTGAGATTACATGTTGCGGCTATTTTGACCTGTCTAAGGGTCAGTTTAACTAGTTCTGTTATAGTTTTGAATGTACGTGTGTAACTGTCAGGCTGTATATGACAGCAAATTTTAACACAGTTGTACTACTTACTAACATGAGTTAGCTGTTGGTCTAAAAGTTAAAATTTATGGTTGGTTCTGCATTAGCAGGTCACTAAAGTTCAAGCATTCTGGTTCCATATTTTTAGATCTAGAATGAGTAGTGTCTTATATAATATTCTGGTACTTAACTGTTGCATTCTTTTTTTTTTTTTTTTTTTAGAATAAAAAAAGAAACTAGTTGCTGATTATTCTGATCACTCTCATTATGTAGGTTGCTGGAGCTTCCTCTCCGCCAAAGACGGAAATGTACACATTTTCTTGGCCTGTGATTATGAATTTATTTTTAGTTTTGATTGGATAATAACTTGTTTGCTTGTTGCTGTTGCGGGTTTCAAATCTTGCCTTTTTTGTTTTATTCTTTGCTTCTGTAATACCACAGACCTAAAGGATTTGTTTTGTGATGAAAGGATGGGCTATTTTGAATATGCAAAGGAAATTACGGTAACTGCTCTAACCTTATCAGTTCACATGATTCATCTTTCTTCATTTGTTCATGCAAGTTTTTGTCTTGTAGATTGAAGCACATGATGCTTGTTTGACCAATGATGTAACAATTGTCAAGATACACTCTTTCCTTGAAGAGTCATTGCACTCATCATGTGAAGGGATCATGCTGAAATCTTTAGATGTTAATGCTGAATATTCTCCATCAAAGCGTACTGACACATGGCTGAAGGTTTTTCACATGGACTTGCTATTGTTTTTTTAGTTACTGCTAAGGAAGAAAATGAAGATGGACTAGTCATGGGTAATAATATCAAGTCTCCTTGGCAGGTTAAACGTGATTATGTGGAAGGAATGAATGATTCTCTTGATTTAGTACCCATTGGAGCCTGGCATGGGAATGGGAGAAAAGCAGGATGGTAATAACTCCTCATTTTTATCCCTTTGGGGTTTCGGGAACGTGCTTTGTACTGTAGTTGCTTGTAATTTTCTCTTCTTTTTCCCCTTTAATTACCCAATGAAGCTGAGGTTGGAAAAATGGGGCCAAACAAGAACACATTATGCCAACATTATTGATATCCACCAAAACATACGAACCATACTAAGAAATATAAAAACATTTTGATTTCATGTGCTTGCTATCTGTTTTATACCAGTAACCGATATGTCAAAAGCAGAATTGCTATCCATGTTTTGATTTGATATTTTATTATGTTCTTGCAGGTATAGTCCATTTCTCATGGCATGTTACAACCCTGAGAACGAAGAATTCCAAAGTGTATGCCGTGTCATGTCCGGGATCTCAGATGCATTTTACATTGAGGTAATTGTTTGATAGTCCTTATATTGCGAAGTATATGCCATGTCATGTTTGGGCTTTCAGATTTGATATTTTTCAACTCCATAAAATTCTTTCCCCAAGTATTTCATGATGAATTAGAGACGAGCGATGCTGATGCAGTTCACTATCAAGGTGCCTATTGGCAGCATATTTAATATGTCATTAGTTGCAAAGTGAGCTTGTTTCTTCTGTTTACTGTTGCTCTGTGGGATTTAGAGAAATGCCCTCTCTAGGAGACACCCACCCTAGTGAAATTTGTGTTACTATGAACCTTTAACTCCAGCAATAACAGTAAGTATAGCAGTCTAGCTTAACCTTGCTGTTGCTTTGGAGTGGTAGTTTATACTCACCACCTTTGAGACTTATCTTCCTGTTTATTCTGCATCTTGCTTGTGGAGGAATCCTCCATCATGGTAATAATTCAGTTTCAATTTTGCGTTGCAGATGAAAGAATTCTTTTCTGGAGAGAGAGTCTTGTCAAAAAAGCCACCATACTACCAAACTAACGAGGTGCCAGATTTGTGGTTTTCTCCAGAACTTGTTTGGCAAATACGAGGTGCAGACTTTACAGTTTCACGAGTTCACCATGCTGCTATAGGTTTAATTCATGCCTCCCGTGGCATCTCAATCAGATTTCCCAGATTTATCAGCTCAGTGTCAGATAGAAATCCAGAGGATTGCAGCACAGCTGCAGATGTTGCAGAATTGTTTAATTCTCAAACACGGAAGATGGATGTAGCAGCTGCAAATTGAATCGGCTGTTTTAGCAAGTATGTAAATAATCCATCTTTGTAGTCTGAAATTTTTCTGCCAAATGTTAAAAAGAAGGTGGTGATCTAATTTCACATTTATTAATGTAGAGCATGCTTTATAATGTTTGTTGGTTTGTCAACCTTTTGCTTCTTTTAGCTTTGAAATGATTGAAGCCATAGCCAAAGGGTTCTACCTCTCACATTAAACTGACCAGAATTGAATTAACATTGAAATTAATTTTATTGGATCTAATACTTAAATGTTATGCTAGAAACGAAATAAATGTTAACAGCTTTGACATTTTTGAAGTTTGAAACTTTTCTATTCATAAGGAAAAACGAAGATGAGAAACAATAATCCCCTTTAAAAATTTCTGATTATATTGAATTGTATGATAAATTGACTGACTAATCTTCGTCGGATTGGTAGCTTTGCCACAGTGAATCCAATCCAGGGCCTGTAATATCTCTTCTGCTCTCTTCTTCATTCGTCTTATTCTTGACACTGGAATTCAATTTTGGCTTTGCACTAACACAACCTTATTCCTGAAGGTTTTGAAACAACTGTAACCTTAGCAGAACTTCCAAGGAGATTTTTTGTCACCAATTCATCTGTCGGGTTCGCGTCAACTCCTTCAGAACTCTTTTTTCTTTTCAAAGGCATTTCAAAATCATCATTATCACATATCCTTCTAACACAATTTTGTTTCCTTTGAAAATTTATCAATTTGATTTGCTCTTGATCTTCTTGTTCCAATATCTCCTCTTTCTTTTTCTTTTTCTTTTCCTGTAACGCCCTAAACATTCCATCAAAAATCACCGTTTCATGCATAGATTTCAAAGATTGAAGTTGATTCAACGTATTAACAATCTCCATCTCTCTTTTGAAACCCTTGGCTTTCTCTTCTAACTCTTCCATCGAATCTTTGACCCTAACTGTATCTCCACCGCCAAATTCTTCTTCGCTTACATTTGCATAACATTCTCTAGCCCCACAATCCACAACATAACACGAATTGAATCGGTCTTGAAAACAATTTCAGATAAACAATTGTTGCATTTCACATAAAAGTGAATTATTTTTATACCTAAATAGGTCTCATCACAAACATCTTTCAGTGAATTGCATTTTGTTCCTTCGCTGTATAAATCTACCAAAATGCATTTCGCCGATGGTAAGTTATGAGAAGTCCAATCCAAACATGAATGAAGAGCCAATGCCTCTACCAAAATCGAGTCTTCATAGCTGTCGAGAGTCCCGGAAATGGCTTGAAGAAGTTGTCCTTCCGTTGTTTTGAGGACTGCTGCATATCCGGTAAGGCGAAGAGATGAGAAGATGACTCCATCGGTGACGGCCTGGCACCCATCACTGTCCGGCACCCCAACTTGGAATGTCAGTCACCATCTACATCCCGATAATTTATTTTATATATATAGTTATTCGACATGAAAATTATAATTAGCAATACATTATAAATGAAATGATACAATTTTGATTATACAAAAAGTATAACAAATCCTAGTCTATTGAACAAATCTAATTCTTTGAAAGCTTTTAGTATGTACACAATATATACACAAGCAAGTTCGGACATCTACAAGAATTTAAAAGACAAAATTAAATTATATAAATTACCATTAACAAAGATAAAAATGAAAACTTTTAAGATAAAGTAATAAAGATAAAAAACAAAATATAAAATAACATGAAATAACTTTTTGAACCGTGTATATATGCAGGAAATAATATTTAAAAAACTTTTTGTGCATTAAAATAATCAAATTGAATTTTTATATTTTTACCATATTTAAAATATATCATATTTAGTGTATAACATAATTTTTTATTTTATCAAATTGAATTCTTATATTCATACTATATTTAACATATTATATAATTTCTTACTTTATCAAAATAAATTATTTTATTATTACCATATTTTTTATATACTTTATTTAGTATATAATATAATTTCTTATTTTATCCAATGAAATTTAAATATAAATATAAAATTAATATAATCAATCGAAAATTAAATAGTCTTATTTTTTTAATTAATAAAATTAAAATCCTTAAAGATATTATATGTTTTTATGTTTAATATATACCTTATTATATATATAATATAATTTTTTTTATTTTATCTAATAGAATTTATATTTAACCAGAAAATTAAATTACATTTAACAACTAAAAAATTAAAATTCATAAAGATATTATATTCTTACCATGTTTAAAATATACCTAATTTTTTTATTTTATCTAATAAGAATTATATTTAACCAGAAAATTTAAATTACATATTAAAACTAAAAAATTAAAACTTCATATTATATTCTTACCATGTTTAAAATATACCTATATATAATATAATTTCTTATTTTATCCAATAAAATTTAAATTTAAATAGAAAATTGATATAATCAATCAAAATATCATTATTTTTCAATTAATAAAATTAAAACTTTTAATGATATTTTTGTCAATTCATAAATCTGTTAGGGTCATTTTGTCGATCTCAAGATTTTCTTCCTTATTTGTATATTTATATATATTAGTGTTTTTATAACGTATATTGCATGTTGACTACACTTATTATTCGTAAGTTTACTTTTTTATGTCATTGCTTACTTTTACTTATTATTTACAATCATTTTTATTTTTTTGATATTAAACATTGATTATAATTTTGTTTTATATTATTTAGATTTTTATAATGTTAAAATAAAATTTCATATAAGATTAATGTAGATATAACGGTTAATTAATAAATTAACAATGTATATATATACACACATTTCAATTCAATTTATATTATCATCTATCTAAAATGCATTATAACTATATATGTAAAATTCTACTGTATCACCTGATAAATACGTTTCAATATATAAAAATATAGAGATATAATAATAAAAAATTATATAATTTTTTAAATTAAACTTTTTAAATGTTTATTATCCCATACATATGTTCATTTCATTTAAAGATAAAATTTTAAAAGTAAAAATCTAAAAATTTTGAAAGTTTTAATTATTTATATTCTATTTGAAAATTTATTTTTTAAAAAATATATCGAATCAAATTATAGAAATATAAAGAAAAAATATTATAAAAAACATACTTTTTTTTATCTCTCTCCTAAATAAAATATTTTAATTATCATGGTTTAAGAATCGGACCGGACCGGTTGGTCCGACCAATTTAACAGAAAATCAATTTGTGGTCCGATCCAGGTTGAATACTTAAAACGGATGACTAAAGAATCGGATAAAAAACGATATGAACCGGCATATAACACGGTTTATTCAAATAAATTCACATAACCCAATATATTGTACACACTGTTCTCTATATAATTTTTTAATTAATCAGAACTAATGTTATTTTATGATATTCAAATTTCATCAAGGATGTTATCAGAAATCTCATCATTCTTCTTATTTTCATATTTATATATAGTGTAGATTATAAAAAAGGTACATTATTGAATATAGTAAGAATATAATATATTTAATTACTACTTTCAAAAAATCTTTAATTTAAATGGATATAATTATTTTTTAAATGTAACTTATTCAAAAAATAAATGTAATCGGAAATCTCATTATTCCCCTTATTCTCACATTTATATATAGTGTAGATTATAGAAAAGATACATTATTGAGTATAGTAAGAATATAATATATTTAATTACTACTTTCAAAAAATCTTTAATTTAAATGGGTATAATTGTTTTTTACTTGTAACTTATTCAAGGAATGAATGTAATTTATTATTATTATTGAGGAATATATTATAAGATTTATCCTTTTATATAAAATAGAAAATATAACTCAGCAAAAATATATGTGTCTAATAAAAATATAACTCAGCAAAAATATATGTGTCTAATATAAAATTATAATATAACACGTTATATTAGTAAACTAAAAATAGAAAATATAACTCAGCAAAAATATATGTGTCCAATATAAAATTATGATATAACACGTTATATTAGTAAATTATATAATATATTGAAAGGAATTTTTTTCTCAAAAAAACCATAAAATTAATTTTATATTCATAAACTTTATCAAAAAGTAAAAAAGAAAGTACCAAAATTATAAACAATGCTCAAAAATAATGATAATAATATTAAATATTATAATAGCTATTTATGTATAATACTCATTCAATCCCAAAAAAAAATAGTTTCATTTTTTTTTACACAAATTAAGAATAAGTAGTTTATTAAAAAAAAAGAATAAGTAGTTTAACCATAACATTTATCCATCTGTTTCCATATATACCCTTATATTAATAATTCTTTATTAATATTTATAGATTTTTCAATAAAAAATTAATCTCGACATATGTTTTAATTACTTTATATTACTTTATGTTTATATTTGATTAAATATTTAGTAATTCTATGGATATTAATTATTGGCACAAATTATATTATAAGGATTTATAGAAAAATAAAAAAAGGCATTTCTAAAATTAAACATGGAATTGTTATCTTGAGATACCCTTTTATCAGAAGTGAGATAATTTTAAAAAGTGAGACTATTTTCTTGGATGGAGGGGTATATAATATTTATTATATAATTTCAAAACGTAATAAGTTAAGTCAAGATAAATATCATTTTGAGAAAATTTATTATTCTTTTATTTTTATTATTTCATAAAATAATTTTTATTTGGGAATGCTTTTTCGATTTTTAGCAATATAAATTACATAATATTATAAAAATTAACAAAAAAATATATATAAAAATAAATTATATTTCTTATAACGACTACAAATTAACGAGTTCAAAATGAGTTGGAGAAAACTAGTAATATAAAGGAAACTAAACTCAATTACTATCGAGCAAAGATAGAAAGTTCTAAATTAGAACCATCAATACCTTGGAAGTTCTAAGTACATTGCTGATTCTCCAACAAATTATACAGGTCAGCCCTAATCTGAAATTCCAATTCTCTTACTCATTTCCATTCCCGCTCCCTTTTTTCATACCAAAAACCAGTCTCCCGCCATTTGCAATTTCCATGGCTTTAATAGTTTCTTCTGGCCTTTCCGGTATAAAGTTTCCATCATCTACAATTCTCTATTCGCTTTACAACTAGAAACCCCAAAATTCAAATCTTCGAAAACCCTTCCCCTCATTTTTCTCTGTTTTTTTTTTCTTCAAATACTTATTTTCTTTGTGTTTCTCTCTGATTGGATTAGGATTCTGTTTGGGTTTTACATGAAGGTTTTGGATTCTAGGGTTTCAAATTGATTTGTTTCATAATGAGTGCTGTGAATATTACCAATGTTACTGTCCTGGACAATCCGGCGCCGTTTTTGTCCCCGTTTCAGTTTGAGATCTCTTATGAGTGCTTAACTCCTCTTAAAGATGGTATTTTCCTCTCTATCGTTAGTTATATTGTCCTCTTTTTTTTTTTTTTTTTTTTTTTTTTTTTTTTTTTTTTTTTTTTTTTTTTTGGCAAAATTTGTTTTTTTTTGAAAATTATTAAATTGTTTGATTTGTGTGGATTTGGGTTAGGGGTTTTTTCTTTATATTCAAATATTGGTGGTTTTTTGGTCCTGTTTGGTTGGGTTAGAAAAATTGGTAGATGGAAAGTTGTTTGCTTACAATGCAATAAAGGGGTTATTCAATAGGGCAAAAAACTCCACAATTTAGAGAAATTTTGAAGGAAAAGGAGAAATTTAGTGTTATAAAGTTAAACCTGGGATCCCGTATAAGGCCAAAGTGTTATATTTTGTAGCAGTTTTCCTCTCTAACTTTTTTTTTTTTTTTTTTTTTTTTTTTTTTTTTGGCAATTTTGTTTTTGAAATTATTAAATTGTTTGATTTTGTGTGGATTTGGGTTAGGGTTTCTTTATATTCAATATTGGTGGTTTTTGGTCTGTTTGGTTGGTTAGAAAAATTGGTAGATGGAAAGTTGTTTGCTTACATGCAATAAAGGGGTTATTCAATTAGGGCAAAAAACTCCACAATTTAGGAGAAATTTTGAGGAAAAGGAGAAAATTTAGTGTTATAAAGTTAAACCTGGGATCCGTATAAGCCAAAGTGTTATATTTGTAGCAGTTTTTCTCTCTACTGTCAGATTCTTCTTCCTGGATTTTGAAGGCAATAGAACCATTAGGAGAAAGTTTGTAATTTCATCAAT
This sequence comes from Jatropha curcas, assembly GCF_014843425.1. The sequence goes on along the minus strand of NW_023591598.1, from coordinate 610,406 downwards.
TAGGTAAAGTATGTTTTTGCTTGTGTTTTGAGGTTACCGTTTCTATGGTCCATTTCTATTAGTTACGAGAGACAGCAGCAGAGTATTTGCTCAGCCCTACTCAACTTTAATACCAAACAAATTGAAACCTTTAGATCCGGTCATTAAGGTGAATTAATTTGGCACTCTTCAACCATTATAAACCCTCCTTGTACTACCAAGCAGAGTTAAAATGCATTAAGCATAATGAAAAGAAAAAGATTTGCTTTGTGTATTTGTCCATGCAACGAAGCATTTGGGTTACAGAACTTCATTAAGTTTTCAACAGGTAATGGCATGATTGTAGACTGTTATGACTCCTCTGTAAACAAATTGCTTTGCACTTATACTTGCCATTTGAAAGTCTGTAAAAAGGATAGATAGAGTTTCTCAAACTGAGAAGAAGGTGTGGACTGGAAGATCAGTTTGCTTACCAGGTCCAAATACCACAAGTGTCTTTATGCTTCTGAATTAGTTACATCAAAAGATGAATAATTAAGCATGTGTGCAGCATAAGAGCCTAAGCTCTTACTATAGATTTCCAGTAAAATAATCTCTCCTTTTTTTTTTTTTTTCCAAATAACCTCTATTCCTCTTCTTTCTTTCCAATGGGGTGGGGAAGGGTGGAATTATTTGTTTGTACAGTAGTTATGCTACAAATATTAAACTGTATTAAATTTTTCATTGCAGATTTGGAATGGAAACTAATTTATGTAGGTTCTGCTGAGGATGAAACTTATGACCAACTTTTGGAAAGTGTACTGGTTGGGCCTGTGAATGTTGGAAACTATCGTTTTGTTTTACAGGCAATTTTTGCTAAACCCTTCTGTCTGCTTTTTATATTGGAATTTTTATGTTGTGTTTTCTGATTTCTGCTTTGGGTTGGATGCCTTCCAGGCAGACCCACCAGATCCTTCAAAGATTCGTGAAGAAGATATAATTGGTGTGACGGTGCTTTTGTTAACCTGCTCTTATCTAGGCCAAGAATTCGTTAGGGTTGGCTACTATGTCAACAATGATTATGAAGAAGAGCAACTAAGAGAGGAACCTCCACCAAAAGTATTGATCGATAAGGTTCAAAGAAACATTTTGTCTGATAAACCAAGGGTCACAAAGTTTCCCATCAACTTTCATCCTGAAAATGCTGAAGCAGCTGAACAAACTCCACATGATCCACCTGCCGAAACTGATGGGAATGGAGAGCATATGCTTCCTTCCCCTGACCATTCTCTGCATAAAGAGGAATCTTGAATCTTATGATCGTTACCAACTGATGGCCTCTCAAGTTTCCCATTCAAATTCATATAATGATAATCACTAAAAGGGCATTGCCTTTGCCAAATATTTTGTGGAATGGCATTTGGGCAACTACTTCTAAATCTTTACAAATGTTTTGAGCAAGTGATGCTAGATACTTTGGGTTAAAAGAGCTGATATTTTCTCTAAGCGACTGTATCACTACCTTGACACCTGCCTCTTGAATTGCTTACGTTTGTGATCATATTTAAGTTTGTGAAGTTCTAATTCAATTTCAGTTCTACTAGTACTATTTTCTTGCTTTACCACTGATGTATCGAAAAAGAGAGCCGTAGATGGTTAATGTATACTTTCAATTTTAGCGGAGGAAGTAGGTCTTAGTATTTTGAGCTCATTTTAGTGTTTCTTCCTCTCTATTTTGGTTTGGTGTGAGATGGGAGCTCATTTGCAGGCTTTGCAGCTTATTGGTATGGGAATTACTTGTATATATAAACACGTTCTTTCGGAATCTAATGTATCGGGTTTATAAATTAAGAGAAACAAGAGTGAGATTTTCAGTACAGCATTTAATATTTAAATTTAACTGAAGTTTATTAGATTTTAAAACCTCAGCTTCAACTATAGTTTATACTAGGAGGTTTCAACTTTCCAGTTCTAATGCCAATTGGCAGCCAAATTTACTAAAAATTATTTAAAAATTTTTCATGAACGCATTTGTAGAAATTTTAGAGAGCATAAAAATGAAATAAATAATAGAAAAAAAATAAATCAGCATAGTTGTGTCCCAATCCCAAAGTTACCATAAGTCAAATCAATGTCAACGTTGGCAAAGTGAAAGACTTCAACAATGATAATGTTTATCAATAGTAATTTAAAAAAAGGGGAAAAAGAAAAAGCTGGCATTCAGTGAAAGAAATGCAAATTGTACATAGCATTCAATTAATTCTCTTGAACAACCTATAATTAGTTAAACAAAAATGAAGTCAATCCCTCTTTCTTTCTTTCTTCCTTTCACAGTACAGAGAACAAGAATTTTGCATTCTTCAGTTCTCATTTTTTAGCCTTTTTCTTGGCTGGTGTTCTTACTGATCCCTTTGTTTTCTCTGCATTTGAAACATCTGTCCCTTCCTACAGTCAACGGTAAGCGATTAACCTTGTATGATATTGAAACATCTAAGAACACTTGATTGTCAAGAAATGGCAGTTATACCTTCTTTCTTGTTCTCTTCTTTTGCCGTTGACGCCCTTTATTTTTCTTTTTTGATTTATTCTGTATAGAAAGTTAAAAATTAGCATCTAGCCTCCAATCCCCTGTTCAATTTGCAGAAATATTCATTGAGAAACCAACCTGTCCAAAGGCCATAATTCGAGCATGCAACTCTGCAGCAGTCTCCTGGTTCTCAATTTCCCCGTCACTATTAAGCATGGCCTTCAGTCTGTTCTCCTTCAGCAACTTCTCTGACCGAATATGTCCCTGCAACAATTAATAGATCTCCATATAAGCATATAACTACTTTCTTTCAAAGGAAGAAAACAACGAGAGATGAAAGACAAATAGTAGCTCCAAATACTTTCATCTTCGTCCTAATATATCAAGTAATAGCACAAATCATGAACAGGGTAATGGAAAACCTGCAAAGAAACCATTAACAGCTTGAAAGAAAAAAATTTCTCCTGCTTGTTAAAATTGTCGACACTGGTTATTATTGCATTACTGGTTCGTTCTTCATAATACAGAAACAAACATTTGACTATGCACACAATTAAATGTTATCAGATAAGGAAAAAGAAATGATGAAAGGAAGAAAGAAGCAAAAATAGCCCTATCCTTCGATTGAAAATTAAAGACATTAAAGATTGACAAAGATTCACCTGCGCTCAATGCCAAGCAGGAGGAATATCAAAATGCAAACAGAATATTCAATTTTACAAGGAAACAAAAGCATATTATGTTTTACCTTTGAATTGAGATGAGTCCTCATTGTCTCCTCAGTCAAACAGACGATTCGAGGGCAAATCCGACACTTATAAACTGATTTGAATTTCAATACAAACTCTGGCATATTGCTTGTTGCCAATTCATTCTCGGGTACACCATTAAACTCATTCTTGTCTATAACAGCATCACGTTTACCAGATATCCGAGGGCCAACGGGTATTTGCTTGTTATTTCCATTTCCATCATCATCATTTTTATTACCTACTATCAAGTCATCACAATATCAAGCATGTCAAAGTGAAATTTCAGTTCATCAGAATGAACGGACACATAAAATTTTAACTTAAATATTGTGCTATTTACTGAATTTTGGCAATCAAAGAAAAAAATTGCTTGTATCCTTCCACTACTAGTAAAATCTCAGAACTTGCAAATGGGTAAGAAGCAGTAAACAAAAGATAAAAATGAATAACCATAGGAATATATGATATAAAAGACATTTCAGACATCATAAACTATTTACCTAAGACTGTAAATCTCATTACTACGTCCCTCAGAAAACACTTCTATCACACTATAATTTCACTAAGATAGGTTCTTGGAAGTGGTGACTCCAACTTTCAAGCATTTTGGCAGAAAGTGGTAATTTCTCAAAACTAGACGCTATAAAAACAAAGATCTTTTACCATTTCATCAGTAATGACAACATCAAGCATTAAGATTACATCCCATGCACAAGAATTCCTCCCAAGGCAATCTTGTAATTCGACATAGGTGGGAACAAAATAATGTGTTACTGACAACCAGATCAGATTCCCACTATAGAGAGCAAAATGAGAAAAACATTTGAAGATGCACAGGATAACATAAACATACAGCAAGACCTCTGTGAAATCATAATTATCCTTGCATTAGCTTCAAATGAGAAAATCACATCACTTAATTCCAATTATTGGATGTTGAAAATATCCAGAATATAAATTTGGACTGAATAATTCTCAATAGAAAATCAACCAAACAGGATCTTGCGTAATTAATGCTTATATTTTATGAAGCATACCACATGGATTGCAAAATCACCTACACTTTTGCTTTTCAAATTAAAAAACTTTAAGAGAATGGCTAATAAGGATGTCAATGAATCAAAAAATAATAGCTGTATTCATGCATAACATGATCGTCCATTTCAGAGAATATTTCATTGGAAACGATTTTTAAGGCCTCAGAAAATACATGAAATGCTATCAATAGTCAGATCCAAGCAATAATTCCACATAAGAATTATTAGATCATGCAAAAAGCATATATCATCCAAATTGAACATGCACTTCCCAGATAAAAGTTGGTTAAAAGCCTTTAATGTAAAGGTACATCCTACCTGATGAGTCTGCAACAATCTCATTTGCTGAGCTATCCTCACCCTCATATCCTGAATTATATCAAAACAACGTAAGCATCTATTATATCTATTTATTTATTAAAAAAAGAAGATAAAACATATGGGGTAAAAAGTAACTCAAAACAAAATGAGGACAATTTTTTTATAATAAATTAGCAAAAAATTTAGCAAATTACCATTAACACAACAATTTTCACAATTTCATCATTCACATGAATCAAAATTTTAATAGTAAATGCAACCATATAGCATTCTTGACCACTTCGAGCAGCAAACAACCGAGACCCGCTAAGCAATATAGAGAAAGAAAAAATGCAATGTGGTACAAACCAGACGAGGTGGAGCAGGATTCATCATTTTCTTTTGCCTCTGCAACTGGAGCATGATCCTCTGATTCCTCTGCTTCAACTTCAGAGTCATAATCAGAAGATGAAGATGAAGATGAATCCGAGGAGGGTTCATCTCTTTCACCGTGTTCTTCCCTATAGAATCGCCTCTTTATCATCCTTTATTATCAATCAAATTTCAACTATTGAAACAACACCAACGATCAGTTAAAAGCAGAAAACTACCAATGTGCAAATATCCATATTTCTTCTACGTGTCCATTACAAAAAAATGTTAGAAGAGACCAGGAAAAAACCAAAGCAACCCATTAATAGACCCCTAAAAAGGAAAAACATTGTTCTTTAGCATCTATTAGCGCAATTACAGAATCAAAACAGGAAAACGTTCCTGCCCATTAAAATTGATCAAATTGAATGAGAAGAGAATTCATATAAATACGGAAAATACAAAAATACAGGCGTCTAACAGAAAAAAAGAGGGAAAGCTTACTCGAATTTCAATTGAAAAATGGTCGACGGCTAGTCCCAAGGAGAAAGACAGAGAGGGTTTTGGGTTTTACAGGTTGCAGATGAGAGAGCGAGAAAAGAAGAGGAATCGGGTTCGGTATAAACCCGGTCCATCTTTCAGTGAAAGCCCATTAAGGAAGGGTCAGTTTATTTCTTAACCCACTTTAGAGTAGTACTCCCTTTTTTTTTTATAATTTTTAATTAATTTATACTTCTTTAATATATTTTCAATTTGATTTGGTATGGTTGAGTTGGATATTTTTGAGTCTCAAACCATAACCAAATCAATATTCGTGATTTTGAAAATTTAATAAAAATTAATCAAACTATTAATTTTGAAAAGTATAATTTTAATTGATCCAATTATTTAGACACGTGTAACCTTTTTTTTTTTAAAAAAAAAGAAAGAATAGATAAAAACAAAGAACAATAGAAACAAAGATAAAATGAATAATATTTGGTGGAGTAAGGTGACAAACTAACAGAGGAGCTGAGGAGGTGGGTCGTGTCGCGTCGGCATATTAAAAGAGATCAAAACCAAATATTAAAGGTCAATCTCGTCTTTTTGCCGTCGCCACTTCTTTTGGTGGTCTCTGGTTGAGAAGCTGAGCAAACAGAAACCTAACACTCCACGTGCTCCACCAGCCAAAATTTCAAGCCTATTTGCTTGAGAATTAAGAGTGTTCTTCCTTTAAATAAGGAAAATAATAATAATTAATAAAAAAAGCTTACTTAGACTATGCTAGTTGAAAACACTGTATACTGTTTAAAAAACTGTTCGATAAGATAGCGATTGAATTAGATATTAGAATAATGTTTTGTGAAAAGTTAATTCATGTGACGTTTAGCTTTTAGCGTTTCATGAAAAATTACCCAAACAACTAACAATTAAACGCTACAAAACAACTAATTAACAGCTATCAAAACAGTTAATTTTGTCGAGCAGGCCCTTAGTTTATCAATTACTTTAATTTTAGCAACAGTTAAAAAGAAGTGGGACTTCTAAACTTAATCTTAGTTTATGTGGGATTTTATTTTCTACATAAAAACTTTATTTTAATAATGGAGTTACTGTCTTAGTTTTAGATTTATGTCCTAATGGTTCTTTTTTTTTTTGTTAATTTCAAATGTTACAAAAGCGTGAAGGAGTCGTAAGTTCATCCCTTTATAAGAATGAATTTGTTAATTATTAAATTTAAAGTGTAAAAATTATTGACATGTTTGATTTAGAGGGCATGTAGTTTAGTTCATTTGTTTCAAATAAATAAATTCTAGGTGTTTGATAATATCAAACAAGTAAAATTTTTTAATCAAACCATTTATAATATCATTATTAAAATTTCATAAAAATACCAACATTTATATTTAATAATTTATTTTTCATTTCATTTTACTATTAAAATTTTACCAAATACCAATATTATTTATTAATATTTATTAACCATAAATCATCGACTATCACCAAGCGGTTAAATTTAATTTAGCGGTTGGAAAAACCTGGCAGTGGTGTAAACTCGGGGAAAAAAATGCATTTAAGAACAAATCCTCTAGCAAATTATAATTGTCTTAAATTTGATTGGTGGCTAATCACAAAATGCCAAGTGGCAAGAAAACCATAAAATTATGGATGTTCATAGAATAGTCAAAACCTCAACGAATGTGGGGACAGTGGCAGTGCCATACACTCGGTTCGATTGATGCGTTTATTAACAAAAATGGCTTTAAAAAATAAAGTCACCACCACAATATGTATATGTACAGAGTCACACAACACGAGACTATAACACGCAAAATCAAAATCGTTTAACCATTTCCTTTAATGGCGGACTCCAATTCCCAAATTGCCCCTCAAACCCCCATCGACGGCAACGTTCTTGCCGCCAAATCCTTCGCGCGATGCGGTGTAACCCACATGTTTGGAGTGGTGGGCATTCCGGTGACTTCACTGGCTAACCGTGCTGTTTCTCTTGGAATCCGTTTCTTGGCCTTCCATAATGAGCAGTCCGCTGGATATGCTGCCTCCGCCTATGGTTACCTCACTGGCAAACCGGGTTTGCTTCTTACTGTCTCCGGTCCGGGTTGTGTCCATGGGCTTGCTGGATTGTCTAACGCCATGGCTAATACTTGGCCGATGGTGATGATCTCTGGCTCTTGTGATCAAAATGACTTTGGTCGAGGAGATTTTCAAGAGCTTGATCAGATAGAGGCAGTCAAACCTTTCTCGAAATTATCAGTAAAAGCTAAAAGTATCAAGGATATACCTAATTGTGTTGTTCAGGTTCTCGATCGCGCTGTTTCGGGTCGGCCCGGTGGATGCTATTTGGATCTTCCTTCAGATGTTTTGCATCAAACGGTAACGGAATCTGAGGCGGAAAGTTTGTTAACTGCCGCCTTGAATAGTTCTGAATCGAGGTCGATTGCAAATGGGAGTGAGATTGCAAGTTCAGATATTGAAGTAGCTGCCGAGTTGCTCAGAAAAGCAGAAAGGCCTCTAATTGTGTTTGGAAAAGGAGCAGCCTATGCGCGAGCAGAGAATGAGCTGAAGAAGTTAGTGGAAAACACTGGAATTCCATTTTTGCCCACGCCAATGGGTAAAGGGTTGTTGCCTGATACCCATGATCTTGCTGCAAGTGCTGCAAGGTCACTTGCTATTGGTAAATGTGATGTTGCTCTTGTTGTTGGTGCTAGACTTAATTGGCTATTGCATTTTGGGGAGCCACCTAAGTGGTCTAAGGATGTGAAGTTTATATTAGTGGATGTTAGTAAGGATGAAATAGAACTAAGAAAACCACATCTGGGTTTGGTAGGGGATGCAAAAAAAGTGTTGGAATTGATAAACAAGGAGATTAAGGATGATCCTTTTTGTTTGGGGAATAATCATCCATGGGTGGAGGCTGTTTCAAAGAAAGCTAAGGAGAATGTGTCAAGAATGGAGGCTCAGTTGGCAAAGGATGTTGTGCCATTTAATTTCTTGACACCTATGAGGATTATTAGAGATGCTATTTTAGGAGTGGGCAGCCCTGCTCCAGTAGTGGTTTCAGAGGGAGCTAATACAATGGATGTTGGCAGATCTGTGTTGGTACAGACAGAGCCTAGGACTAGGTTGGATGCTGGGACTTGGGGGACAATGGGGGTTGGGTTGGGTTATTGCATTGCTGCTGCTGTGGCTGAGCCTGATCGGCTTGTTGTTGCAGTTGAAGGTGACTCTGGATTTGGGTTTAGCGCCATGGAAGTTGAGGTATAGTTCCTTATTCAACATTATGATCTAAATAGTTCTGTGTTGCCATTTCTTGATGCTGCTTGGCTCCTTTACCAATCTTATTTGGTGCCCCTTTGCATTTTATTTTGCTGTGGCGGTGAGGTTCACCTTTTTACTTGTTTGAGGGAGTTTCAATTGGTTGCTTAAGTTTTCACTTTGTTTCAATTTTAAGATGAATTTATTAGAGATAAAGGGGAACATGATAAGGATGAATTAACTCAGTAAACCCAAGTGAAAAGTTTTTGCCAACATAACCTTGAGGTGAATGCTTATTACTTAAAATTGATCATGGCCCTGTAATTAGAATGGAAAATATTATTTCAATGGGAAAAAGTTCTTAAAAGACATGGGCGTTTAGTCTAACAGTGATACTTATTTGTGGTGGCTTAAGATTGTCTTTGTTTAACAATATTGTGCATTTGGTTATCCTTTTATTTTTGGTTGTCTTAGAACGTTTCCGAGAGAATATTAACATTAAGATGAAATGCTTCTAATGCATAAAAGATGTGCTTAATCACTTCATGTTGGCTTGATAGAAATATTCTGTTGTGGTCTTAGTTGTATTTGACTTGATGATTTGATGTGGTAACGTTCTTTCTGGTCTTCTGTTACTTTCACCTATTTATCACCTGTTGACTTTGCCTCCAAGGGTCCAACATATGTGTAAGCTCTTACATGTGCCACTTATATTGCATTATCATGAATTGTAGTTTTAGAAGTGGGTTCAGCTGGGCTGTCTTTCTAAAAGCTTACCTTAATCAGAGGTCAAGTTTGGAGTATATTTGTTGGATATATTATTACTGTCTTTCTATGAATTATTTAGCAATTATTTAATTTTGTTCTTTTACTTTTTTCACAAATGTTGCTGTTTCTTTATCCCCAGTTCTGCAGTGTTCCCATGTCAATGAAAAGGATAAATGCTCAATTTGGCTCCTTAACTTTCTGCTGATATTCAATTAGATCCAAATTAAGTTTTGGATCAATTTTGGACCCCCTACTTTTAATTTAGGATCAACTTAGCTCCCTTTTTTACAAAAATAATATAATATTAATTTTATATTTTAAAATTGTTAAAAATATTTCTAAAATCAGAAAAATTAATAAAGAAATAAGAATAAGAACGAAAATTATGAACAATGTTGTTCTTAATTTTTTCTCCTCCATCTTCTCCATGCATCTCGAGCCTTGAATGATGCAATAGAAGAACTACCTCTACTACCATGGCCATAGTTTTGGTGTCTTCCAACTACGCCTGTTTGGAAATAGAACCTTGAAACCTGAAAGCACCCTAACCTAGATGCAGAAACCCACTGAACTCGATAACAATGGTAGAAGCAACATTTTGAAGCTATGTCTGCTTTTATTTTTGCGAGACCATCCTTCACCACTAGTAAGATGCTGTAGTTGCTTGATTATTTGCCTTGCAAACACTGCCTGATGTATCCATTGAAATCTGATTTCGGTCTTTGCCAAATAAGAGAACCTCACTGTCCATTGCTGGTCTTGCCAATAATTGTCGCTAAGGAATTGCTCCGTACATTGATAAGAGATCATTGAATTAAAATTTGTTTCTCAGTTGTTGAAGGTTAAGATTTTGTAGTGATTTATCCAAAATATTATGGTTGGGGTAATGAATTAGGGATGGTGGTGAGGAGGTTGATTCAATGTTGCTGGCGGTGGCTTTGTTGGTCACGGCTGGGCTTGTGATGGATTATATGAACTGTCAATTGATTGCAATGGGGGAGACAGAAATGTTGATTGGAGAGGGAAAAGGACAAGGCTTATTTCTCGTTTTTCATTGTTTATTTTAGTTCTTTTAATTTTGAAGTACTTTTATGATTTTGGTTTTTGAAAATATAAAAGCTAATATTTTTATTATTTAATGGACTAAATTGATCCTACATTAAAGGCATGAATCCTAAATTGGTCCAAAACTTAATTGTGGACCTAATTAAACATTAGAGGAAAGCTGAGGGCCTAAATTGAGCGCTTATCCTAATTAAAACCAGAAAGTTACTTATAGGCTTTCTTCAAAAAGTGTAGCCTGATTCATTTCCTAATTGCTGCATGTGGCAGCTAAACATAGATAGATTGGTGATTTCTAAACAGTCTGCTGAAAGGAAAATGAATCCTTCTTTACCTTAATGGTCTGGATCAATATGACTTGCATAGTAGCAGAAACCTTTGGATATTTTAAATAGTTGAGTCCAGGCTAAATTGTATAATTTATTAATTTGCAGAAACCTTTTCTTTTCACTCTTTCTATTTGTTGGCTTAAGATGTTTATTAAAGCTAGCCAGCTACCAGATATATGGAGTGGTTACTGTTTCTTTTCTTATCTCTGAACTTGATCCATTTAATATTCTTCTGTAGTTTTTACTTCCTAATGTTTCTTCTTTGTTTCCGTCTTTTTTGATATGATGCTTCTGTTATGAATTTTATAATTGGTACATAGCCATCTAATTATTAAAAACAATTAAGGGATGTGTTCTAATGATCTTAAAATTTTTTTGTAGACATTGGTTCGATATCAGTTGCCTGTAGTTGTAATCGTCTTTAACAACGGTGGTGTATATGGTGGTGACCGGAGAAGCCCTGAAGAAATATCAGGGCCCTTTAAGGATGACCCAGCACCCACTTCTTTTGTACCTGGTGCTGCATATCACAAACTCATCGAAGCTTTTGGGGGCAAAGGTTATCTTGTTGGGACACCTGATGAACTCAAGTCTGCTCTTGATGAGTCCTTTTCTGCAAGAAAGCCAACTGTAATCAATGTCACGATTGATCCTTATGCTGGTGCAGAAAGCGGGAGGCTGCAGCACAAAAACTAGACTGCATCTACCTCTGTTTATATCTGTCCATCATTTGCTGCGGCCGAGCTGCTGTTGTAACTGTAAGTGTTACTGCTTGCTGCAAACCCAGATGTGCATGTGTCGTCGATTCAGATGTTGTTATTGCTTGCATATATCGAAGTTGTTTCTCGTTATTTATCATAGGTGAGCTAAATTGAATCTGTATCATCTTGTCACAAAATCATGAAAACATAAATAGTAGCATGATAATACTGTGTTAGAATTGGTGCTGGTGGAGGTATGAGTTATGTAAGGACATGATAAGCATCATAAGTTCAAAAAATATTTCTGTTGATTGGATTCAATAAAGTGCTGATTTCCTTTACCAATATCAATTTTCATTTTATTTCTGTTGAAAGTATTGCTTGATTGCATCTCTAATGCGAATGCTTGAGCTAAAACATGTGTCTATCTTCTTTTTTACCATAGTTCTCTTCTGGAAAAAAAAAAAAAAAAAAAAAAAAAGTGCTGGTGGAGGTATGAGTTATGTGAAGGACCATGATAAGCATCATAGTTCAAAAAATATTTCTGTTGATTGGATTCAATTAAGTCCTGATTTCCTTTACCAATTACAATTTTTTTCATTTTATTTCTGTTGAAAGTATTGCTTGATTGCATCTCTAATGCGAATGCTTTGAAGCATAAACAGTTGTCCTATCTTCTTTTTTACCATAGTTTTCTTCTGGAAAAAAAAAAAAAAAAAAAAAAAAAAACAAAAACAATAATGCAAAACAAGCTTTGTAATTTTGGCCTTTGATATACTTAAAAAAAAAAAAAAAAGAAAAAAAATTGGCCTTTGATGAGGGTTAAGTAATATGATAGTTAAGATCATGGAGTATTCTTCCCTTTGTGTCCACTGTTTAGGTTTGTTGGAGGATTTGGCGGTTTCTTGCACTTGCATTAAAACCACCACTACAAGTTGCGGTTTTAATGCTTTTCGAATTTGGTTCAAGTCGAACCATGTATCGTTTTTGTTTTTCTCATTTGATTGTAGCTTATTTGTATTTTTACTACATTATGTTATTCTTAATATTTTATGTCATCACCGAATTTGTGAAAATTTAAAATAATATTTTATTATTAAATATTATTTATAATATTGACAATAAGTGTTACTTGGATTAATAATTATTTATTTTGAAATTCAATGAAAAATAAAATATGGTACAAAATAATATATATTTTATTATATATGTAGTGTTAATTTTATTTCTCAACAACTCGCTTATAAAATTTTATGGAACTATTGAGGAATAATTAGCCGTTTTGTCTCTATTCTGCCTTCGGAGAGTTCAAGGTGGAACAGCTCGAATTTGAATAGTAAAATCTCGTTATATGGAAATAGTATTGTATTATATCTCCTTGTTGATTCTTCGGCAGTGAAATTAATTTGTTGATCATTTGACATGATACAAATAAAAGTAACTAAATTAATACCGAACTAGTTGTAGTTGGTTATGTAAAATCCTTTATTTTTATTTTTATTTTTATTTTTACACTGTGTATAGTTAAATCTGCATTAACATTAAGAAATAATAATGAATTAGATGTAGTTTGATTGGTCTTTTTAATGCTTTGCATGAAGTATCGAAGCCATTTTATTCTAAACTCTTTCTTTGTTTTTCAATCAATTGGATGTTTTTTTCTATTTTCTCTAACAAACCAATTATCATAATAGTTGGATATTATATGCTATAGTTTTCTGTAAAAATTAAAATTGAACCAAACATTCTAAAATTAAATTGGACAGATCTGTTCGATTGATCTTTTTAATCCTATCACTTTTCATATTGAGCCCAAATAGTCAAAGAGAAAAAGAAAATTATTTCTTCTCTACTTTGAGTATGCTGCTCAACCTAGTTATGTCAGTAAATTTCGTATATATAGATGGAGGCATGATGGTGAGTGGGACGCCGACACCGATTTGCAAGCTTGATCAACCAACCTATTTGTTAATATTGTAATTATATTAAAAATTTAGAATTAATTTAATTAAATCTATAAGATGTGACTCAAATGATAAGACATACGTATTCAAATCTAGTCATGGCCATATTACGGTTCCGGAAATCGGAACCGTCGGTTCGAACCGGCCCGGAACCGTAACCGGAACCGGTGAGAACCGGAATCGAAAAAATCCGGTTCGGTTCCGGTTCCAGCAAATGAGGAACCATTTCGGTTCCGGTTCCAGGCAAGATGAGCACGAACCAGCAACGCGCCGGTTTGTTTCCAAGAGAAACCGCGTCGGAATCGCGACTGGAAAACCGCCGGGGGCCGGTGTGCTCCGTGCCGGGTTAGAACCGCCGGTTCGAAACCGGCGCCGTTCTAGCCGTTGTACTGTCAGATTTTTGCACGTTTTTTTCTTCTGAAGTTTGTCTGTGAAAATGTCTTAACTCTTACCCCTCGCCAACAGCCATAAAACGGCTGATTATAACGGCTAGTTTTTAAGGGTATTGTTTTGGCAAAATTGAATTGTTTGGGATTTATCTATGAAAGTACCTCAATTTTAGTCTCAACAAGAGTTTCATTACGAAAAAAAACTCTTCCTCGAAACTTTGCTCTCTACTTCACTCTCTCTACACAATGATACTTGTACACTCTATTCTGATCATTATTCATTTGATTATTCTCTACTCGTACAATCTCTCTTATTACGTCAGATGATGTCTGCTCTAATTTTGTTTAAGCTTCAATTTTCCAATTATATTTTGTATTTGATCATTATGAAGTGGCAAGGGGAAACTGCAAATCGGGTCGGGTAAAGGGCACGGGAAAAAACAATTGAGAGAGATCATCTTATCCGCTTTGACCAAACGCGACATTCTATGTGATATGATCTCCCGGCACCAATTTAAATGTCTGAGGTTTCTCCGAAATGAAAATGTCCTTGCTATCATTTCCCAACTCCAAGGAATCCGAATTTAATGAGCGCAATTTGCACAGAAGACATGCAAGAGCAAGGAGGTAAGAGCAACGAGCACAAAATTGTTTACACATGAGCAAGACAAAGTTCCGGGAATATTCTCCATTCATTTCACAAAAAAACATGTAAAGGGTGAGAAAATGTACGATGCAATTGCAAGTTATTATCGCGGAAAAATTCTTATGGAAATTTAAAACAAGGCGGGCGGGCTATGGACATTTTGGAAGCCATTTGGAAGGCAAGAAACATCCAACAAACAATAGCCGAGTTTGATTGGTTCTCCAACAATAAATTATCCGGGTTTACGCTTTCTTAAACCTTTCCTTTCATTTGCTAACACATTCTGAAAAAGAAACACAAAAAAGACAGGGGAAGATTAGCCACAAACATTGGATGTTCGGTTATGGAACATTTACTCTGTAGTTTTGGGGTGAAAAGAAAAGTCACGGGGTTTTGACATCAATTATTGTCAAAAAGCTTTCAAATCCTTGCTCGCTAAAAGAGTACGCAAGAAGTACCTTTTAAACGGGAACTTATATTCTCCTTATATAGACCAAAGGAAAAACAGAGTTTAGAGCTTTCTATTTTCTGCAAGTTGAAAATTCGTGTTTCAATTTGTTGTGATTGTTTGGACGGTGCATCATTCGCGCAAAGTGCACTCCTTTATGATGGGTATTACATGTCATTGGATTGATGATGGATTGCCGAAAATTCGTGCAAAAAAGAAGTTTATTGATTTTCGTGGTGTTTTGATGATTAAAGCATACTGGCCAAATAAGTATTCTAGTAAGAGTAATGTTCAATTTAGCATGAATATAGGTTGACAGAAAAATTTTTTTTCTTCAATTGTCCATTTGATAATGCGTTCTGGCAAATGACTAGTCCAATATTGAACTTAACAAAAAATTGTGAACGCAGAATATGGTTCGGGGTAAATTTTCATATAAGAATGTGCATGCCACTGGTTTTCAAATTGTATGCTGTAGCAGAGATGGTTGAAAATTCTTGGCGCATTCTGTTGTATTTCTCCAATTAAAAAAGCCTACTTTTGCATATTTATGGACGAGCATCCCCAGAGCATTGAAAAGCTTCGGGCAAGATTCTTTGCTTAAAGACAAATGAATAACAAGACAAAAACACGTTTTCCAAGGGACTGTCCCAACCTCGTTGGAATTTCAACATTATGCAATTACCTAGAACGACGTCTTTTTCTTATACAACTAATTATTATGTTTTTTTCGACCTAAAGATATTGAGGATATCTAATATAGTACTCCACCAAAATTGGGGAGCATTGTGCAAAAATTTTTTAGATTATTTTAAAAATTTTTAAGTGTACTACCTATTGAATTTAGTCGGGTTACTGTATCCGCACATTATAATTTATTTTTACCTATGGTGCTAGTCTTTCAATAGTTGTTATCTGCACTCCAAAAAATCTTCAAAATGATCGTGCAGTTTATGAAACAGATTTGTATTTTTTCAATTGAAAAAAGATGGTTATGCTTATTTTAAAAAATGATACCGACATCTTTAATCTTGCTCTGCAATGTGGTATTTCGTTGATCCTAGTGTAGAATGGAACTGTTTCCATGTGTATTACTTTGACTATTTAGTCTATGACGCTCACTTAAATTCTTGATCGCTAGAAGCATAATGTTCAATATCGAAATGCTACTAGTGCGCATGAAGTAGTTAAACGAAACGATTATGAGCCACAATTATATAATGAATTTGTTCAAGTTTCTAGCTTCATCTATTCTATCTTGCGTACTTCTTCCTCAATCTAGATATCTCCACAATTTTCACGCACACCAACAGGGTAAGTGGTTGTTGATGGTTGCTCAACAAGTTTGTATTTGCCCGAAAGCGACAAAAAAGAACAAAGGGAATCCAGTTTCTTATTTCTGGAATTTTGACAGTTATCTAACAACTTCTTTTGAGTTGTGGGTGACTTACATTCATTGCCAGACTGCTCAGATTCTTGCCGATTTTAGATTCTTGGTGGAGTCGTCACGCCAAATACTTCCAGATTCGTTTTCTTTACTTGCAAAACAACATTTTAGCAGCTCGCGGTCTCCACTGTCTTGCGCGGATTGAACAAGGGGGCTTTTAGTCCAAGGAGGCTAGACATCGACTTGATGAAAAACAACCGACTCGTCGTATGACACCGCCGATTGTCATTAGAAGCACAAGCGTGCGGTGCGATGATTGGACCCAAAGCCGAAAAGCTAAAAGAGCCCAAGAAAATCCAAAAAAGAAAATGAAGATGTTCATTGATTCTATGCGATGGGTCCCCTCAACGGGACATCAACGGTGGTGCAAATGAGCGATTCTTAAGGGTAAAAGCGGGTGAAATTAATATAAGGCTACATCAGTCAAGAACTACGTGGGCTTTGCGATGTCCCTCTAAGACCCCAAGGAGCGATAGCGTTAGGCAACGTTAATTTTTTTTTAAACAAAAAAGAAAAGTTAAGTTTCAAAGCCCCCATTTTTTTTTTTAACATTACGTGTTCAAAGCTTCAAAAAAAAAAAATAAAAAATTCAGTTCAAAATTTTTTTTTTAAAAAATCCATTATGTTCTCACACCACTCAACGATTGCAAGTTCTTTAAAAAAATAAATTTAACTGGACAGTACTTGTTTTTCTAATTTTTAGGGTGTGATTTTTTAATTCTTTATGTTCAAAAATAATTTTTTTTTAAAACAGCCGATCTTCAAAATTTAAACAGTTTGTTTAGGTTGTATTTCTTTAATGTTTTTCATGCTTCAAGATAACTTTTTTGTTAACCGGGTCTTCATACGTTGTTTTAGACAATTTTTAACTGCTGATTTTTTGAACTTTTTGTAGTGTTCACATTAAATTTTTTTTCTTGTAAACCGGTATTCAAAATTTAAAAATTTTAAGAATTATGCGACATTCGCGCGGAAAATGCAATCGGAAAACCGTCGGGGTTTTGCTAATCGGAAGTCGGAACCGGCACGCGTTCCAACCACCGGGAACCAGAACCGCGCGACAATTCGTTCGCGTTCGGATTCAGCTTTCGTCGGACACTGGCGGAACCGCCGGATTCCGGAACACCGTGGCCAAGGTCTTATTTAACAGAGATCGAACCAAACGAGACAAGACAATCCTTTTTATTGAAGAGAAAAGATTTAAAATTATGCGATTCGCCGGAAAATCAATCGGAACCGTCGGTTTTGTAATCGGATCGGAACCGGACGGTTCCAAACCGGAACCAGAACCGGACAATTTCGTTTCGGTTTCGATTCCAGCTTTTCTGGAACTGGAACCGCCGATTCCGGAACCGTGGCCAAGTCTATTCAAATCGAACAAACGAACAAACAATCTTTTATGAAGAGAAAAAGTTATGAATTTGAAATAAAGTTAATTCCATATGTAATAGAGTACAAGAATATTTGTGGAGATATTAAAAAAAATCCAATTGAATTTTTATTTTTTTATAAAAAAATTTAGTATCTTTGAAAATTAGTATTATTTTAAAACATATTCTTTTTCTAGTTAAAGTCTTTTAAAACGTAAAACTTATTTATTGTTCTTTCTCCATTCAAATATGAAAAAAACAAAAAAAAAAAAATCTTTAACTTGTGTTAATTAACCTGATATCAATTAATTTTGTAAGTTCTTTTGCAAATTTATTGAAATAAAATTACTGAAACCTTATAAATTTGGGTTGTACATGTTAAAAAAACAATAAAGTATTTTAAATGTCTTTCATTAATTTAAAAGTAATCAGATTTTTACCTAAAAATTTACTTAAAAATAAATTATTTATTTTTTAAATTTATTGAAACATGCTAATGATGATAACATACACACATGTAATTTATCACTAAAAATATACTTATTGATATAAAGAGAAAATTATATAATGTCAAAATTCTTAGTTATCACCGACACTGTCACTAAAAATACATGTAAGGTTTATACTTTTTAAGGATAATAAACGTAAATCATTACAGAGATAACGTAAATGCAGGCGTGCCGTCAGTTTAGCATCTCAATAATTATAAATTTTCATCTTTTATGCAAAATATATTGAGTAGTGTTACTGATAGAGATTGTACTACTAGACTCATCCCTCCTTAAAGAAAAAAAAAAATGTACTAGAGTATCTCTCTTTAAAGCTACTTCTCAAATATTTATTATAATATAAAGGTCTTTGTTATGTTGAATATGGTAATATATATATATATATATATATTTGAAAACTGAATATGGTAATATATTTAAAATTATATTCTATTATTAAAGCTGAAATAAGGATTGGATATCTCTTTGTTTTTTTTTTTTTGAAGATAAAACATCACATACATTAAGAATAGAAAGAAAATAAACATTTTATGATAGAATCTCATACAATAAGACTAGCGTATTGGTAGGATGCTTGTGTTCTAGTGTGAGCACTTACATTCGCTTGTCTATTATATTTATTACTTTTTTTTTTATAAATGTAAAATATTTCTTTTTATTTGTTTTATGTTTTGACCACTTAAAATATTTATTTATTGGAGAACTTTATTTATATTCATAATATAGGATAAAACTCTGTTGTTGAATTGTTTGAATTATTTAATATTTTAACTGAAGGAAAATTATATAAATCATTTTAAATGGTTTATTTTAAAAGTCATATTTATTGACTTTTCGAATTGTGATTATCTATATGGATTGAAATTTAATGATTATGAACAACGTGGAGTAGACATTGCCACCGGTTCGGTTCTAACCGGAACTGAACCGTACTGTATACGAACTGAAATCGGATAGGAATCGGTGGTTCATTATTTTGAATCAGAACCGGCGGTTCAAGAACTGGTTAAGATTCACGTGAATGTTAAAATATGAACCGGAGCTGGCGGTTCCGATCCGGTTCGAATCGGATGCACAAAAAAATTGTAGCTTAAAATTTTTATAAAAAAAATTTATATCACTTGATTTGATTGTAGTTGATTTGATTTATAGTGAAGTGTATAAAGAAAAATTTATATCACTTTGATTTGATTGTAGTTCGAGTTTCGATTTATTAGTGAAGAGAAACTTTGACAAATAAGTACCTATAAGCTTATAAAAAAGTGATTGAAAATACCACATTCTTTTTGACTTTAATTGTATACAAAAAATGGTGACATGTGAATAGTTAACTTATATATAAAAAAAAAAACACTGTGTCAAGTGGTCATAAAAAAAAAGAGTGCCTGTGGTTGTAGACAGAGTGAAGTTTTTGATATGATTAGGTTGTTTTTTTATTTATTTTTGGTAAATTTAAAATATTCATTTTTTTGGTAAATAAGATTTTCATTTTCATTTTTAATCATTATTTATTTATTTATTTACTGTACATTTTACTAAACTTATTCAAAAAATATAGGTTGTATTTTTTCTGTTATCAAGGACATTTGGGGAAACTAATTCAAATGCAGAAACATATATAGAATATCGATTGAGTTGACTGATTTTTTATTTGCATAAACCAATCTATAATCATTAAACTCTCGTTCTCGCTATTCTCAGATCAACAGAATTCTGCTTCAGAATTTTCCATAGATGTGCCATTACTGTTTTTCTATTGCTTCCTATTTTCGCTTAATAGTTGGAACTTATCTAGGTTGTTTATTTGTTTTATTTTTCTTACATCCAACTTCCACATTCTTTCTCTAAATGCTCAATTTTTGTTCCACTGTCAGTTTAAATTTACTTTCGCAGTTGCTGATTTTTAAATAACTTTTTCCTTAAGCGTATTTGAAAATAATAATTTTCTAAACTCATTGTTTCATTTAATTTGGTATATGTCCATTTAGTAGTTTTCGTATATTTCAGTGGAATCTCAGCAAAAATTTGTTAAATTGAAGTGTAATGAATAGCTTCTAAGTGTTAGTTAATAGAAACTTATTTCTTTAAAAATTTATAATAATTTATTTAGTTCAATAAATTAAATATTTTAAAAATTATGTATTGTATTTATGAATTTGGAATTAGAATTTTATGCTATTTCTTCTAGAAAATTTGGCCGCGTGAAGTGGCCGCCGAACCGAATCGAACCGTACATTCAAAACCGTTCAGCTTCACCGGAATTGTGCCGAAACCGTGTCAGAACCAGAGCCAGAAAATTATTATTTATTTATGAATTTGGAATTAGAATTTTATTATTTTTTTAAAAATTTGCGTAATGCCGGAACCGAATCGAAACCGTAATTCAAACCGTCAGTTCACCGGAATTGTGCCGAACCGTGTCAGAACCAGAGCCAGAGATTCAAAGAGTCGGTTCCAGTTCAAAATTTTAAACATCTCGAACCGGTGGTTCAGTGAATCGAAATCGGCGGTTCACTGAACCGACGGTTCACTGAACCGACCATGCCTAGCGTGGAGACATTCCATGTCTAGGGTAGGCATGTGCCCGCCCTCAGATTAAAAAAAAAAAAAAAAAGTTCTCTGCTCTAAACGTCTTTCTTTCTAACCGTTCCCAGGAGCTTTTTTTTTTTTTTTTTCATTTTTTTTTGGATGTTTTTCATGTAACTTGTTGAACAACGATTAGTAAATGTTTTCATTGTAATTATATTTTCTATTCAAATAAATTATTATTATTATCAATTTATGAAAACTTGTAATTTCCAAATTAAAAGATTTATAATTAGAACTATAGTATTAAAACTTGAATAATGAATACATGTTGTATGTGAATTTTTCATATAATATTTTACGTCATTGTTTTTATTTAATATATTTATTAATTCCAATTTCCTCTATCCTAACTATATTTTCTGCCTTCGCCTCTTGTGAAATCTAATCTTATAAATCTGTGGCCTTTTGTTTAATCTCTCCGTTTCTCCAATTATTAAAATAAATTATGATATTTTTATTTTATTTAACAATACATGAAAAACAAACTATCATCCTACATTAAAAATGAATTATTTGATAGTATAAAAAATTATATAATTATTCAATACCTCCAAAAATGAGAACTGGAAAACGGTAATTTCTTTAACTTACCAGTTGTTCCTCAGTTAGCAATGCAGATTAAGCATGTGAGAAGAGTTCTAAGATTCGATTTTCACTAAATAACTATGATTAAGCCTCAAGTTGAGATCCAGAAATTGATAGTTTATAAAAAAAAAATTGTAATTTTTTTTAAAGATTATATATATTATCTTTGTATGGGCAATCAGTGGGCTCCAGACAAAAGAAAAAAAATGGTGGCAAATCTTTTAGTTTGTGGATCCTTATTCCATATACCATGAACTTGCTAAAGAAATGTCCACAGGTCACATTAATTGATAGAACCAAAACAAAGGAATCATCTATTCAACAACGATGCCGTTTACGATTTGTTTAATTATTTAGTATTATTCGATTCTCCCCATATCACTAACTTATGCGTTTTTCACGCGTAAGAATATTTTCCAATTTATGCCACTTATCTGTGTGTTTTGTATTTCATATTTAACCAACCAATTCTACGTATACGGTATTATGAATAGATTTCATGCAGACGCTTTTATTCATGTTCACTAATACAGTTTATAAAATTTGGCATAATCTAAAAACCGGTGAGGATGATGAAATTAGGGTTTGGATTTTGTGTTCCTCTTCCTTAACCATTTAACAAGTTAGTTAGAGAGAATACAAATGATTACAACAATCTTTAGTTAAGTACTGCCGTTTAGAGGAATTTTTTTTTATTTTGAATTTATTAGAGTTATTTGTAAATCTCATTATAGGTGCACATTTAATTATTAAACATACATAGAAACTGTTCAGATTATGTTTACAACTTTAAAAACTTAATCTACAGATATAATGTGAAGAACTCCTTATTTTCTTAGAACACGATATAGTCTGCTTTGGAACTTTCAATTATCAAATCACGAAGAATATTTGCCACTTTTTTAAAATTCTCCCAAATTGAGACAAAGAGAATATATTTTTTTTAAATTTCTAAATTTTTTTATTTTTTTATATTGTGATTGGCCACAACTAATATTTAATGATAATATTATCTATATAAAATATACAAATTTTTTGATAATAATTCAAAATTGTTTGGCTAAAAATTGTTTGCTTAAAAAGAAAAAAAAAATCTAAGTCTTATGTTCGTTAGTATTTTTTTTAAACTTTAATTTATTAATTTACAAGTAAATTATATAAAAATTTAGTAAATACATTAATAATCAATTTAAGTTCTCAAAATTTAATATCATGCTTAATTTTTATATTTAAAACTCAAATTCAAAATATATTAATTTGATTTTTGAAATCATTCCTATCTGGATTAAATTAATAAACCAATAACCTTTAAATTTTCAAATTATTATCAATTTATGACTAAATATAGGGATTAGTTATTATTATTAATAAAAAAATTTTGATATAAAATTACAAATTAAAAACTTTTCAAAGTATTTCAATAATAATAATAATAATTATCAAGTAATATTCACTTATATTCGAGCATAATTAGTAATAATGTATATATTTATCATATTGTGCTTCTAAAAAATTCAACTTATTATTTTTTGTTTCACAAAAGACCTTTTGGATTTACCGGTACCAAGTGGACACTTTTTATGAAATTACAATTGAGGAAACTTAATATTATATATAATGAAACTTGATTAAAATATTGTAGATTTACAATGTTATATTATTGCAAGCAATGCCATAATTTTCTTTATTACAAATCATTTTGATACTTACCATTGTTGAATTATATCAAGTAGGGTTTTTATTATTCATCTTAACAATTTTATCATTAATAATAATTAATAAAATAATAATTAAATCTCCATGCTCGAAGCGCTGTTTTTCGATTAATTTAAACTAAAAAGCAAAATAATGATATATTGGACATTTTATTTTGACATTAGTCCCAAAGTTACCATTTTAAGCAATTTTTACATCAACAAAATTGTCACTCTATATATATATACGCGTAGTGAGTAATAAAAATACTAAATAAATTTGTGTCATGTCCAATTTTATTTTCCTCTTCTTCATCCTCCCTTGCACGTTTGTTAGGTGCTATATAAAAAATTGTTAAGTACCATACTGAGTAAATCTACCTTATCACTTTGTTTGTTGTATATGAAGTAGTGTATATAAGTTTTGGCATTTCCAAGAAAAGTTGTACATGATTCAGTCTTGTTGCTGTCATATATGGAAGAGTCAGCTGCAACCAGAGTTGAAGAGAGAAAATGGGCAATAACGAGGGATGGGTTTTTGAAAGAGCTAAAGAAGGAAAGCTGTTTAGCAGCTCCAATGGTGGCAGTTTCAGTTCTGCAGTATCTCCTGCAAGTTGTATCGGTGATAATAGTAGGCCACCTTGGTGATCAGATTGCTCTCTCTAGTGTCGCCATTGCTACCTCTATTTCTAACGTTACTGGATTTAGTCTTCTTGTAAGTCTTTCATTTCTTTCCTTCTTCTTTTTCTGCTCAAATATATACTTTATTCTCTGAATCGGAAACTCACTTTTCTACTGTAATCAAGCAGTCAGGAATGGTGGGTGGGTTAGAAACTTTGTGCGGACAAGCTTATGGAGCAGAACAATATCACAAGCTTGGAACCTATACTTACACTGCTATTATCTGCCTGATCATAATTTGTCCTCCAATATGTTTACTTTGGATTTTCATGAACAGATTACTTCCTCTTATAGGCCAAGACCCTTTAGTTTCCAAGTTAGCTTGTACATACTCGATGTATCTAATCCCTGGATTATTAGCGAGTGCTGTACTTAAACCTTTAACTCGTTTTCTTCAAACACAAAGTTTAATTCTTCCAATGCTTTTAAGCTCTCTTTTCATTTTAATTTTCCACACAGCTGTGTGTTGGATTTTTGTGTATAAGGTAGAATTAGGATATAAGGGTGCAGCTTTAGCTTTTAGTTTATCAGTTTGGTTAAACATAGCATTACTTGGATTTTATGTAAAATTCTCTTCTGACTGTGAGAAAACTCGATCGCCTTTTTCGAAAGAGGTATTTTATGGTGCCGGAGAATTCTTTCGCCTTGGAGTTCCTTCTGCTGTAATGGTTTGGTATAATTAAATCTCTGTTTAATTTTTTAATCAAGAATTTTACATTTGTGAAAAAATTATGACTAATATTTTGTTCTGGTATACTTTTTCTTTATTGTTGTTTTAACAGTCTCAAATGGTGGTCAATGGAATTGCTAACTTTGCTTTCTGGGCTTTTACCAAATCCAAAGTTGGAGACTTCTGTGCTTTCTATCTGGTATGGTTATTTATTATCCCAGTATTTTGCATTAACAGTGAATTTTTTGTGTAATGATTCTAATTTCTCATATTTTTTGTAATTTTTTCCAGCCTTACAATTTCAACGTTGCACTTCACTATACCACATGGATTTGGAGCTGCAGCAAGGTGTTTCTTATATATTGTAACAGCATGTCAGTTACTTGGGCAGTTTTTATGTTAAAATCTCTCGTGACTGTGAGAAAACTTCGATCCGCCCTTTTTTTCGAAAGAGCGTGATTTTATGGCTGCCGGGAGAGATTCTGTTTCGCCGTTGGAAGTTCCCTTCTTTCGCGTGTAATTGTTTCGGTATAAGTTAAAGATCTCTTGTTTAAATTTTTTAATCAAGAATTTTACAATTTGTGAAAAGAATTATGGACTAATATTTTTGTTGCTGGTCATACTTTTTCTTTATTGTTGTCTTTACACAGTCTCCAACATGGTGGTCAAGCTGGAATTGCTGAGACTTTGCTTTTCGGGCTGTTCTACCAACATCAAAGTTGGAGGACTTCTGGTCTGCTTTCTATGCTGGTCATGGTTATTGATTATTCCCAGTGATTTTGCGATTAAACAGTTGGAATTTTTTGGTCGCTGTAATGATTTCTGAATTTCTCATATTTTGGGTTGAATTGTTTCCAGCCTTCCACGAATTTCAACGCTTTGCCAACTTCACTATACCACGAGTGGGATTGTGGCAGGGCTGCCGCAGGCAAGGCTGTTTCTCGTATACTACTATGATATATATAGCTATATATATATATATATATATAATATAGCATATATGTATATATGTATTCAGTTTATCCTTGTGTGGTTTCTAAATTTAATCAATTATTGGTGTTAACTTAATAGTCTATATATATATAGATATATGTATATATTATCATTTATCTTGTTGTTTCTAAAATTTAATAATTATGTGTTAATTAATAGTCTTTTTTTTTTTTTCCTTGTAGTACAAGAGTTTCTAATGAACTAGGAGCTGGAAATCCACAGCTAGCAAGATTAGCTGTTTTGGCTGCGATTAGTGTTGCTGGAGCAGAGGCAATTATTATAAGCACCCTCATTTTCAGTTGCCGACATATCTTAGGATATGCTTACAGCAATGACAAACAAGTTGTCAGTTACATCTCAATCATGGCTCCTCTTATTTCACTCTCTGTTATTATGGACAGTTTACAAGCAGTCCTTTCTGGTTAGTTCAACTTTTTTTTTTTTTCATTTTTCAGTTCTTTTTTCTTGTACTTGGAGTAATCTCGCTCTGCTTAGTTTTCTCTGTATATTGGGCAGAATAGTTGACATTCACTGTTTTATGAAGGAACTCTGAATTATCCTTTTTGGTACATAGGTCAGTTTATTATAAGTTTTTAGTTCTTATATGGCGAAACGACAAGAATGGAACTTAGAGATGCTAATGGATCGGATTCGGGTTGGATTTTACAATATCCATACTTGACTTGGTAACATAAAATTACATTCATCAGATATCTGCTCATCATTAGATTGAATCGGTTTGGGTCATATCCGGTTAATATACTTAAAATATTTAAAGGATTCAGGTTGACTCGGATCGAATTGGTAGATATCCGTATTCACTTTAATTATAAATAATGTTATTCCACGTTAATTTAATATGAGATCTTTATCCAAAATATAAGATTTGGATAATTCTCCTCCACTTAATTTAACTTTTGGAAGTGAGTTAGGTCCAAACTATTTTAAGACTCAGCTTCTCTACGTCAGGTGTATTTTTTTCATTTAGAGATTCAAACTTGGATCTATCAAACAACAAATTATATGCCAATTTTCAGGTGTTGCCAGAGGGTGTGGGTGGCAGCATATAGGAGCTTACATTAATCTAGGTGCATTTTACCTAGTTGGGCTTCCAGTTGGGGCTGTGCTTGGTTTTGTAGCCCATTTAAGAGGAAAAGGGCTTTGGATTGGAATAGTAGCTGGATCAATTCTGCAATCAACTCTTCTCTCTCTTATCACTGCATCCACGGATTGGAAAAAACAGGTTTTTGATTCTATTTTCTCTGTCTTCATTTTTTTTTTTTTTAACATAATCCGTATCTATTACTTAATTTGTTTCAGATCAAAAAAATTTAAATTGTATTTAATTACAGGTAAGCATTGCAAGGGAGAGGATATCGAAGAAATCTTCTACTGAGAATGATGAAACTTGAGTGATAGTAAATTTATTATATTGTATGTTTGGAATATTTAATTTTTTTTAAAATAAGAAATTGAATTAATGATAATTCGATAATTTCTTTATAAGCATTATAAATTCACAGTTGAATAAAATTTTCCTAGTCTCAAAGAATTATAAATAAAATAATTTTCCTGACAATTGAACTAAAACTATTTCAGAATTTTTGATCCTCGTAATCATTTCCAAGATAAGATCATAATTTCCTGGGGTCGGATTGATCCTGATTCTATTTTCCATTAAATTTTAACCGAAACTGATCTAAAATTACCGGTTAAATGGATAATTAATTTGGTCCAATTCTAATTCATTTAACTCTCTTTATTTTAATTTAATTCAAGCTCATATTTTTTTTAAATGAAATTTTATTTATAAATTTAGAAATTCGGTAAATTTATCAATTACACATTTTTTATAATTGATTTTGTAATTATTCGCAATTTGTAAATTTAATAAAAAAAATTTCCGATCAAATTTTCTACTAATTTATTTATTTAATAAAATTTGTAAAGTTTACCATTGCACTCAACTTCTTTTTAATTCATTATTTGTAATTATTTGCATATTGTAAAATAAACTGAATATACTTAAATTTATTAAAATTTTAAAAAATTGAAAATAAAAAATCGTTATGTCAAGATTGTGTTGAAATCAAGACCCAAATAATTTTTAGCCGTAATTAAAACTAAAACTGACCAAAGTTGGAGCAATCCTAATTTTTCTTTTACAAGGATGCTAACGACCGGTTAACCGGTTCCACCATACAATACCTTCAATATATATATATATATATATATATTCTAAAATTAGCGAAGCGTGGTAAACAGGCACTTTATCTTGTTTTTGTTATATATAACAAAAAAATTTTAATCAAATCCGTAAATTTTTCAGATTTTTTACCAAAAATTCCACAAAGAATCTGGTTTTTCTATCTAAGCTACATTAACATATCGACAAGAAACTCTCGTTTCTTTTGGGATGTCAATTCTTAACCCCAGGACAAATATTTATTGTCCAGCTAAAATAAATAAATCTTTGCCGAGGAGTCGAGTTTGAACTCTTCAACTAAAGAATCCATCAAGATTTCATTATTATCATTTTTTTCAAATAAATAAACTTTTTTTTATTAATTAGATTTAGAAAATACACATTTATAGATATAGCACACTCTTTTTTTTTTTGGTTATATAAAAAGGAAAGAAGGGAAGGTGAGAAACATCTATTAAATTATGAGACAACATAGGTAAGATATCTAGACGAGTACGAAGAACATGAACACCAGAAGTATGACGCATGTTTTGAAAGCCCATAGGCACAAAAGTTAGCTTCACGATAAATGTGACGAACGTAAAGCGATATACCCATATGAATAGTAGGATATATATGTTAGGGTAATTGGGATTATGGGGTCATATGTAATAAATAGAGATATTAATGCTATTTCTTATTAAATTACTGCACTCTTCTTCTCCCCTTCTCTCTTCTCTTTGTTATCGATGAACTAACCCTAATCTGACTTAACTCTGGATTTATGTTAGCAAACCCTAACACACTGAAGTTTGGGTAAATTACCAAAGTATGTTAGCAAATTGAGTATTAAATTACCAAAGTATGTTAGCAAACCGTAATTAACAAATTATTAATACTCAAATTTGTTAATAATTTAATTATTTACATTTATCTCAAATTTATTTAAACTTCACTTATTTATCTCAAACTCACCAACATTATAGGATATTACCCAAATATGTGCAAATCAATTTGATTTTTATTTTATTTAATTAGTATTTTACGAAATAAATAATCTTTTCATAATTTTCATTGATAATTTATATTAATATAAAATTAATGAGCATAAAATTATTTTAAAACTCATTTTTTATTTTATAAAATAGTTTATTGTTCAATTTAATGAATAATGCTATAACTTATATAAAGAGGTGGATATCTAATATATTAAACACATACTCTAATAAAGTTCATTTAAGAAAATGAGAATAATTATGCATTTTATTCCAATATTATCTTTGCTTGAATGATAATAAAAAAATAAACAAAGTAGATTCTTCTAAAAATAAAAAAAATTAAAACAAACAAAAAATTGCTTAAATGGCTAAATTTTAAATGCAAAATATTATTTAATAAAAGATTTTAGGCTCCACCTATCAACTTCTTTATGAGGAATAACGAGTGGACCTGTTAAAAGTTGATTGCTTTGCTACCAATGACTCCACTAGATAATGGAAAAGAAATGAACAAATATAAAAAGAGCTTGGAAATTTCTTTTGCTAGAAATTTCAGCTGTTGAAAATGATTTTTGCTTCTCTCTATCTTTCCTTCTTCCTCAACTACCTAAGTATCTACCTTGCTGCATCCTACTCTCCACCTTCATACGTTCCTGATCTCAACTGTATACCTCTTGCTTGTGGTTTAACCAGCAATACAACATCAATGGATGGCCGAATCTGGCTTGCAGACGCCAATTCAAAATTCTTTCCCTCAGAGCAAGGCATTAATAACGCATCAATAGCAGTTGAATCTCCTAAAAATTTGGACACTTCAGCTCCATACACAGCTGCTCGAATTTCTCGCTCTCAATTTACCTACATGTTTCCTCTCAGTGTTGGAACTCTATTTATCCGCCTCCATTTTTATCCTGCTCCTTACTTGGATTTCAATACCTCTAAAGCATACTTTTCTGTCAAAACGGATAGCCATACTCTTCTTAGCAATTTTAGTTCTAAGGTTGTCGGGTTTGGCCAGTTTTTCAGAGAATTTTGGTTAGTCATAGAGGATGAGGAAATACTAAACTTAACATTCGCTCCGAGTCCTGGTATGGAAGATGCATTTGCTTTTATTAATGGGATTGAACTGATGTCCATACCCACCTATCTTTACGATACTCCAGCAGGTAACCCACGATTGAAATTTGTAGGCCAAAATAATCCTCTGGACCTTGTAAACAAGGCTGTCTTAGAGTTTAGGTTCAGAATAAATGTCGGGGGACGTTATATTTCACCCCCAGAAGATACAAAGCTGTGTCGAGTCTGGGAGAATGATGACGAGTACTTGACAATTGCAAAACCAAGTGCTATTATTGTGAACGCTAGTACCGTTCCACTCAGATACAGCATCTATACTCGTTTCGCTGCACCAGACTTGGTATATAAAACTTATAGATCAATGGGTACAGACAAATATGCAAATGAGAATTACAATCTCACTTGGGAATTTCAGGTTGATTCTGGATTCACTTATTTTGTTAGGCTTCATTTTTGTGAGTTTCAGCCGACAATAACTGAAGATGGAAACAGAGTTTTCCAGATATACATAGCCGGTCAACTTGCTGAGTCTGAAGCAGATATAATTTATTGGAGTGGTGGAAATCGAATTCCTGTTTTTCAAGATTATGCAGTGACTACGGTAACAAGAGGAAATGAAAAGGTGCAGAATTTATCTATTGCCTTGCATCCTGTCACAAATCTCACTGTTTACTCTGATGCAATTCTGAATGGGATTGAAATCTTCAAAATGATAGGTCCAGAAATTCATACAACATCCGCCTGGAAATCAAGAAAGCCCAAAAAAAAAACGATAACAAAAATTGCTGTGGTTGGTGCTACTATATTAACTTTTATTGTACTTCCTCTTTCATTCTTGTTAATTGTTGGAGTTCGAAGAAGATTAACAGATAAGAATTCTGGAAATATGTCTCCATGGGGCCCTAATTGCGCTGAGATTGATGGTCCATCTCTACCTTACAATCATAATCTTTGTCATCACTTTTCTGCAATTGAGATTAGAGAAGCTACCAACAACTTCGACAAATCATTCATTATAGGTGTTGGTGGGTTTGGGAATGTTTACAAAGGAACAATTAACAATGGGACTAAAACAGTTGCAATCAAACGGCTGAGCCCAGGTTCAGAACAGGGAGCAAATGAGTTCAAGACAGAGATTGAAATGCTTTCTCAACTTCGACACCATCATTTGGTTTCTCTAATCGGCTACTGCAATCAAGATAATGAAATGATTCTAGTCTATGATTACATGGCTCACGGTACCCTTCGCGATCATCTCTACAACACTACTAATCCTCCTCTTCCATGGAATCAAAGACTAGAGGTCTGCCTTGGCGCAGCACGTGGCCTTCATTACCTCCATTGCCTTCATTCAGGAACAAAAAATGCAATAATTCATCGAGATGTGAAGTCAACAAATATCTTAATAGATGAGAACTGGGTAGCGAAGGTTTCAGATTTTGGATTGTCAAAAATGCGCACAGCTAATAACTCTAGTAAGTCACATATCACTACAGTAGTAAAGGGTAGCTACGGGTACTTGGACCCTGAGTATTACAGACGCAAACAATTGACAGAGAAGTCTGATGTTTACTCATTTGGAGTGGTTCTTTTTGAAGCATTATGTGCTAGACCTGCTGTAGACCAAACTGTAGAAGATGATGATTACAATGAACAAGTCAGTTTAGCTGTTTGGGCCCGGAAATGTTATTGTGATGGAACTCTTTATCAGATAATCGATCCAATCCTGGTAGGGAAGATTGCACCAGAGTGTTTTAAAATATTTAGCGAGATTGCTGTGTGTTGTTTGTCTGATGAGAGGATCAAAAGGGCATCAATGAGTGATGTTGTCTCTGGCCTTGAACTTGCCTTAAAGCTACAAAGGAGTGCAGAAGATAAATTTGGAGTAGACTTTGACCTCGATCAGATTTCCCTTGATGTGTCTCCAAACATTTTATCTTTGCTTAAAATTAAAAACTCTACCATTGATGAGAACTGCAGCAAGTTTTCAATTGAAGAGAGCTGCAATAGCGATTCTGTTGAAATGACATTCTTGGGAGCACAAGAGAGACAAGGTGATTATGATGACTCATGTTCTTAAATGTGGTTATTTGGTGAAGTTAAGTGTTACACCTCCTTATTGTACCATATATTTTTAGAAAATCCATGTATTCCAATCAATTTCTTAATTTTTATGAAAAGATCATACGTTGTTATTAAATTGGAACGGAAAGAGTAAAACTTAATATGTAATCAGTACATTTTTTTAGTAATATTTAATAGTTGTTTATTATTTTAAAAATAATTATTGATTGTTGAACTCGTTTTGTGAATTTCTATAGACTTTAATTTATTAATAATCGGATTTGGTCTTTGTTTTAATTACTGGTCCTTAAACATAAAAGATAAAGATAGAGAGGAGTGGATGTGCAATGAGAGAAAATAGGAGAAAGGTGGGGCTTTACTTCAGCTTCTTATTAATTGCTGGGGAACGTATTGAATAAGTTGAAAGCACAAACAATAAATTAATTTCAATTTCTTTTTTCCAAGCATTTTCCTTTTATTTTCAAAGAACTGTCAATTTTGTGTTTATAATCAATCTTCTACCTGACAATGATTTTTCGCAAGTATACGAAAATCGCTACAAGTAATATAAAGTGAGTAGAGTATCGTGTCCACAGGGATTGTGTACCAAGTACCAAAACAATTTTGTGTTTATAAATCAATCTTCTACCTGACAATGATTTTTCGTAGCAAGTATACCGAAAATGCTACAAGTAATATTAAAGTGAGTAGAGTATCGTGTCACAGGGATTGTGTACCAAGTACAAATTATATTTATCCTATTAATTATTTAAAACGATAAATGAGGAATTGTTTTATAGAAATTAAATTCAGCAAAATAACAGAGAATAAGAAGAAGATCAAGCAACGCAATTATTGATTAAAGAAATCAAGGATTTAAAAACTACTAGGGGTTTTGATTTCACTTAATTCTTTCAATTATTTCATTAAGTTCATTCATCAATTTATTATTCAAGTAGGGACAACTCTTAATTCACTAACAAGCCTCTTTCCGATGTATTGCTAGCTATTGTTAGATTCATTGAATTACCTATCTTCCAATACGCAATCAATATGAAATAAAATCATTAAGTTATGTAGTTTGTTCTGAATTTTACAATTTAATGGTTGATAATATCATACCCCCCATGAGTCAAAACCATAAATAGCTTCCCGCAATCGAGTTATTATTCTTCATGTGTTTTATTTAACCTTTTCTTATCAAAGATCCTTCTTCTTCCGATAGTGGATAATGTGAAAATAAATCAATCTAGGGGAAAATTCTGCCTAGAAGCATTTAAGTCATCAAATAAAACATAACTTAATAAGGAAAAATAAATCTAATTGCATAAAATGGAAAAAGGATTTTAAGCTACATCAAACCCTAGTATAAGAATTTAATTACACATAGTACTTTACTAAACTCAACAAATACTTGATAAATTATTCCATAATCATAAAGAAATGAAAAAGAAATAACAAGAATTAAAGAGTTTTAGAAAATAAGAACTAGGTGATAGGTTAGCTTGGATGGCTTCCTTGAAATCTTGCACAACTCTTGAATACTTTGAAATTTTTGGGAAGAGAGGAAACTTTGTTACAAGAAAAATAGAATGAGAGAAATGACCCCTTACAATGAATTCCTCCTCTGTTTATATAGACCTTTTTTTCATGAGAGAGAATCCCAAATTCCTCCTCTCTTTATATAGACTTCATGTTTTAAGGGAATAAAGTTCTCCTTGTTTTAAGGGAATAAATTCTCCTTGTTTTAAGAGAATAAAATTCTCCTTGTTTTAAGAGAATAAAATTCTCCTTGTTTTAAGGGAATAAATTCTCCTTGTTTTAAGAGAATAAAATTCTCCTTGTTTTAAGAGAATAAAATTTCCATTAGACTTTAAATTTCTCTCAATCACGGTCCGAGCGTGCTAGAGTCTGTGTTTTCACTTGATTTTCCTTAAATCCAGCACGGGTGTGCTAACTAGCACCGGCAAGGCATGAGTGTGTTGCTTTATTTTACTCTTCTCTGTGCCAAAACCCTACAAATTACAAATTTCCTTAAGATTAAGTGCATCAATGATTTCAACGGGAGCTTTGAACAAAAAACATAAAATAAAAATTAATTAAAGTAATTAAACATACTACAAATCCTCATAAAAACTCCACATTAAAAATATTTATAAAAATAACAACCTATAAAATTCCCCAAACTTGTAAACCATTGGTTGTCCTCAAGCAACAACAACTAAAAATTTAGCTTATTATGGTATGGAATAATCATTCACAAAATTTCAATAAGTACCACCCAAAGTCCATTAACAATAAGAATAAATTCAAATGTGTTTTCTTATGCTAATCCATTTTCTAGCCAAAATTTAATTTTCAATAAAACACATTCCCTTAATTAAACATAAGTTAACAAGATTTTTATCATCAACAATTATTCAACTTATGACAGTTAGAATATGAATTTACAAAAATCATTTAACCTTTATATAAGATGTTTGAATACAAGTTTAACATTCCCATAGGGAAAATTAGTCATTTCTTCTCCACAATTTAAATGCATACAATTTAAAATATCAAAAGGTATTTATTTAGGTTGTAATGGGGTTTTAAGGATACATTTTCGACTAAACAAAGAAAAGGATAACATGGTAAACAAAAGTACAAAGAATGTTTAATATCAGGATTTTCATTTATGTTAAAAGTGAATTTTTATTTGTAAAGGGAGGTTACCTTTGAAGTCCTTTACCAGCCCTCTTACTAGCTTGAAATTAGAGTTATTTTTGGCAAGGTCTCTTCATAGCACTTTTGATATTTTCTTCCCTTGCTAAAGTCCCCAAACTTAAATCTTGATTACATTGCTTCTCCTTTATTTTAAGGGAAAAATTCTCCTTGTTTTAAGGGATAAATTCTCCTTGTTTAGGGGAATAATTCTCCCTTATTTCAAGGGAATAAATTCTCCTTTGTTTTAAGGGAATAAAGTCTCCTTGTTTTAAGGGAATAAACTTCTCCTTGTTTTAAGGGAATAGAAATTTTTTCATTAGACTTTACTAATTTGCTCTCAATCGCGAGTGTCGCGGGATAATGCCTCACGCACGTCTGTGTTCCGCTTCACTTGATTTCCTTAAATCGCCAGCACGGGTGTGCTAAACTAGCACCGGCAAGGCATGATGTACGTGTTTGCGTTTATTTTACTCATTCCTCTGTGCCAACCCTAACCAATTTCCCTTAAAGATTAAGTGCATCAATGAATTCAAGGGAGCTTGAAACAAAAAACAAATAAAATAAAAATTAATTAAGGTATTAAAAATACTACAAATCCTAATAAAACCACATTAAAAATTATTTATACAAAATAACACCTATAAACGCCCAACTTTAAACCATTGGTTGTCCCTCAAGCAACAAAACTAAAATATATTAGCATTATTAGAATAATCATTCACAATTTCAATAAGTATCCAAAGTCATTAACATAAGAATAAATCATGTGTTTCCTATGCTAATCATTTTCTAGCCAAAATTCAATTTTTAATAGAACACATTCCTTTAATTAAACTTGAGTTAACAAGATTTTTATCATCAACAATTATTTAATCTTATGACAATTAGAACATGAATTTATTGAAATCATTTAACCTTTAAATAAGATACAAGTTCAACACTCCCATAGGCAAAATTGGTCATCCCTTCTCCACAATTGAAATGCGTACAATTCAAATGATCAAAAGGTCTTTGTTTAGGTTGTAATGGGGTTTTAGGTATATAATCTTAGCTAAAGAAGAAAAGGATAATATGGTAGACAAAAGATACAAAGAATGCTTAATATCAGGATTTTCATTTATATTAAAAACAATTTTATATAAAAGTACAAATAATGTTTAATATCAGGATTTTCAACTTTATATTTAAAAACGAATTTTTATTTGTAAAGGGGAACTAGACTTTGAAGTCTCTTACTAGCTTGAAATTAGAGTTATTTTTGGCAAAGGTCTCTTCATAGCACTTTTGATATTTTCTCGCCTTGCTAAAGTTCCCCCAAAACTTAAATTCTTGATTAATTGCTTCTCTTTATGGGGTTTTTCTTTCTTTCTTTTTTTTTTTTTTTTTTTTTTTTTTGCATATATATATATGTATATTTTTCATTTGCTAGTACTAATGATATTGTCTCCCTTTGTTGCTATGTTTTAATAAAAATTAAATCCTTCAATTTCACATTATTGCACTTAAGGTAGAAAATAAATTTGGTTTAATAGCTAGGTTCAAATAAGGGTGAACAATAACTTTTGATATAGGCTTCAAATTAGTTGCAAGAGTCATATTTTATCTTAGGTGGTCTAGGCTAAATACGAAGTTTTAACAAAGAATGCCTTAATCATCTCTTTCTAAATGTAAGCATTTAAAATTTTTTTTTGTCTCGAAGAAAATTCTAATTTGTTCTAGGAATGCTAAGGTTAAATAATTTTTTATGAAAAACACATCTATTTATCATAAAATTCTCAAAAAGTTTATATCATAAAATTCAAAAAAAATGTAAACAAATGATTAAACCAAAGAAGCATGTTAAATTAAAAATTAAAATTCAAGCTGAAAAATAATTAACTTCGAAGAACAACTGATTTAATCAAAAGTTAATGAATTGAATAGAATTTTTAAACTTGCTCACAATTATTCCAACCTTATTTTATTAGTAAAACAAAATAAAATTAAAATAACAAAAGAAATTTAAAGTTTTATCTAAAACTTCTTCCCCCAACTTAGTTTAGCACATTGTCCTCAATGAGCTTTATGCAATTCCCCAAACTTATCATATTATCAATAAGGTAACAAAAGAGTAAGAAAGTGTAGTGATTATTACCATCATTGTATTGAAAAATACAATAGAGCCGGGTGTTGGAGTTTAGCAAAGCTATAAAGTTTAGCAAAGCTATAAAGTCACAAAAAAACTAAAAACAAAAAAAAAAGCACTATATAGATATCCATGAAAACTAAAAAGCAAACAATTAAATCAAAATCAAAAGAAAATAAAATGGGGTTTTGTCTCCCACAAGCCGCTTTTATTTAACGTCCGTTAAGCTCGACGTACTGGGAACCTGATTCAAGCTAATCCAAGACCTATAGGCAGTTTTACACGGGATCAAAGTTTCCACTTTGGTAAAACGCTTTAAACGTTGCGCATTAACTTGCGGAAAACTTCGGTCTACCATCTATTATCTCAAACTGCTCATGCGGGAAAATTTCTTTAATTGTGAATGGGCCAGACCATTTTGAGCGCAGCTTTCCTGGAAAAAGACGGAGTCTAGAGTTGTGAGTAATCCTGTTGGCCTACTCTTAGATTCCGTAGGATATAATGCTTATCATGCCTAATATGCTTATCATGCCATTGCTTGGTGCGATCTTTATAGATTTTGGCATTTTCATAAGCATGGAGTCTCATTTCATCCATCATGTTTAATTGAAGCAGTCTCTTTTGAGCAACTTCCTTAGCATCAAAGTTAAGAAATTGGATCGCCCAATATGCCTTGTGTTCCAACTCAACAAGGAGGTGACAAGCCTTACCATATACCATTCAATATGGAGACATACCAATTGGTGTCTTAAATGTCGTTCTATAGGCCCAAAGAGCATCATCGAGCTTCTTAGACCAGTCCTTCCTCGATTGACCAACCGTGGTCTCCGATATCTTCTTGATTTCCCTATTAGTGATTTCCACTTGCCCACTCGTTTGAGGATGATATTGGGTACCTACACGATAAGTAACACCATATCTGGAAAGAAGGGAATATAAGTACTTGTTACAGAAGTGCTTACCTCCATCTGTGATTATTGCTCTTGGAGTACCATGTCGTGTGAAAATATTTTTCTTGATGAAGCTCATCACACTTTTAGCATCATTATTGGGAAGGGCAACAGCTTCCGCCCATTTTGAAACATAATCCACTGCTACTAGAATGTATTGGTTAGAATATGATGATGGAAAAGGCCTCATGAAATCTAAACCCCAAACATCAAATATCTCCACTTCAAGGATTTTGTTTAGTGGCATTTCATGTCTCTTTGAGATGTTACCTAACCTTTGACAATGGTCGTAGAGACGAACAAAATTAAAAGTATCCTTAAACAAGTTAGGCCAGTACAAACTGCTTTCTAAAATCCTCGCTACCGTCTTGCTTGCTCTAAAGTGTCCTCCACATTCCATTGAATGGCAAAATCGAAGGACACTTTCCATTTCTTCTTCCGGTATGCATCGTTGAAAGAGCTGGTCACTACAATACTTGAACAAAAATGGTTCCTCCCAATAATAGTATTTAAGATCATTAAGATCATGAAAAAATTTTTTCTTTTGTTGATAAGAAAGATTGGGAGGAGTGATTTTGCAAGCAAGGTAGTTGACTATATCAGCATACCAGGGAGCTTTAGCCTTAGCTAGAAGAAAAAGATGTTCATGGGGGAAATCTTCATTGATATTCAAATCTGCCTGTTCATCATCCCCCAACTCAAGCCTAGATAAATGATCCGCTACAAGATTCTCGGTTCCTTTTTTATCGCGAATTTCTAAATCAAATTCCTGTAAAAGAAGAACCCAACGAATTAATCTCGGCTTTGAATCTTTCTTTTCTAATAGATATTTAATGGCAGAGTGATCAGTGTACACTATTGTTTTAGCTCCAATTAGATAAGCTCTAAATTTATCAAAAGCAAAAACAAGATAAGCTCAAATTTATCAAAAAGCAAAAAACAATTTGCCAGGAGTTCTTTTTCAGTAAGTAGGCATAGTTATGTGCATCATTTAATGTTACGACTAGCCATAATAAATGACACTGCATATTTGCTTTTTCTCTTCATCTGACCCAGAACAGCTCCTATATGCAAAGTTCATCTAAGCATCACACCTAAAGCTCGACAGGCGGTGACTCCAATCTGGGTTGTCATATTTTTAGCAATGATGGGATGCTGAAAGTCAGTTTTCTTCTTCAATCTGTTAAAGCATTAAACACCTTCGTCAAAATTAAAGGAACATCTTTAACTAAACATAATTTACAAAAGAGGTTTTTGTTGATTTGGAGAAATCTTCTGATTAAATCTTTCTGTAAAATCATCAAGCATCCAAGAAAAGCTCTTACTCCCTTTATCTGAATTGAGGCAAGGTAGCTTTTCAATTACCTCCACACTTTGGCTTTTATCCACTTCAATCCCCCTCTGTTGAGATTTTATGGCCTTAAAAACAATTCCTTCAACTGAACCATAAAAATTGACATTTTTCCCAGTTTCAAAACAAGTTGTATTCCTCGCATCGCTTGAGCCATCACTAATGAAGAGGTCTTATAAAGGACTAAGAATCAAAAGGTAAGAACGCAAACACAGAAAAAATTCATCCATTAAATGATTTCAATGAATTTCTCAAACCAGTGTCAGAAACAGATTTAGACATCATGCACCTCTGGAAAAAGTATAATGCAAGGGTGGCATTGCACAATCCCCAAAAGCATTCTTCCTGTAGGCGAAAGTACCATTAAGTGCAGTGAAAGCTATGGTTTCTCTTGATCTCGGGAAAGGCAATATAGGTATTTGGCAAATACCCTGAAATAACCATTCTAGAAAGCACTCTCTTAACCCTGCAAGTTCTTTTTCAGCATTTGATCAATAAAAGGTAGGCGGAAATGATCCTTGAGTTGTTGCTGTTCATCCAGAATCAATGCACACCACGCCACCTGTGGATTAGTTCTAGTTTGGAATTTACTCGGCTATTTTTGTTTAGAAATAACTGTCATACCTTCTTTTCTTTGGGACTACTTGGACTAGGACTTACCCAACTGCTATCAAAATTGGATTAGATAATGCCAGCATCCAAGAAATAGTTTTATAATTCTCTGCTTTGACCACCTCCTTCATATTCGGAGTTTCAATCTTCTTTTGATGGCTCAATTGTAAGGTTTTTGATGCTCAATTGAAGGTTTATAGTCTTCTTCCATCAGGATTTTATGCATGCACACACTTGGACTTATTCCTTGCAAATCTGAAATTGACCATCCTATGGCCTTTTTATGCTTTTCTAGAACCTGCAACAACCTTTTCTCTTTATCAAGTGATAAGTGAGAGGAAGTAATGATAGGAAAAGAATTATTCTCACATAAGAATGCATACTTTAAATTAAGAATGCATGTTTTAAATGAGATGGAAGATGTTTCAGTTCTTGCTTTGGTGGTTCACTTTCCTTCTCATCTATGATTCTTGGATTAATGTTATTATTATCTTCAATATGCAGAGTGTCCTTTACACATTCATGAATAACATCAATCCTAAAACAATCATCATAATCCATAGGAAGTTTACAAGATCTTAAAACGTTAAATACAACGTCCTCTTGACCCACTCTCAAGGTTAATTTTCCTTCATGTACATCAATCAATGCTCTTGCAGTTGCAAGAAATGGTCTTCCAAGGATTAAGGATCCTTCTCTACTACCATTTGTCATCATGTCAAGGCATAAACAAATCACAGGAAAGAAAAAACTTACCTACCTGACAAGCAACTATTTCTTCTTACAATCCCTTTCGGATATTTGATTTTGATCGATCCAGCCAACTGTAGAGACATTCCTAGTTGGTTTTTAGCTTCTCCCATCACCTAGAATCTGAAAGACTTTACAATAAGACATAAGATTTAAGCTCGGCTGGCCTAAATCTGCTAAAGGCTTTTTCAAAATTAAGATTTCCCAAACATACAACGTGGATAGAAAAACTTCCTGACTTTAATTTAGGAGGGCATTTATTTCTTGAATTGATTTTGCACTACACTCTCTGTCAACTCACCATTCCTTGATATCGCATCTTCTTTTCTTGCTTTAGGAATTTCTTTTAAGAAATTTTTTCATAGCACTGAGGTTCATTTGAGCAGGCTCAGCCAAACGGATAGTTAATTTTTTGAAAGCTTATTTGAAAACGTCGTCAAGAAATTTGAGGAAGCTCTTGTCGTCTTGCGTTTTCTTCAACCTTTGTGGAAAAGGGACAGGTGGAACATAAGGTTTCACTTCTTCCTTCTCTTCTAGGTTAATGATGGGAACCTTTCTCTGCTTTTCCTTCTCTCTCTCAATCCTGGGCGTATCCTCCAACTGTTTGCCACTCCTTAAGGTGATAGCTTGTACCTGTTCTTTAAGATTTTTCTCAGTATTACTAGGTAACGTACCTTGGGGTCGGGATGCCATCATGTTTGCAAATTGTCCCATCTGAATCTCCAAGTTCCTTATCGCAGCTTTTTCGCAGCTTGTTGGAATTTTATTGTTTTCTCGAGTTTCGTTTCATAAATCATGTGGGATTTGGAGAGGGGCAGTGAGGAGAGATCGTTCATGAGACTGTACCTCTTGGAAGATATGAAACCTGGTGGTGCATTTCAATGGTATTACTTAAGGATTACCATATTGAAAGATTAGGGAATTGAATTTTCTTAAACCTCTAAATAAGACTAAATCTTATCACATGATTCATTGTTCAACTTATTTATGCATATAAGAAATTTGAGTATGGGGTAAGCCTTCTCCTTGATTCATCACGTAAATTTCCACTTGCTCCGAAGGTTGAGGATTTGCAGAATAATCTAGCATTCATTCTCAATTTCATGTGTTACAGTTGCATCTGTTCACAAGCTTGCAATTAATGTGGGAATTCACAGATTTAGTGTAGTTAATACAATCTAACTTTCTTACCATGTTGATCCAGCCTTAAGCGATTGAGCTGCCAGTCGATAGCATCGATTCATATATTCCTTGCAGTTTTTTGCCTTCTTCTCGGAATTTTGCTTTGATTTAATGGGCTGTTGCTTGCCATTTCTTCTTATTAAATCATATGCTTCATCGATCGTGCGGTGTGTGTGTGTCAAAAGATTTCTCCGCAACTGCATCAATTAAGTAATCTTAATATTAGGTTACATGAATTATTAAAAAGTTTGAACTTTGTAACCACTTAGGCCAAACGTATGCGGAGCGCATTTTTTAATAAAATCTTTAAATCTTTCCCAAGCTTCAGTATAAGCTTCTTGATCATTGATGAACAACAAAAGTCATTGATCTCATTTCTCAAAATTATTTGGTGGTTTAGAAGATGAAAGAATTTTAGCCAAAATTATATTGGGGCTAATTACTCCCAAGTTGAGTAACATTTTCCAGCTGGGAGCAAGTTTGTAACCATTGATCGTGCTTTATCCCTTTAGAGTAAAAGAAAGAGGTTTCTTTAATCTAATTGGCATCGGTCAGAAACACCATTTTGCATTAAAAAAGTATCACCAATTTCCAGGAAAATTAGTGATGTGAGCATTTGGATCTTCACTAGGGAGTTCCCCCATTATTGAAATAGAAGTTGGAAAGCAACTGAAATAATTGCTGGTTTGATTTCAAAGTTATTAGCTTTCCACTCTTGGTCTAAAGTGATGCTGGACGGTGGCTCCATTAAGAGAGGGCGTTGCTTGGATGTAGTTTCGCAAAGGTAAATTGCGAACATTTTTTGTTGTTGTTCCAATCTCTGTAGGAATTTTGCAGCAAAGGGGTCTGTTTCTGCAAGGTTGGAGGAATTGATTCGTCGTCCATATTCTCTTTGTTGTTCTTGAACCTGTTTTTCTCGTGCTCTTCTAGCGGCGTTTCTACGGCAAGTTTTCTCAACTTCTGGATCAAAAATCAGGGGTTCAGTTCTTCTTGATCTTCTTTGCATAAAGACCTGAGATATTCTTTATAAAATTTAAATGAACAAAAACAAATAAATAAATAAATATCTAAATTAATAATAGGATAATTCGTATTGATATTGGTAACGCCATTCCTCGGCAACGGCGCCAAAAACTTAACAATGATTTTTCGCAAGTATACGAAAATCGCTACAAGTAATATAAAGTGAGTAGAGTATCGTGTCCACAGGGATTGTGTACCAAGTACCAAAATTATATTATTATATTATCCGTTATTTATTTTAAAAACGATAAAGTGAGTGAAGATTGTTTATAGAAGATTAAATTCCAGCAAAATAAAAGAAGAATAAGAAGAGATCAAGCAAGCAATTATTGATTAAAAGAAATCAAGGATTTAAAACGTACTAGGGTTTTTGATTTAACTTAATTCCTTTCACAATTTATTTCATT
The DNA here is from genome assembly GCF_014843425.1 of Jatropha curcas. The sequence goes on along the minus strand of NW_023591598.1, from coordinate 567,429 downwards.
AGTTCATAAATCAATTTAATATTCAAGTAGGGAAACAACTTCTTAATTCACTAACAACTCTTCCGATTATGTTGCTGAGCTTATCTTAATCCATTGAATTATTTAATTACCTATCTTCCAACAGCGCAATCAAATATGAATTAAATCATTAAGTTATGTAGTTGTTCATGAATTTACAATTTAAGGTTGATAAATCGTAAAAACCCCCCATGAGTCAAATCATATAGCTTCCGCATCAAGTTATTATTCTCATGTGTTTTATTAACCTTTTCTTACCAAAAATCCTTTTTCCGATAGTGATAATTGAAATAAATCAATCTAGTGGAAAATTTTGCCTAAAAGCATTAAATTCATTAATAAATCATAACTTGAATAAGGAAAAATAAATCTAATTGCATAAATTGGAAAAGAGATAAGCTACATCAAACCCCTAGTATAAAAATTTAGTTACACATAGTACTTAAATAAAACCCAATAATACTTGATAAATATTCCATAATCAATAAGGATAAAATAAAAGATAATGAAAGAAATCAAAAAGATTAAGAGTTTTGTAAATAAAGAAACTGAGTGATAGGTAGCTTGGAGTGGCTTCCTTGAAATCTTGCACAACGTCTTGAATATCTTTGAAATTTTGAAGAGAGAGAAAACTATGTACAAGAATAATAGTTGAATACTTGAAATTTTGAAGAGAGAAAACTATGTACAAGAATAATAGAATGAGAGATGCCCTTACAATGAATTCCTCCTCTCTTTATATAGACTTCATGTTTTAAGGGAATAAAGTTCTCCTTGTTTTAAGGGAATAAATTCTCCTTGTTTTAAGAGAATAAAATTCTCCTTGTTTTAAGAGAATAAAATTCTCCTTGTTTTAAGGGAATAAATTCTCCTTGTTTTAAGAGAATAAAATTCTCCTTGTTTTAAGAGAATAAAATTTCCATTAGACTTTAAATTTCTCTCAATCACGGTCCGAGCGTGCTAGAGTCTGTGTTTTCACTTGATTTTCCTTAAATCCAGCACGGGTGTGCTAACTAGCACCGGCAAGGCATGAGTGTGTTGCTTTATTTTACTCTTCTCTGTGCCAAAACCCTACAAATTACTACAAATCCTAATAAAAACCATATTAAAAATATTATAAAAATAACACCTCAGAAGAACATAACAAAAACATAAATAAAAATTAATTAAAGTAATTAAAAATACTACAAATCCTAATAAAAACCACATTAAAAATATTATAAAAATAACACCTATCACTACCAAAATTATTCACTTCCAATTTAAAGCAATTTATAATTCTAAGCCATCTCTTTATTTTCCTAAGCATTTTTCTTCACAATTTTCATAATTCAAATTATTGGTAAAGTTTATATTTATTATTTATGGATTCGAAAATCAATCAACGAGATCATTTTTTTAATTGCTATATACTGTATACTCAGTATCTAAGCTCCACTCAACAAATTTCAATTATGAAGCTGTTTGACAACTCAAGATTGCTTTAAAACCAATACAAATAACATTATTATATAAAAATATTAATTTAGAAGAAGAATAATTTTATTAGTAATTATTTTCATTAAAGTTAGTATAGTTCAAAATATAATACAAAAGAGCCAGCAGCTAGACATGGTTGCCTCGTTGAACGGGCGGTTCAAAATTTTTAAAATGTTGAACTTGAACCATCTTTAAATCGCCAATTTTATTCCAATTTTAGTTCTGATCAATTCTGGTGCGGTTTCAATGAATTAATAGTTTTAATCACGGTTTCCGGTGATATGCATATTATTTTTTTTCAAAAAAAATATAATGTGAATATAAAAAAAATATTGATGAATTATATCTCAAATAACTTTTAGAATATTCATACTTAGATAAGAAATAAAATTAATTAATTTTACAAAATAATCAAATAAATTATCATTTTATTTTGTCTAAATATTATTAATTAGATAAATAATATAGAAAAATATTATGCAGAAAATTATTATTTTAGAATTTTATAGGCCTATAGAATAGGCTACATGATTATAATTTTGAAAAGAAAAAAAAAAATTTGGTTCAAATAGAATCGGAACCGTGAGTTAATCGCCAATTTCAAACCAGTTTAAATTCAAATTTTAATATTCACATGAACTTTAATCAATACTTGAACCGCCGGTTCCAGTTCAAAACTTTAAATAACGGTTACAGTCCAATTTTGATTATTTTACAATACAGTTCAGTTCTGATTCAGTTCCGATTTGAACTGACCCGGTCGCCATGCCTAAACATTGGTGGCCAATTATTTTTGTGGCCCATTGGGTATTGGTATTTGTTACCGTTAGGAAGCCCATACTAATAATTTCAGTTCAGTTGTCTCCACGCTCTAAATAAGGCAACAGCCATATGTTTGTCCCTACGGAATTGGGTTGACACACACCAAACACATGTCCCTATTTCACTTCCTTGCTAACCATTTCCATGGATTTTCTTCTTTAAATGCATAAAATCACAACTTTGGTTGCCTTTTCCTTCTCCTTCATTCTTTGTACTTAATTTAACAAAAAAAGCAAAATCCATGTCCATTTCTGTAAATTCAATAGTTTTACCTGAACTTTTTTTGTGTTACATATAGCAAAATTATATATTTAGCTATAAATTATGCTAATTGCAAAAAAAAAAAAAAAAAAAAAAATTAATGATATTAGCTATAAATTATGCTAATGGCAAAAAAAAAAAAAAAAAAAAAAAAAAAGGTAAAGTGCAAATTGAATGCATTAAAAAAGGAGGTAAAGTGCAGAATTATTGCATAATAAGAAGAAGCAAGATTAGATTAGAAAAGAAAAAGAAAAAAAAAAAAAAAAAAAAAAAAGGTAAAGTGCAAATTATGCATAAAAAAGAGGTAAAGTGCAAATTATGCATAAAAAAGAAGCAAGATTAGATTAGAAAGAAAAAGAATAATTAGAACACGAAATAAACTAATAATAGACAAAGGAAGAAGAAAGAAGAATTCCATGATGATAGCTAAAACTAAAAATATATATTTTCTTAATAAAAAAAATTATACGTATCGTCCCCCTAAAATTGAAAAGAATACATTTCATCTCTGAAATTCCAACTTCTAATTTCAGTCGCCATCTCTTTAATTCCGTTGTTGAACTCTCACTATCGAATTGCATATTTTAAGTAAAAAACAAAAGAAAACAAAACTACTCAGTAAAAAGGCAATTTGTTTGAAAGCCACGTACGTCTTAGTAGGAAAGAAAGATAAATAAATGTCAAAGGAAGAAATAGAGACAGAAGAGCAAAATGGAACAGGTGGAGGTGGTGGTTACTAGGACTGAAAACAAGACATGGATTGTGGAAGAGCTAAAGAAGGTCAGCTCCATGGCTGCTCCAATGGTGGTTGTATCCGTTTCACTGTCCCTTTTACCGACAATTTCACTAATGATGGCAGGGCATCTCGGTAAATTACCACTTTCCGGCGTCTCAGTTGCCACCTCTTTCACCAATGCTACTGGCTTCGCCGTCATAGTAAACCCTCTCTTTTCGCTTCTCTTTATTTATTTATGATAAATGCATGTTATTTATATAAAGTTCTACACTAATAAATTAGCGGTTTTCAACTTTTTATTGGCATAGACTTACTTATAAACATCAAAATATTGGTTATATGTTATGATGATCTAAAATATTTTTTAAAAAATAACAATAAATAGATAATAATTATGATAAAAATAATTAATCCTAGATCTAAGTTTGCATATGTCTAATTATTAGCACCTTTTATATTCCAATGAATGATGCTCAAAATACCAAATATTCATATAACGAAGTTGTTGAAATTAATTTTACTTGCTTGAATAATTTCCACTTAAAATACCAAATATTATATAATTAATTTTATTTCCTTCTCTCCATCAGTGATAGAATAAAATAAGAAGCTAAGGACTTATTGATATCAAGGCAGGGACCAAAATGCAAATATCATATTTAAGATATCTAGATAACGGTAATCGGAGATAACGGAGATAAAATCACTACTACATCAGGAATTAGGTGGGCAACAATCTAAGTTTCTTAACTATACTCGAGATCTTATAAACCATAAAGAGATATACAATATCAAGGTCGAAAATCAATTCTGAAACTATCAAATTAGTTTTTTCTTTCGCAGATTAAATTTCTATTTTTATAAAGATTGTATACTGAACTTAAGGGTGATTACCACTTGAGTCACTTGTTTTCTGCTTAAGTGCAACTCTATTGATATTGAAATTGCTACCAAAATATGTACAAAACAAAAGTTGGTATAAATTTTTGAGACAAATTGAGATTAATATGGTAATCAATTATTAATTTAAAAGGATGAGCTTTAATTTAATCAAATTAGTATGCTAAATTATTTTCAGCGCTAAAAGGTTACTAGTTCTCTCAATCAACCCTTAATTAATAATAACGAAGGGAAAAAAAAATGCCACTACTAGTGAAATTCAGTCCTAAATTAAGAAACTGAACATAAAAGACAGTTATTTTTTTTATAATATTTTAAATATTTTTGGGTTTATAAAAAAAAAAAAAGATATTAATGTGTTTACGTGATAATTAACAATATGTTTATATGCCAAGCAGTTTGGATTTTGTGGTGCTCTAGACACTCTGTGTGGTCAAGCTTACGGAGCAGGCCAATATCAAAAATTTGGAAGCTACACTTACTGTGCAACAATTTCTCTGGTTCCAATATGTCTTCCAATATCTATCTTATGGATATTTATGGACAAGTTATTAATATTAGTAGGTTTAAACCCTGAAATATCAAGGGTAGCCTGCAAATATTCAATTGCTCTTATACCTGCATTATTTGGATATGCAATTGTTCAATCATTACTTCGCTACTTCCAGTCTCAAAGCTTGATTCTACCAACTCTTATAAGTTCTTGTGCAGCTCTCAGTTTTTACGTACCAATTTGTTGGGGATTAATGTTTAAGTGGGGATTTGGATATTGCGGAGGAGCTATAGCTGTTGGTTTGGCTTATTGGTTAAATGCAATCTTGCTTACTTGTTACATTAGATGCTCTTCTTCATGTGAGAAAACTCGCATTCTTTGCTGGAAGGATGTGTTCTCTAGCTTTAGCACTATTTGGCGCTTGGCTGTCCCTTCTACTGTAATGGTGTGGTAATTTTCTAAACTGATTAACAGTTTGTTCGACATTGAAATTTAAAAATCCATTTTTTCTGAAAAGCAATTTGCCATTTTTCTTTTTTCATGGCAATGATCATAGTCTTGAGTGGTGGACTTTTGAGCTCCTTATATTGCTTGCTGGGCTTCTACCCAATTCAAAGCTTGAAACATCTGTTCTATCTATTTGGTATGCTAATATATCTACTCTTTTACTGTTTGATCATTGATAAGAATGCTTCTAATCCTCTTTGAGCACTGTAATCAGCCTTACAACAACAGCCTTGCACTATTTTTTACAATACGGAATCGGTGCTGCAGCGAGGTTTGATTCATATCTTACTCTTTTGGTAGATCAAATTACCCATTTCATTGTAATTTTCAGTAATGGTCATACTCTTTTAATTGGCAGTACTCGAGTTTCGAATGAGTTGGGATCGGGGAATCCACTGGCGGCTCGAGCTGTTGTTGGAGTAGTACTAAGCATTTCACTGACAGAAGCAGTAATTGTTAGCATAATCCTATTCTGCATGCGTTGTGTTTTTGGTTATGCTTACAGCAATGACAAGGAAGTTGTGGAGTATGTTAAAAAAGTGACTCCCTTGCTTTCTCTCTCAATTGTGATGGATAGCTTACAAGCTGTACTTTCTGGTTAGTATAGCTTAAATTTTTCGGTTACACTAGATCAAGAAGTTGATTCGAGTTGATCCAGTCCAATCGTGATTCACTTATCAAGCCAGTTTGATGTCCAATCCAGTTTTAAAAACATTGATATTAATATGATTTCATATCATAGACTGTGTTATCCTTTTAGATATAAGAAAATTTTTACACAAAACTGTTATTCTAAATTATCAAAAATGTCTTTAACAAAAATATCTTTGTCTATATTTTTGATAATAGATTGTTAGGATTTAAACACTTTTCATACTTGAGGCACACTCGATTACTAAATTAAAATGTTTTAAATAGTCATATATTGTTCTCTACCTGTGGAAACAAGAATTACAAGAGGTTTAATTATAAATTTAGTGTCTAACTTATTAAAATTTTCTATTTTGATGTATCAAAAGAAAACGTTTACAATTAAGTGTTGAAATCCAATAAAAATTTTCAATTAAGTGTCGACTGCTTATGTGTCATTTAAGACACCAAATTTATAATTAACACCAAATAGAATATTTTGTTCTCTACTTTTGAAAACAGGAATTGCAAGAGGATGTGGGCGGCAGCAAATAGGAGCATGCATCAATCTTGGAGCCTACTATTTTATTGGAACTCCAATATCGGTTCTGCTATGTTTTGTTGCTCATCTTAGAGGAAAGGGTCTTTGGATTGGAGTAGTCACAGGCTCAACAATGCAAGTGGCTCTGCTAGCTCTCTTAACTGCTGCTACAAATTGGCAAAAACAGGTTCTCAACTTTCTTACACTTTATACAAGATAAAGATATCTTTAAGCAAGAAGGTTCAACTTCTCTTTCTGTATGTGAAATTTGCAGGCAAGAATTGCGAAAGATAGGATCTTCAAGGGACAATTGCAGCAAACAGCTGATGGCATTGAACTTTGAAGACCGAAAAAAAGAAAAAAAAAAAACATATAGCAAGTTTTAACTGTAACTAATTAATTCATGTGGTAGTGAAATTTCGCTTCAGTTATTGCATTTTCATAATTCTATCCTATCAGTCAGAGGTGGTTCAACTTAATCTGGTTCCTCTGACCAAATGCTCACTTCCCTGTATGCATTAAGAGGCTTTGATTTTTTTTAATTTATTTTTGAAAATATTTAAATTAACTTTCATAATTATAATAATAATATCCATTTCAGTTAATATTTTAGAAGATCATGTTTTTTTTTTTTTTTTGAAAGTAAGATCATGTCTAATTCTAATTGTATCACCGCAATTAAATAAGCAGAAATATTAGTTTTTTTGTCATCCGATCATTCATGAATTATTTCATTTAACTCAATAGTACAATACCACTAAAATTTAGAGCATATTTAATTATAATATTTTACAATAATTTAAAATATTTGAATTAAATTTGTCTATTGATCTATCAATGAAAATAATTTATTGCCAATCTCTTAAAACAGAGCATCAAAAAAAAAAAAAAAAAAAAAAAATTATATATATTTAACAAGTAATTTAAAATATTTGAATTAAATTGTGTCTATTGAGTCTATGCAATGAAGAATAAGTTTATTGCCAATCTCTTAAAACAAGCCATCAAAAAAAAAAAAAAAAAAAAAAAGAAACTCTTTAAAAACAGAGCAACTATTTCTTTTTTTTTACTGTGGTATTTGAATTGCCATAATATGTGGGTGCAAAATAGTGGATCAAAAAGCTGCGGAAATTTTGTCTAAATTTTCCAAGAAGAAAACAATTCATATCAAATATAGTATATAGTATATATAATATAATATATATATAAGCAAAGCATTTTTTTCTAAAGAAGTTGACATATGACATTTTAATAGAATGAAGTGCCTTCCTCTCACTTTTTACAAATAAAGAATTCTTGGTGACGATACATACATTATAATGCTCCACATAGGAGCTTAAAATTTGATAGTGTCATATTAGGAATTAATATTAGTTATAGTGTTATAGAAATATTGATATTAATTATCATTCAATTATGCATAATTAATACATATTAGTAATAGATATAATTATTAATATTATAACCTATCTTTCTCATCAAAAATTACATAATATTGGTCTTAATTGTCCAAGTCGAAATTGATCATATTAATATGTATTAAATAATTAAAATTAATTATAATGATTAATCCTATTTTTATTTAAAAGTTATCATTAATTTTATCATTGATATCATATTAATATGTATTAATCAACTTCTCTTTTAAATTAATATTATTATAAGTATTGATATGAATATCATATAATCAATCAGTAATTATAATTTATTATTATGAATGAAAATTTTATATTTAAAAGAATGATATGAATGAAAATTTTATATTTAAAAGAATGATAGAGAAGGTTAATGGTGAAAATATTTATTAATAGTTTTATTAACGATGAATATTCAAACGTTCAATATTTATTTTGTCTTAAAATTACAATGTATAGTTGTCTTTATTAGCTTTAGTGATAATACATTGAATTACCATTAATTACTTATTATTAGACTATAAATAGAGAGATAGCTCTTTGAGGTTTGGTAAAATCAATTTTTTTTTTTTTTTTGTAATTTCAACAATTCTTATACAATTTCTTTTCGATATTCATATATATTTTTTCTCTTCTAATTTCTATTATTCTATCAAGTTAGGAAAAATTTGATAAATCATAAAAAAAAGTGGTTTATATGAAATTATCATTAAAAATGATATATATACATTTACGATTGAATTTCTATTGTCTATTTTATTTTATTTATTTTATTATTTTTAATATCGTCTAAGAAAGTTTATTAATCTAAAAGTAAATTAAAATTACTGATTTTTAATATATTTTTTCTTTTCTGTCAATTTTGTTATAAACATTAATTTTTATATTATTAGTGTAATGTTTTGAATTTGAAATAGGAGTGTGTTTGACAGTAGCGTTTAGTGTTTTGAACTAGTCAAAACACTATTTCTCTAAATTTATGTGTTGGGTAACTTGGTATACATAGTAGCTTTAGGTTTATGCAGTGTATTTTAAAACGTTATCTTATTTAACATTCAACATTTCACTCTTTTTACTAAATTTATTTTACAACCTTATACTTATCCTTAATTAATATAAAATCTTTCTGTTATCACATTACGTATTTTATTATCTTTATGTTTGGCTTATTTATATTTGATAGTAAAAGAAAAAAAAAATATTATTTATACATTTATATTTAAACTCAAACAAATATAAAAAATTAAAAATGTTGATTCCCTAAAATATTAAAAATTTTCCATTTTATTTATAAAAGAGTGGACTTTTCAATTTTTGCTCCCTTAAATTTTGAAAAGTTAGATACAGTGAAATTATTTTTTTATAATGAATTTAATTAAAAATTTTAGGCGAATATTTCAATATCTTTTTTTGTCATTTTAAATTTATTGCCACTTAAACAGTTGTTGTTAGACACTTTCACTTTCAATTACTATTTAAACAGCAAACAGCTAGGTGCTAACATTTAACATTTACCAACTAACAACTACTAAAAAGCTAACAGCTACTAAAAGAGCTAACAACTACTAGAATGAGTAGTATTACCGAACGGACTCTAGATGTTCTTTAATTGAAATAATTTTCAACTAAATTAACAAATATGAAATCAAAAGTAATTAAATTATAAATTTTTCAATATCTTTTTTTGTCATTTTAAATTTATTGCCACTTAAACAGTTGTTGTTAGACACTTTCACTTTCAATTACTATTTAAACAGCAAACAGCTAGGTGCTAACATTTAACATTTACCAACTAACAACTACTAAAAAGCTAACAGCTACTAAAAGAGCTAACAACTACTAGAATGAGTAGTATTACCGAACGGACTCTAGATGTTCTTTAATTGAAATAATTTTCAACTAAATTAACAAATATGAAATCAAAAGTAATTAAATTATAAATTTTTTCTTAATTAAATTATAAATTTTAAAATATTATGATAATATCTCTAAGATTATAGATAAAAAATATGAAATCAAAAGTAATTTAAATTATAAATTTTTTCTTAATTAAATTATAAATTTTAAAATATTATGATAATATCTCTAAGATTATAGATAAAGATATTTATTGTGTATAGCACGTGTATGCTGCTACTAATAATACTAAATATAACAATTAGATTGAGTTAATGAATTTGATTGTTCTAATTAACTTATTCTAGAACAAATATATATATAAATTAAAGAATCAGAATTACAGGATATATAATTGATTGTAATATATAGAACGGAATTTAATAAAACTTCTGTATAACAAGTTTCAACAGTCTAATTGAGTGTTCTAAAATCCATATTATTTCAAGAAGCAGAGACATCAATACAATAAGCAGCTCAAAGAAAAATAAAAGAAAGTAAATTATTGTATTTCTTCCTAAATTCATCAAGAACCATAGCGATGGTCAATTCCTGTATCTTCTCTCAGTTGATCACTACAGCACTTCTTGCACATCCATCACAAGCACTTTAGCTTAGGAATACAAATGCGCTAGTAAGGAGGTGGAGGAGGACGGTGCCAGGGCGGAGGTGGCATATATGGATCAAAGAAAGGTGGTGGAGGAGGACCAGGAGGACCGGGAGGTGGTGGGTGTGGAGCGAAAGGCGGCGGAGGCGGCGGTGGATGATGATGGTGGTGGGGTGGTGGAGGATAAAATTCAGGACGAGGAGGTGGTGGTGGTGGTGGAGGACCATGTAGATATGGTGGCGGTGCAAAAGGGTCTGGTGGTGGTGGAGGTGGGTGTCTATGGAAGGTCATTTTTCTTTTTGGTGCTGAAACTTAGTTGAGAAGATTATAAGATGGAGATAGAGAGCAATAAGTTACTTATAAAGAGCACATAAAAGAAGTTTCTAGAGATAGTTTTGTGGACTTTTAGATGGAATTAGACTAGTAGATGATACATACAAATATTGTTTTTAGACGCATATAAGAAAATTTTCTTATCTTAGCCATGAAGTATCCAAGCCACGGCCTTTTTGATTTAATTATTTGATCCTTTGGTTGCCACAATGGTTAATAACAGCTTATAGTTATTGTATCGATGAATATTAGTATTTAATAAAATTTAATAGCTATTGCTATTAAAATTTTAAAAAATTAATGTAAAAATAATAATATTATTAATAATTATATTTATAAGGTTGATGAAGTGTACATATAAATCCGTTACCAACTGATTTACATATAAAATAAAACTAGTAACGAACTGAAGTGCAGAAAAAGAAATAGACAATCAACAAATTAAAGGAACTAAACTAAGATTGAAAGCATAAGATTAGGTGGGCATCTCGACGTTCGTCACTTACATACACTTGAACTAAACTATGAGCAACAAACCTCAATTCTCACTCAAACTGCATATATATACAGTACATGTTGGAAAATTCTGAATATTTACATTATAACCCAATTTGAATCCCTCTAAATTCTTTTTGTAGTTCAAGGTTTTTGTAAAATAGTGAAGATTGGTCAATATTAAAATTAGCAAAACTCCAAATTTATGTGTTTTAGTTTAATTAAATTAATTATTTCTAGAGTTGTGGATTTTAATAGATTTTTTTTAAGCTTCTGATTAGGGATATCTTAAGATCTGCTATTTTCACTGACTAAATTTCTTTTTAGGCAAATTGTGGGATTGTATTGTCCAGCTCATTCCGGTAGCTAGTGAGTATTGTTTATTAAAGATAGGTCCGTCATGAAATTATTAATGAATTTGATAAATTATTAATGAAATTGATCAATTGCTTATACAATTCAAATTTAACATGGTATCAGCGCTATGACCTGAATCCATATGCAGAGGCTAATCTACAATGGGGGCACTTTCACCACACAGTATAATTTATGATTTTTATATTTTAATATATGTAATTATGTTAATCTGTATTTATTCAAATGTAATAACTCATATATGTAATTATGTTAATCTGTATTAATCAGAATGTCATAACTCATATATATATATATATATATATATATATATATATATATATTATACATATATATATATATAATACTATATATATTAATTTAGCGATAAAGTCATGATTAACCGACAACATCAATCATATGACATACAATATAATATTAGAAATATTAATTTAGCGATAAAGTCATATTACAGACACATCAAATATAAATAGACATAAATATAATATTAGCAACATAAAGTGAAAAATTTATTCAATGGAACTCCTGAATTCTACTAACTAACTAACAAATTTATTATTTATTATAATTATCACATGTATACACTCAGCTAACGAGGCCAAAGTAGAATATGTACCATTACAATTTCATATTAGGTGATTATTCAATATACTGTTGCAATGCGCTTCAACTCGCATAAATATAAACGTTATGTAATAGATAATAAATAGACTCTAATAAGGTGGTGGAGGGTGAGGGTGAGGAGGTCCTGGTGGTCCTGGTGGTGGTGGATGCGCAAAAGGGTCCGGAGGCGGTGCAAAAGGGTCTGGAGGTGGAGGAGTGTGAACAATTGGAGGAGGTGGAGGATGCAAACCTGGTGGTGGTGCAAAAGGGTCAGGTGGAGGTGGATGGTGAAATGGTGGCGGCGGTGGCCCTGGAGGAGGAGGGCCTGCTGGTGGAGGGCCTGGCGGAGGCGGATGCCTGTGATGCGTCATGATCTCTTGGAATTGAATTTGTACTTGTGTTAGAATGAAACAATAGTAATTAGTTATTAAGAAATTGATTTTGTACAAGTTAAAAATCAAGAAGTTGGTCATTTTTATAAAGGAAGGATAGAAGGGTGTAGAAACTGAGCGACAAGTAGCTGTAAATTGGACTGGTGGTTGAAAAGATACATGCAAGATTGAATATAACTGTGGTTCTAAGGCATGACAACGTTAATTTCAACTCCTATGAAAATGAAACACAACAAACAGAAACATACTTCAATTGTAAGTAATTTGCTATTTTAACTTGTGGGACACAATAGCAATAATGCCCAGTTGAACTTATTTGATTTTCAGATTAAAAAATACCTATAAATTTACAAAAAGAAAATGCATATTTTTCATACAAGAAAATGGAAATCGACAAAGATGAAAAGATAATATATTTCATAACTGCTATTAAAATTATTTTCCCTTTATAATGCTTTATATATGAGATACTATTTCTTACAGAATTTTATTGATAATCTTAGACCATTATAACATGAATTAATCTTGCAAGTTTTTAAACAAATTGGCTCATATTTTTATTTACACTAATTTTATAATTTACCACTTGAATTTGACTCAAAAGTTAAAACATTACTTTATATATACCGTCTCTTTTTTTTATCTCAAAACCTAAAAGCTCTTTTTTTTTTCCTATACGGACGGCCACTGTTGAGCTCTCATCAGTAGTCATTCCTTTTCTTTTTTTGTATTGTTTTTTCAAATAATCCCCAATTTTACGTCTTTTGATACAAATATGAGTTATTGTTGCCCAAATATGAAAATTTATTGTTGCTTATGTCTTGAGATTTTGTTTTCAAATTTGGCTAATTTCTAAATTATTGTTGTCACCATTATAGTGATTTTGTATATGGTATTTTATTATTTGGACAGTTATGCAGAAAGAAATACAGATTTCTCTTCTAATAGAAGTAAGAAATTTGAAGGTGACAGATTGCATTTGCAAAAACACCATAAAGAAAGAGTGATTATGAATAGCCACCGCGATTAGCATGACACATGTATTATACTCTGTCAATTCAATTAGATACTTCAATTCAAGATTTTACTTTTTTTATTCTTTGTATATAAGTGATTTATTATTAGACTTCTTATATAAAAATATAGAAACATATTGATCTGATATCCCATATCTATATCCGTTTTCCTTTTAATGAAATTCTAGTTTAATTTCTTTTTTTCTTTTTTAAAAGTTAAAATATTTTCTTCTACTACTGATTGGCATGTATATGTCTTTTTCTTCGGAATAATTGGCTTAATATTTTTACAAAGAAGCAATCTTTCTCTAGGTGATTATTCTTTTACATATTTTGCATGGTGGATATATGCCTTTGCTTTGACTTTGATTACTCCTTCCATTCTCTTCCCTTCTAGAAAACTCTTTAAATTTTTTACCTCCAAAAAATTTGCATTTTTGAGACTTTATACTTAATTTAAACTGAAAGACACTTCTAATGAAATTTTGATCACTGACTACTCAATCTTTGCTTATAAGCTTCTATGGATCCAACCATTTCAGTTATTGACTAAGTGGCTAAATCCTTAAATTACTTAATAGTCGTTACTATTGGATCAATTTTTGGTAACAGTTATTAACATTTTAATTGCCTTTTTTTGTCAAAAATATCTTCTCCATATATTATTAATTGATTTATTATTTCTTTTTCTTTTAATTATACTCTTTGATTATCCTAAAATCCTTCATTTTTAAAATTTCTTCGTAGAGTTTGGAGTTTCATAATACATATTTTAGTACTGCCTTGAAGCTCATCCTTAAACGTTTCTCGTGCTTCTTTGGTAGACTTGGCTCCAATGCTTTTTGGAAAAATTAATTTTGTCAATCCCATTTGGATGTAAAATAAAGTATTTGTATCTTTTATCTTCTCCTCCTAGCTTTTTCTGCTCTAGATTTGGAGTGGAATTGCTTGACTTCGTTACTCTTTTTGACACCATTTACCGTAATTCTTGCAGAAAAAAAAATTCCATATAATTGTAAAGAATCATAATTTTCTATAAAGGAGATTAGTAACAATTTATTAGTAGAAGAAAGGGCAATAATGATAAGGTTAAAAGTCTGGAGATTATTTAGGTAAGGTACTATTTGGATGGTAGGAAATTTGGTTATACCTTACAGGGGCAGACAGGCTAGGGCCAAGGGGTCGTGGTCGCCCAAAATAAAAAAAATTTTAATTTTTAATGTAAAAAAAAATTTTAGTATTGCCACCCATAATTGAGTAAAATTATTTTTTGGCCCTCCTAACTATTTAGGCATGGTCTGCTACAGGCCAATGACTAATCGAACTTGGCTCCAATATTAAGTTGAATCCTTTAAAAGCTTTGGTTTTGATATTTTAGAATTTTGGAGGAATAAATAATTGAAGTAGTTGGATGAAAGTAAAAAGAATAAAAGATTATGTAGATTTAATTGTAAGACTTTTATTGTCAGGGACAAAGTTTAAATTTAGAATAATTTAGCTATTGTCACTTTGAAGCTACACCACCGAGCTTTTTACAGGCTTGATTGCCGGCTTCAATATATCCATTTAATATTATTTAATTATTATTATTATTATTATTATTATTATTATTATTATTATCATATTGAAATAACTAGATTTTTCGGTTATAAATATCTGGATATTTTGCATAATAATTACATTTTTCTAGGTTGCGTTTTTTTTAATGCAAATAAAGATGACTAAGAGCATATATTCATTGCTCATATGTTTTCATAATTTTTATTTATAGGTTTTTTTTTTTTTTTTCTGAAAAAGCATGGAAATGCTTTAAATATTATTAGAATCAAAGACTAATACATCTGAAATAAACTTGGAGGGTTAGTAGCCCACTCCATCAAACCAGACATAAAAATAGCTACTCTAACTAACAAATGAACAGTCTGATTCGCTGATTTTCGAAGAAAAGAGACTGACAGTGTGGGAAAATCATCCATCAACTATCTACAATCAAAAATCAAAGAACCTATAGAAGAATTATCTCGTTGTATCTTCTTTAAAGCTTGTACTGCCAAAAGACAATCCCTTTCAACCACCGTAACATGTGCTTGAAACTTATCCTTTAACCAACTCATAGTTATTTATAGGTGTTTAATTAAACTAATTTTACAAATTAAAGTGATCAATAAAATAATTTTGTTAATTAGAGTGCTTAATTAGATATAATTTTATAAACCAAAGTATTTGATGGGCCAAAATAAAAGTTGAGGATGTTATAAAATTAAAATAATATAGGTTAAGAGTGAATTTATGTATTCAGGCAATTAATTATTAATAATAGAACACTAAGATGCAAGCATTCCTCCTAGTTAACAATATATAAATATTCATCATCTAATATTTAATTTAGTAGTTTTCAAAATAATACTATTAATTTTTATCGATAAATAATAACTCAAGTAATAAGACATACTTTGACATTAATTCAAGATTAGAAATTTGATCCATGAAAAAACATTTAAAGAGTGAGTAGCTAAATCCCAAAAGAAGATTAGTTCTATACCCAATAAGATACAGAATACTCCTGGGTGAACTAGAACAAATTTTTCAAATTTTCAATTAATTTGATATATGCAATTTAATTCAACATTGCAGATTGTGTTTTAATATTAATTTATAGTTGTAATTAGTAAACAGAAACACACACAAAGATATAATCTAGTGATAAATATATATACGACTTGACAATAGATTCGACTTGACAATAGATGCAGGGCCAAATCCCTATCTCCCGATACTCAACAATTAGTAAACATAAACAATTTGATCACGTAATATGGACTAATTGTTCATATTGTATTATTAGGCGATGTGACAACCTGAAATTCAAATGAGGTGTTAGATTCTAGTGAATGGTAGAAAGAACCAATCCTTCCCTTCGATGGATGACTTCAAATATTCTCCACTTACCCACTGGAATTCCATATGCATATGCTATATTTGATGTAATATTCATTCTCCTCCTTGACTATATCATCGCTTACCACTTTAATTTATTTGATAAAAAAGAACATATTGGTGTATGCTCGTATTGACGCATCACACCACAAATAAGAAATTTTAATATATATTAGATTGTGGTCAACCATAATAAAATGTAATATAACGTAAGAAACTTTTACATATCCATTTCATCTTCATTTTATAATTGATTTAACGTATAGGTGGATCCATATATGAGTATCGGTGAGTCTTTTCAATATATATATATCCCTAAACACCATTTTTCCTTGGAACAACTTCTATGACATGGATCAGGGTCAAGTTTGTTTGGCATTTCAGCTCCTACAACTCATAGATCGGGGTCAGCTTCTTTTACTATTCAATAATTTATATAATGATTGAAATCTTTCATCTTTTTATAAAAATAAATAAATCAATGGGTCAAATGGTTTGTGCAAAGTCAAAGGTTCAATAGTTCGTGAAAAATACTCATGAAAATAGATAACTATAAATCTTGAAGCGAGATTAGTCTTATACTCAAAGTAATGTGAGGATATTCATGGTAAAATAAAATAAATAAATAAACTAATAACATATATAATATCATTTCAAAGTCATGAGAAGAATAATTTTGCAAAAGGATGCAAAAAGAAACGTCATCACCAATTTCAACCTAAACACCTCTTAAAATCATTAGCATATGATATATTATATAAACAAAATTGACTTGCTTAAACCAGATTTATAGCCATACCCGTGCACCGTGAGTTATCACCGTGAGTTATCTAATGAACTATTACTACTACAGTACAACAGAGCAACAACAGTAATAATAGCTAACTAGTAGCTCAGTGATATTATAGGATGAGTTAAATTAAAAGCATAAACATGCATCCAATCACATGTTTATATCAAACCAAGGTTTGCTACTTACAGCACTAGCTTCCATCTACCTTGAGTCGCTATTACTGTATTTAGATTCCAACAAAACCAATAAAACCTGCATATATAGTGTTAAAAAAAGATATATATATAGGGTAATTCATAATTTGAAAATTAAATTAATTTGTGTTGAGTGAAGAAAAGCTAACAACATAAAATAAGCTCATTAATTGCATACATCCATGTTGCCAGTTGATGAACATATTAAAAATTCCAAAGTAGTTAGCGGACTGTAAGATAGCGAATTTAAATTTTAGAAAAACCTATATATAATTTAGAAAATACATAATGAATATATATATATATATATATATATATATATCTAATATATATATTAATATATATTATATATATTATAACGAAGTAAGAGGCTGAAGGTGCATGAACGACATAAATATATATATATATATATATAACGAAGTAAGAGGCTGAAGGTGATGACAGAATAATAGAGAGCACAAAGGAGTGAGATGCCAACTCCATATATGCATTTCATCATCTGTGCTCTCTATCTTCTGTCAACATCACCAGCAACACCTCTCTTAAAATTAATTTATCATCATCATAAAAACATGTCTGTGTGTGTATATATAAATTGAGAGAGAGCTCCAAATGGCTCAGGAACTCTCCAAAACCTCTTATAGGAATGTGGGGAAGAAAGGAAAACACTTAAGCTGTGTGGGCAAAGAAGGAAGAAGAAATTGTCAGTGTGATTTTTTGTGCCAAGGATCAGTTGTTATGACAAAATGGATTCTCCAATGCCTCCACTTATAGGAGGAAATTAACTGCCCTTTTAGTAACTAGATTGTTACATTTTACTTGAGATTCTTGAATGGATACAACTTTATTTTTCTATATCTTATATGAGGAAATGATTATCTATATCTTAGAAATTATTTTTTAATTTTGCTTTTCAAGTAATTAATAAAATCTAAGTAATTTCTGCGGCAGTGTTAAAAGTGAAATGGTGGCAGCATTGTGTACATGCATTATGGTATTATATATTTATTTATGATTTTTTTTTTCAAGCATGCAAAATGAGCAATTGATTAGGCATGGCCGGTTCAGTGAACCGCCGGTTCCGGTTCGCTGAACCGTCGGTTTGAGATGTTTAAAATTTTAAACCGGAATCGACCCTTGAACCTCCGGTTCCGATTCCGGCACGGTTCCGGCGAACCGACGGTTCGAATTACGGTTTCGATTAATTTCAGTATAATATTTTAACCATTTAGTTTTCATCATGAATATACATTCTTGTAAATCATCATCATTTTCATTTTCAATTATGACACCACTTATGGCTAAACAATGAAATGGAAATAAATGGGAAGTAGGATAATAAACACCATTAAAAATTTTTGTACAATTTTTAAAAACTTGCAAAATATCTAATATTTTTTTACAAATAGTCTAATTGGTTGAATAAAGTTGAAAATGTGATGCATGCAATTGCATAAATGAAGAAAGAATATCTTTATATACATAAGACTTATTTAACATTTTATGAATGGAAAAATTGAGATTAGAAGGAATTGAGAATCGGATGTATGAAAATAAAAAATAAAAAATAAAAAATAAACACAAGATAATTCAATATTAAGAAAAATAAAGCGATAGAAAAAATAATGAACTATGTACATTTGAGAGAATTTTGATTGAGAATAAAAGGAGAGTTAAAATATAATTGGTTGTGAAAAAAAATCATCAACTCATCATATTTATACATATTAATGTTCTCATTTATTAGTTTCCCAAATTATCCCTTATAATAAAAAATAACAACTCATATTTTTGGATAAAATTTACGTAAAATAAATACAATAATGATAAAAAATGAATAAAAATTTATTTACCAAAAATAAATAAATAAACACTTATTATATAAAAAACTATTCGTTACACTTACTCGTTTTTTTGATACACTTGAAAGTTTTTTTTCTTCTTTCTTTAAATCCAACTATTCATGTACCATCTTTTTGTATAATTATGTAAAAAAATGTGTATTTTTTCACCACTTTTTATAAAGCTTACGTACCATGTACTTTTTCTTCACCTAAATCAAATCAACTACAATCAAATCAAGTATATAAATTTTTTTCATAAAAAATTCTTACAGTACAATCTTCTTTTGTGGCAATCCCCGGTCGAACCGCATCCGGTTCGAACCGGACCGGAACCGCCGATTCCGGTTCATATTTTAAAATTTACATGAACCTTAACCGGCCCTTGAACCAACGGTTCACGTCTGGTTCCGGTTTATCTACAGTACGGTTCGGTTCCGGTTAGAACTGAACCGGTGGCCATGCCTACAATTGATTGGTTTTAAATTAAAATGAATTACAAATGAAAATAAATGTGTATAAATTAAAAAAAAAATTCAAATTTTGTTTTTGGTTTCTAATGTAAAAACAAAAAATTTGTTGACAATCTTAAAATTATATTATAAAAATGCATATTATTTTTATAATAATGGTTTTTTATTGGAAATAGTGGATTGAAGTCATTGTAGGTTCATCATAAATAATAAGTATTAGATAATCTAAGTATAAAAATTTAAAAAATTTATCTCAACAATCAGTTTGAAGATCCATTCAAAAATTCAAACTTACTCAGCATCTTCATCCTAATTTAAAGCAAGTCGAAGATTTTTTTTTTTTTTTTTTTTTTTTTTTTTTTTTTTTTTTTTTTTTTTTTTTTTTTTGCGGTCATATAAGAAAACAACAACTCATCGTAAACCTATAAAATCGAGAGGGTCTCATTTTTTTTTTTTTTTTTTTTTTTTTTTTTTTTTTTTTGCGGTACATATGAGAAAACTAACAACTACAAGTAGAACCTCAATAAATCGAGAGGGTCCTCACTTAGTAATATGTAAAGAAATTTTAAAAGTCAGGTGGCTATAACCACCTTGGCCCTCCCTCCACCGGTGGGTGGGGACATTTTTACCTCTATAAACATGGGGCGGTGATTAATCTTCCAGCTGGAAAATATTTTTCATAGCTCGAACTTTTAATTTTATAGAAATTGTCCGCTCAATTAAAGTTTATTTTTTTTCCTTTAAATCACTTTTTATGGATAAATATTTTAATTTAAAAAATATTATATTTAAGATAAAGACGATAAGATATGTATTCAACAACCATATGATATACATATAAGAAAATTATATATATATCACTTTTTCCTTTTCCTTTTCTAATAATAATTGAATGCAAAAAACAGGTCCATGCCAATAATGACGCTTACGTCCAAAGGTACCAAATTCTTTTCAATGTCCATTTTGGGAAGGGAACAACATCACCAATTGATCAATGGGCTGAACTTGTTAAAAAGAATCCATATTTGATATTCCATTCCATCAGGAAAATAAAATAATAATAATAATAATAATAATAAAGCTATCTAGAAACTCGTAGCATCTCCATATCTGTCTGTTCATTTGCCGGCAATGGATCAGATCGCAACCAATTCCTTGACTCATCCCTTTTCAGGAATTTTCAAATCACTTCTTTGCTTTTCCTATTTGGGTTCAACACACGGCAACCCAAACTCTTTTATTATATATATATAATAGAGGGTGTATTAAGTAAAATTAGTTATTTTAGTAGCTCTTAACTATTTTAATAATGTTTAGCTGTTATCTGTTTAAATAGCTTTTTATAAAACGCTAAAAACTGAATATTATATGGTTAATTTTTCATAAAATACTACCTTAGCCTCAGAAAGTTAGTTCAAACGTTATGTTACTGAACATTATAAAAATAGTGAATTAGTTACTTAAAAAGGAATACATCCAAAATTAATATAAAAAGAATAAGTTAACAATGGTAGATTGATTTTGAAAAATATGGAACAAAAGAAGATAAGAAAAGGCAGTGGCTGATTGATTAATTTATGTGCTTGAAAGTTGAAAAGAGGAATGGAGAATTTTTGAAAGAGGAGTTCAGAAGGGCATCTTTTACAGAATTGATTGGGTTTGCTTTATTCCAACGTATAATGCATATGATCTTCTTCTCTTCTTTTGACTTGTCATTGGTTAGTTATTGCGGTGGAGGGACCTTGCCTCCATTGAATAATCTGACCTCATCCTCCATTTTCCATCAATCATACACCAAAAAATTGGTCTTAATTTAGAGTATCAAATAATATTAAGCCTTTCTATAACTTCAAAGATTGTATTTTCATTTCCTAATTCAAAGGATATTTACAAAATAAAAGTTAACTAGAGGCAATAAAGTTAATTAAAAGTATAATTACTAATTATGTTTAATATAAATTTTGAATTAAAATTTTCGCATTAATCATTAATTTCATTTTAAACTTTTCGAGCAGTTGACCATGGGTCCATCCTAAATTAACCTTTATAATTTGGACAATCTAAACTCTCTGATTTATTTGCAATTACACAATAAAAATAAATTAGGGTATATTAAACTTATTAGTTTATTGCAATTTGCACACTAAATGCAAATTAAGATTAGATCTTTATTAAAATAATAATAAAAATGAGCCCTACAAATAATATGAAATCGAAGTGATAGCTCATTTTCCATTCTTTTTTAAAACATAAGGTTTTTAAAGTACTATAACTTTTTTTGGTTTTAACCATCTAATATCCGAAGTCTACTAATATCCGAAGTCTACTAGCTCATTTAATTTAGATTCATACCAAACAGATCTATAAAAGAAGTAAAACGTTTACTTACAAGTATTTAAAGGGACTCTATAACTAAAATTCGAACTCAAGAAGAAGGGATCGCTGCCTTTTTTATAATATTTTTTAAACATCTCATTTAAATAAATACTTTTAGTTCAATGTGTTTACGATATTTTTTATATTACAAACATTAAGTAGATATTAAAAATAAAAAATACGTCTAATAAAAAGACCCTTAAATCAATAATTATAATTTGATGAGACATCCTTTGAAGTTAAAATTGACATTTTATTCATAAAGTATGTAGATTAAAGACTTTTGGTGTGAGCCTGTTAAATTTATAATATTTTTCCAATAAGGATATATTATAAATGAGATCGAAACTAACTTTAATTTTTGTTCGAATCTATAATTTAAATTCTAATCGATTTATGAAAAATAAAAATTAGAGGTTTTTTAAAAAAATTCATATAAAATTATTGTAATCTTAATACACAAATTCATAAAAAATTAATATTAATTAAAAATATTGATATTTTGATATTTAATTGTCCACATAACTTTCATTTGTTCATGGGCAGAAATTTTTTTTAAATATGAAGAAATATGAGATATGTTAATAATAAACCTGATGAAATGTATAGAGGTCATATCAATAATTAATCCTCGAAAAACAGTCTGTATAATAATTGAGTTTGGCAGATCAACGGTGGACGTGCAACTTTCACTTGCCCCTTTGAAAGTGTGTAGTGTGTAGTGTGTCTATAATGCATATGCCAACTACAATACTAAGAGCTCATTTACTAAGAATAGTAACTTAACACGTTAAATATGTCAAATTATACAATAAAAAAAAGGTAAAATAGGGTAATATATGAAGCCAAAAGCATTCACTAAAAAAACCGCAAAATTGCGACTCATTGATGACCGTTTGTGACCATATTAGAATTAAGATTAATAAAATATTTAGTGACGGATTTGCGACCGATATGGCACCAATTTTGCGATTATTCTATGATGGATTTATAATCAGTCGCAAATTCGGGCACTAATATTTCCTGCGAATTTTACGTTTTGCTTGCGATCGACTTGCGAGAAGCTTGATACTAATTTTGTGACGGAATAGAGACTAACTGCGTGTTCTTCATTAGAGTTCCCGACACATTTTACGGCGAGAATTTGGTCTCGTTTTGCGACCGATTATATTAAAAGTTAGTCGCAAATCGCTCGTAAAATGGCAACTTACAAAGTGACATCGCCTCACTTATATTTGCGACCAATTTATTAAAATTTATCGGTCGCAAAACTTTAGGGCTTTATAACCGCTTGGTCGCGGTCAGCCCCTTCCCCTTCTCTTTTTTTTTTTTTTTTCCCTGTCGCGGTCAAGCCCCTTCCCCCTTCTTTTTTTTTTTTTTTTTCCCTCCTTTCTACTTTCTTCCTTCTGCACTGCTGTTTGTCACCCACGGCTTCACTTTTTGATCACCAGAGGTCCAGCCATGCCGGAGTATCCGCCGCCTTCCACAGTTGGCTGCTTCTTCCTTCTGTGGGTCCCGAATATAATGGCACTCAAAACCCAAGAGGGGGAGTGAATGGTTTTTCTAAAAACTGAAAAATAAATTTTTAGAAAATTCTAAACAAGAATTAGAATTCTAAGCACAGACAGCGGAAAACACACAGAACTTGTGAGCAATAGAATATGGATTGATATCCTCACAATGTTCTAAATTTATAAAAGCTAGAAGTCTGTTGCGAAGATGCAGCTTATTGATTAGAACACCGTCTTCTCAACTGGATTTATACACTTCAGAACTTCTTTATGAAGGAAAGTTATAGAGATTGGAATGTCCTCATAAAATTTGCGAAAACATATAAAGTATGTGAAAGACAAGTTATGTTAAAATTCAGTAACTTCTCTTCACAGTAGCCTTCAATCAAATATAGAACAGGAACTTTATGATGGAGAGCTATCAAGATTGAAAACATCTCTCATATAAGTTTTAAGAAACATTCAAATGAAACCCAATCAGTGGAAATATACTGAGAATAAAACAACAGTTAGATAAAACATGGTAATATTCACTTTATTTTAGAATACCTAAGAAATTCCTACTGTTCAGAACAGAATAAGGACTTATTAACCGTTTTAGAAAAAAACATCCTGAAATTAACAATTTTAGCGGTTTTCTAAAAAAGATTAAACAGAAGTGTTATATAAGACAGTATCAAAGCAAACTTCAGATAGAGAAAGGAGATCAAACACCCCGAGAATTATCGTGGGTCGGCCCACAACAATCCCCTACATTCCATCCCCAAAACGCTAGAACGCACTAGATTCCTCAACAAGTTTATACCTCTTTTAAAACGGGTAAGAGACACAACAGTACAACAAGGCTAAATAGTAAAACAATTCTACCCTTTTTGTCCCATCTAGATTTTCCAAAAGGGTTCTAAGTTAACCTCAAACCCTTCTGTTTTTGGTAGAGTACAGAAACTTTCGATTCAAGACAATTACTATCCACACATGGAGAGTAAGGTCGCTTTGATAACCCTACACAAAGAGCCTTCTAACAGCTACTGCTATTACAAATACAACACAAAAGTTTTAACAAATAAAGAGCCTGTCCTACTATAGATTACACAATCTAAATTTAGACAGATAAGAAAAAAAACGAACCCATATAAGCGAAGCACAGGAAAAAAACAGCTTATCAGATTTAGAAAGATCCGGGATTAGAACAAATGAACTGTTTTTCAAAGAGTAATTGTAAAATTCTTTTCACTTTAAAACATTGAAAGACGTTAAGTGTAATGATGAAAAGAAAATGGGGGTAGAGAGTAAGTTTTTAGAGTATAAAGATTCATTTAATGAGAGAGTTGCTCTTAAACAAAAACGTCTTACTTCACCAAATGTTAACGACGTTGAAAGCCTCCTTTCATATAGGGAGATTAAGAAAAGCTGTCGCCTCTTTAAAAAGAAGATTTGAAATCAGAATATCTTCTTTTACTTATTTAGAAGATATGAAAAATTTCTTTGCTAACCAAAAATTTATTCTTAATCCTTTTTGGTAAGGAATGAAAACACTGACTTTTGCTTTTCCTTTAAACAAGAGATTTTTCGGCAGCAATTTTGGAAAATATTTTTGCGGAAGAGAATTCTTACTAAACGAAAAATATTCTCCTTCGTTTTTTAAGTAAGATAAATAAATTTTAAGTACTTTAGATCTTTCAAAAGATATTTCCGAAAAGAAGTAAAGATTGCTATTACCAAAGACATTTAGAGAAAGAAACATCTTTAGTTTTTAAATAAATCTTTTCGATTTAAAGGAATATTTTCGAAAATAAATTATTTGAAGAAAACTAATTTTCCGAAAAATAGTTTTGAGAGAGAAATAGATTGTTGTGCTCATACATGGATTTTCTCTCTATCCTACAAAACTATCCTAAATACCTAGCTACTAGGATCTTCGAACTCTTCACACTCAATGTAGGACTCGCCTTGTACGATTTCTTTCCAAAGAAATTCTGCATAAAATAAAATTAGCAAAAATAACATAATTTAAATTTATTTGTTTTGTATTAATCATCAAAATTCGAGATTTGACCCTTGAGCCAACACCTTCTTCTTTCTCTTTTCTGTTTCGTTTTCTTTTCGGTCTTGCATTTTGGGTATATTGTTTGTGGGTCCCGTTTATATATGGCACAACCCAAGAGGGGGGTGAATTGGGTTTTCTAAAAATTTAACTTTCAAAAAAAAAAATCAGAATTCTATTGCAGCGGAATTAGAAAGCATTTGTGAGAGTTAGTTATCAAGTTTTAGAAAAAGCAATTGTGAGAGTTAAGTTTATCCAACAGTTTAGAACTTCTCACGAAAGCTTATTGCACAGCGATTAGAAGAACTCTGTGAAGAACAATTATTTCATTTAGAAACTGTTTTCATCACAAACTTAAGCAATTTTAGAATAACTCTGTGAGAACAGCTATTGCGATTAAAAACAGCTTCACAGAAAGCTTAAGCAATTTTTAGAAAGAAAGACTCTATGAAGAACAGCTATTGCGATTAGAACAGCTTCACAAAGTTTATTGCTATTTTAGAAAGACTTTGTGAAGAACAGCTATTGCGATTAGAAGAGCTTCACAGAGCTTAAGCAATTTTAGAAAGACTCTATAAACAACAGTTATTGCATTTTAGAACTGGTTCACAATGCTTTAAGCAAGATTAGAAAAATGATTATAATTCAAATTGTGAATTACACTGAATATAGAAGGACAGGTTAGAACTTGGTAAAATCACAATACAGAAATCCAGAGTTCTAATGTTTCACAGAGATAAAGCTTATTCACGATTAGAATCAGAAACTCATTGGCAAGTTGCTATGTTTTTAGGTGAAAAGTTCTTTTTTGATAACCTTTTTTTCTAGTGGCTTTTCCACTTTTTTTATAAGAACTTTCTTGAAAATCTCTTCTTAGCAACAAGTGTTAAAACATCACTAATCAATCAGAAGAACTTTCTATCTTCACTAGAAACTACTTTCAAAAGCCAGTCCTTATTCTTTATTTTTCTTTATTATCTTCTACAGACAAAGAGGATTTCATCTCTTCCCTGAAACAAAGAGCTCCCTATCAAAAAATATCAAATACGAACAGCGAGTTTCTTTAAATAGTTTCCGTACAGTTCCTATATGATTCCCAGTTTTTAGGGGGTAGAAATTTCTAAGGATTTTCTTCCTCTTAAACAGCCTCATCTTCCTTAAATTTCCTTTTCCCCAAGAAGTTTTTTTTCAAAGGTTACAACTAATATTTGTAAATCTGGAATTGAATGTTCAGCTATCCAGTCTCTCATCCCTCTTTGGATAC